>SOZL01001849.1:0-80191 GCA_009733165.1 Naja naja | reverse complement strand
GACAACATTATATACAAATTCATTATGGGTATCTACTATTGAAGCTTTTTCATATGCAATAATATACAAGAAGGAACAAACAGTTAGATATGAAGAGATTTTAAATGAAAAGGGTGAACTCAAATCGATGCAAACACTACAAGAACAAGGTATAAAAATGAATTGGTTTTCATATTTGCAAGTACAATCTAGATATGATGAGGATGTTAAGAATGAAGGATTTATAAAAAGCAAACTGAATTAGATAAAATTTTGATGGGCACGAACGAAAAAATGATTAAAAAACTTACGGTTATTTATTAGAAGTTAGAATGGAAGAGGAGCAGGTTAAGGAAACAATGATTGCTTGGGGAAAAATTTGGTTATGGGATAGATTTAGAGAGATGGCAAACACTGTGGGATCAGAATTATAAAATGACAATGTCAACTGCATATAAAGAAAAATTTGTATAAGATGTTTTACAGGTGGCACCTATCCCCGAAGGATTGCAAGAATGTTCAAGGATAAATCGGATAAGTGTTGGAAATGTCCACCAGATACCTGGCTCTACTACCACATGTGGTGGACTTGCGTTGATGCTAAAGATACTGGACTAAAATCCACATGTGGGGAAAAAATGATACAACAACATATAGACTTGAAACCTGAGATATTCCTGTTGGGAATTGTCCCAGAGACATTTAATAAAGATTTGAAATATCTGATTGTTAATGTACTGACAGCCGCTAGAATTGTATTTGCTAAAAACTGGAGAAATGATAAGACACCTACACGGGAGGAAGTGATTAAGAAGATTTTGGATTGTGCCGAAATGAGTAGATTAATTTTGAAATAGGGATCAAGAAGAAAAGCAGTTTTATAAGATATGGAATATGTTTTATCAATGGTTAGACAAAAAGTTTGGTAATGTATTTTTGGAATATAAAGATAGATAGAACTGTTGAAATAATATAGAGATTATAATATGACAAAGGATTAATAATAAGGATTATAGCTTTTCCTTTTTGTAATATTGAGTATGAATAATGAGGGGTAGGCACTGTGATTTTTGACCGACCGACATACTTGAAATTGATATGGATTTATGTGTTGTTTGTTTGTTATGTTTGTGTTTTGGAAAATAAAACTTTTTATAAAAAAAAAAAAAGAAATCAAAAATAAGGAAGAAATAGACTATTACAAAACATGGAACAATTTCTATGGATGGCTAGATAAGAAAAAGATCCAATAGCTTTTTTGAATTGGACTTAACAAATGATGGACAATGAGTGATACAAGCTCAGCAGTACTTGGTTCGAATTTAATGTATGTTTTTTGCTTGGTCATGTTTTGTTTATGTCTTTGTTTGGTTGTGTGTGATTACTAAATAAAATTTTTAAAAAAGTCTTCTAACCGGTTTCAAGTCATTTACAGTATACACAAATATCAAAACATAAATACAACAGAGAACCTTAGATAGCAACAGAATGTCAGAGAGAGATTAAACCATGATCTCCAACTCCCTCTTATGGCAACTTGCAACATACTCAACCCATCAGAATATAGTATAAATCAATGCAGTGTTTTTTCTTAAAACTACAAACATACATTTTGTGGTTTATATATTGCCAACCCAACTACTTTGTGTACATATACATAACACCTTTTCTGAGTTTTGGTCTAAAACTGGTTTTTGGTGAAGCTGAATTCTGTCCTTGGTGAAATTTAATCCTGTGTTTATTGATGGGATAATTTTCCCTAGTCAGCTTCAACAAGCAACAGCTACTGTTGTGATTTACTTATTTGTATTGTGTTTGAATTTTTTCTTGCCTCATGGTTTCTTTCTCTATTTGGGGAGGGGGTCTTCCTTCACTGCTTTAGTACTATCTGGCACTGTCCTTTGGGGCATACTTCCAAGAGGCAGGATGCAAGCTTGGCACTGATTTTTTTACTTCCTTTCTGGAGGCCATGTGACCTTTCCTTAAATCTGGGTGATTTCCTTATGATATCTTGTGAGATGAGTGAGGCCAGCTAGTATTTTAAATGGTACAAATGGGTCTAAGGATTACTTTTCCTGGGTCTGCTTTTTCTGGAGAGCTGAAATGACCTCTCTGCTAAAGGGTTTTGCTTTATGAGCAAGAGTTGGCTGTTTGATACTTATCACTGCATTTTAACTATTTTCATTCCTAAAGGTGCTCTGGCACCCTGCCTGATTTATAACTCTGCCTTGCAGGTATTTTTAATCTAATGATTGGTATTTAGGGCAGCTTTTTGCAAGCAAAGAAGCTTTTTGTACTTTTGTATTTTTGTGCAGGTAATCCTTGACTTACAACAGTTCATTTAGTGGCCATTCAAAGTTACAATTACACTGAAAAAAGTGACATGACCATTTTTCACACTTATGACCATTGCAGCATAACTGCAAATGTTGTTCTTGGTTCTGATCTGGTTTGATAGTTTGTGATCCAATGTAAGAAGGATGTTGAGGAACTAAGAGTGAAAGGGTGCAGAAGTATTCCTCCAGAACTGAAGGTTGGGCTCCTGGGGAGAAGGAGCATCTTTGGGACTGAAACTCATGTACTGTAGATACAATAAGAAGCATCAGTTGGGTCTAGGAAGGGTCACCAATCTGAAACATTAAAGGCTGCATGATTCTGCAGCCCTCAGTAGGGTGGTTCCTTCCTTCCTTCCTTCCTCCTCCCTCCTCCCTCCCTCCCTCCCTCCCTTCCTTCCTGCTATTGCCTTTCTTCTGGGCTCTTCTTATTCTATGATACTGCAGAACTGGGGTTGCTCTGAGCATCCTCTTGTTTGTAAACTGCCTCATTTGTTTCTGTTGATTGCATGTATTTTTAAAAACCCTGCACACAGATTAAAAGCACAATCCCTGCCTGCAGGTTTATTCTCTGATAGGTAGAGTACAATAGAACAGGGCCAAACTGGGAGAATCCCACCCCTGGGTGTGTGTGTACGTGTGTGTTTCAGGTGGATTTCCCAGCTTTACAAGGAGAGAGGGAAGGAGGATGGGACAGAAAGAGAGAGAGAGAGAAAGAGGAGAGAGGGAGGGGGAGAGAGAAAGAGAGGGGCATACAGAAAGAGAGAAAGAAAGAGAGAGAAAGAGAGAAGGAAGATACAAGATGTGGGATTCAATAACCAGTCATTTCAGTGTCCAAAGATGTCTGACTGCCTGGCAGTCTATTCTTTTTACCATTTTTACAAGCAAGGAAGAGTAGCATAGATACAGCATTTGGATTGGAGAATAGATCCCACATGGGTGAAACCCCTCAACCACATTGGTGCAACCTCCCAACCAATCCTTAAGACTAGTGGTGATGTTAGTAAAATGAGATCACCTATAAACCTGGAAAATCAGGGACTTTCCAACCGAATAGATAGAGGATGAGATCATGGGGTAGCAAAAAAGGCCCCCTCCACCAGGCTGCAGTGTGCTGCTAGCTTCTAGTGTCATCCAGGGAATCTCAGTGGCTACCACAACAAGAAAGAAAAGAAAGAGGACAGGGAAAGAAAGAAAAGAGAATGGAAGGAAGGGGAAGAAAGAAAGAAAGAAAGAAAGAAAGAAAGAAAGAAAGAAAGAAAGAAAGAAAGAAGAAAGTAAATGAGATATATTATGAGTGGATAGATAAATACATGGAAGGAGGGAGGGAGGGAGAAAAAAAGGAGAGGAAGAAAGGATATAAACCCTGGCTTCAGAAGACTTTGAAGCAGCAGAGCAATCTAGGGCTTGCCTGCAAGGGATTTCGGAGGTCATCTAGTCCAATGCCCTGCTCCAGCAGGAGATTCTTACAGAATCAAAGAATGGCAGGATTTGAAGGGTGTGTGTGTATGTGTGTATGTGTGTGACTGGCTGTCAAAACACCAAAAACAGGCCAAGTAGCTCTGTGGAGGGCAGTCGTAATTGGAACACTTGCTAAGCAATCGCCATTAAGCGAGGACCTGGTCATTAAATGAGGACCACTTACATTTGGTTTGCCAGTCACATGGCCACCTGGCCACGCCCAACCATCACATGACCACCTAGCCACATCCACCAATTAGGCCACGCCCACAGAACCAGTTGTTAAGAAATTTGAATCCCACCCCTGCTGGAGAGGCCATGGACCCTGAAGACTCACAGTGGACAGAATGGATGGAATGGATTCTTTCCAGACGATTGAGGGAGATGGGGAATGGACTTCTCACATTTAACTGGAAAACAAGTCTTAAGAGGCATTGTGTGCCAATTTACAGGAGGTCCAAGACTTTGGGGAAAGGAAAGCAATTGTTGGGAAAGATTCTAATTATAAAGTTCAAGAAATACATTATTATTAATAATCAAACAAAGATGTTTAACCCTGGGCAGATTCTGGATCGATCAGAGGTAATGATTGTGGTGGTCTGTGATAGATAAGAAGCCCATGTAATTTTCTCTGTGTTAAAAAGAATAGCAGATAACAAACAATTTTGAAGTTTTGAATTTTAATTTTATTGTTGGGTTGCCTGTTAAACTACTTTTTTATATACAGCAGATAGATGACAAGTCAGATAATTACAAATAGATGTGTAGTTTATAATTGTGAGCCTGTTTTGCAAGGGGGGGGAATCTATTATTACTGTATTGTATTCAACTAATGGGACAATATGCATGTTTTGTCTATTTTTAATGCACAATTTAAAAATGTTGTGTCTTGTCTTTGTAATAGTTTTATTTTCCAAAACTTGTTTTTTTACCTTTTTGAATAAAATAAAATTTAATAAGAGGAACATCAAGTTTCCAGAAACAATATTTATGATTAGCACACAATTAAAAAGCAATAGAAAAATTTCTGACATTTAGCAACTAGGACTTGACAAACAATAGAGTCTCATACAAGAACATGAATGATGGACTGGAAGAAAGATGAGGGGTACTAAATTTGATATGTATGTTTGTGAAAATGCACTCAAAATCGTACTTAACTGAAACGGAATCAGAGTCAGCAGGTGAGGCTCATGGAAAGAAGGCAAATGAAGCCATAAGGATCTCAGGAAATGAACATTCTGGTTTGGGAGACCCCAACTCAAGGACCAGGTCCTCTTGCAGGCACCACACTTGGAGGAGAATTTGCACAAAATCTATGTGAACTTCAGGGAGGAGAAATAAGCCAAGGAAGAGCTCAAAGGAGCTGCTCTTAGCCTGGAGAAAAGACCAGAATGAGAAGAGCTGAAGATCAGGAGGAGTCTGGGAGCTTTTCAAACTGACACAATCTCTTAGTTGGAGATGGGAGGATGCAGTCCTCTTCCAACCACTGACACACGTTACACAGGAGGAGCGCAAGATCTGCTCACTATTATTCCAGAGTGTCAATCAGGGAAAAGTGAATTCAGTTACAAGAGAGAATATTTTAGATGAATGAAGAGAAAAATATCCTAAAAGGATGAGCTGTTTTAGAGCTGAGCCAGTGAAGCAGAGCAATTCAGTCTCCCCTTCACGGATTGTCTGAATGCAAAGACTGAACAGCCAACAGTAAGAGAAGCTTTAACTGGATTCCTGCAAAGAGGTGGGGTTGGGCTAGATGGTCTCGGGGGCTCTTAGAAATTCATAATGATAAAATTCTGTAATCTTATTTATAAACCATACATGGAGGAATTTATTTATATACACAGTGTTATGTATGTAGGTTTAAATGTTATTGGTTTATTTGAACTGGTCTTGTAAAATGTCAAATGGTATTGGTTTAAATAGTGCGGAAGAAACCCTGCACTCCCATTGGCTAGCAGCTACGGCTGCAGGCTATAAGAAGCAGCCGTAGCCTTACCCGGACGGGTCCATTCGAGCTGTTGTCACTAATAAAGCCTTTTGCTGGAACTCCTCGCGTCTGACTCTTCATGCAAACTTAACACTGGCGACGAGGATGGGATTTCCCTGAAGAGAAGACGACGCGATGAACAAGCAACAGAGTGAGATGGCTGCGCTGAACACCCGCCAGCACCGTTCGATCGACGAGAGACTGGGAATCGATGCAGACCGGTTCCACATGTTCCTGGAAGGAACGATCTCGCCGGTGTTATGTATGTAGGTTTAAATGTTATTGGTTTATTTGAACTGGTCTTGTAAAATGTCAAATGGTATTGGTTTAAATAGTGCGGGAAGAAACCCTGCACTCCCATTGGCTAGCAGCTACAGCTGCAGGCTATAAGCAGCCGTAGCCTTACCCGGACGGGTCCATTTGAGCTGTTGTCACTAATAAAGCCTTTTGCTGGAACTCCTCGCGTCTGACTCTTCATGCAAACTTAACACTGGCGACGAAGGTGGGATTTCCCTGAAGAGAAGACGACGCGACGAACAAGCAACAGAGTGAGATGGCTGCGCTGAACACCCCCAGCACCGTTCGATCCAGCGACGGAAGACTGGGAATCGTATGCAGACCGGTTCCACATGTTCCTGGAAGGGAACGATCTCGCCGGCATCCCGAGAGACGGAAGAGGGCGGTCTTTCTCACACACCGGTCCGGCAGTCTTCAAAATGGCGAAGGCGTTGGCGGGAGCAGAATTGAAGGTAATGGAATGGCCCGAATTAGAAAGACTTTTAAGAGCCCATTACGCCCCACAAGTATCGTGCCTCATTAAGAGACACGAATTTTACCGTCGGGATCAAGGGATAGCGAGAGTGTTAATGACTTCGTGGCAAGCTTAAGGGACATTGGGGGTGCTTGTGACTTTACCAACGAAGAGGCCATGCGTGATCGGTTTGTTTTGGGCCTTAAAGATAAGATCTTACAAAGCAAACTGTTAATGAAACCAAAAATCACGTTTAAAGAGGCTATTGAAGAGGCTGTTTCAGCAGAAGCCACCAAGTCCTCAGCTGCGGCCATGAAAAAGATTAACAAGGCCTCGAGCCAGGCCTCAAGCCATCCTGATGGGGAAAAATCCTCAACAACTCATTGCAAACAAATAGACTCTGATTCGGATAGCAGTGAGGAAGAAGAGGGGATTTTAAGCTCAGAATGGAGAAGAAAAGAAAAGACTCTGAGAAAAACAGGCAAGGATTCTATTGCAGAGGATGTGGGGGGCCACCCCGCACTGAATGCAAGTTCTTTGACTCCATTTGCCTACGTTGTGAGAAACGGGTCATATAGCCAGAGTCTGCAAATCATCCAGAACTCCACCATTTAGGAAGAAATTTCCTGAGGAAGATTTTAAGCCCAACAATTTAATTGGAAAAATGGGGCGAAATTTAAAAGCAAATGGCAAGAGTGAAACTCACCAAACAATAACCATTGGTCATTCTTCACATTTAAATAGCAGAAAAGTACATGTGAAGGTGTTTATTGAAGGGAGACCGTGCCACATGGAAGTGGACTCAGGCTCTTATTTATCTATGGTGTCATGGGACACTATCCACAGACTCTTTCCAAAAATTCAGAAAAACATTTCCAGAAGCAAGCACTGACCCTCAAAGACTACCAAGGGAACAAGATTCCAGTAGTTGGAGCGAGGGAATTCAACGTGCAGTTTAAAGGCCACACCAAACGTTTGCCACTGACCATCGTGGACAAGGATCGCCCAAGTTTGCTGGGACTTGAGTGGTTCAAGCCACTTGGCATCGAGGTGACTGGCATCCATCACGTGAGCAGTTCTGACTGGGAAGAGTCCTTGAAGTCTGAGTTTCCAGAGGTCTTCAGCGAAGGACTGGGCAAGTATATGGGGACCCCTATTGCTTTCAGTTTAGACCCCAAGGTGCCCCAATTCGTTTAAAGCCCAGGAGGGTTCCATTTGCTTTAAAGGAAAAAATTGATGCACAATTAGATAAGCTCATCGCCCAAGGGGTTTTGGAACCTACTGACCACTCCAGATGGGAAACACCCATAGTCACACCAGTCAAGGCTGATGGGTCAGTGAGAATCTGTGGTGACTACAAGGGGATACTTAACCATGCTGCAGCAGAGCGCATACCCTGTACCTGTTGTGCATCATCTGCTCCATTCCCTTGGCAGGGGTACAGTATTTGCTAAACTGGACTTAGCTCAGGCATATCAACAATTAACAGTTGATGATGCCACTGCAGAGGCACAAACAATTGTGACTCATAGAGGTGCCTTCAAATGTAAAAGACTACAATTTGGAGTAAGCGTGGCACCTGGCATTTTTCAAAGTCTTATGGAAAGAATGTTGCAAGGACTGCCAGGGGTAGTGCCTTATTTTGATGATGTGTTAATCTCTGCTGAGAATGACACTCAGCTTCAAGAGAGACTCAGAGAAGTCCTTACCAGATTCAGAAAAGCAGGTTTGAAAGTCAAGGAAGACAAATGCACTCTCAAAACAGACAGAGTTGAGTTCCTGGGGTACATGATTGATAAACAGGGCATCCACCCCACTGATGCCAAGGTTAAAGCGATCAAGGAAGCCCCTAAACCTCGTTGCAAGTCAGATCTGCAAGCCTTCCTTGGCCTTATTAACTTTTACCACATGTTTCTACCTCACAAAGCATCTATTGCTGAACCCTTACATCGTTTACTTGATAAGAAGGCTGCTTGGATCTGGGGGCGGAAGGAACAGTCAGCATTTAACAGTATTAAGAGACTAATCACGTCTGATGCTGTGTTGATTCAATTCTCTGAGAATTTGCCTGTTGTTCTGACTTGTGATGCATCCCCTTTTGGAGTGGGAGGGGTTTTGAGCCACAGGCTTCCCAATGGCGGAAGCCCCAATTGCATTTTACTCTCGACGCTGTCCAAAGCAGAGAGGAACTACAGCCAATTGGACAAGGAGGCCTTAGCAGTTGTTGCAGCTGTTAAGAAATTTCATGAATATCTGTATGGCAGGTCATTCACCATTGTTACAGATCACAAACCTTTGCTTGGCATCGTGGCAGGAGACAAACCTACACCTATTATCCTGTCACCAAGAATGCTGAGGTGGACTGAATTTCTTGCAGCCTACTCCTACAAATTGATTCACAGGCCTGGCAAGGACATTGGACATGCTGATGCACTGAGTCGTTGCCCACTACCTTGCCACAAGGAGGACTTTGAACTTGAGACTCACACCTTTTTCCTGGAGACCGTTGCTAAGCTTCCAGTCCATGCTGCTGAGATTGCCAGAGAATCTGCCAAAGATGCTGTATTGGCACCTGTTATGGGCTGGATTAAGAAAGGTTGGCCTCTTCAAGATCTACCTCACTTTGCCCAACCTTTCAAATCCAGGCAAACTGAATTATCTGTATTAAGAGGATGTATTTTGTGGGGTAACAGGGTGGTTATTCCTGCAAAACTGCAAAGGGAGGTTTTGGAAATGTTACATGAGGGTCATCCTGGGATTGTAAGGATGAAAGGTTTGGCCAGGAGTTATGTATGGTGGCCAGGTATTGACAAAATGGTTGAAAACTGGGTTGCCTCTTGTCCCAATTGCCAGGTAGTCAGGCCTGCCCCACCTCACGCCCCCACACAGGAATGGGAATGTCCTAGGGGCCCATGGTCTAGAATCCACATTGATTTTGCAGGCCCTACAAGAGGGCACACGTTTCTAGTAATTGTAGATGCATACTCCAAATGGCTAGAGGTTATTCTCATGACTTCTACTACTACTGAGGCTGTTATCAAGCAGCTCAGAAAGCTCTTTGTAACCCATGGGTTACCAGATGTCCTTGTCTCTGACAATGGCCCTCAATTCACGTCTAACATTTTTGAATCCTTTCTAGCTCAACAGGGCATCAGACATGCCCTCACAGCCCCTGGGCACCCTTCGCCAACGGCCGGGCTGAACGTATGGTACGCTTTACCAAAGAAAAGCTTCAGCAGCTGGGTCCTGGGGACATCACTGAGAAGCTTGAAAAGCTTCTTAGTGTTCAGCACATCACTCCTAGCCCATCAACTAACTTGTCCCCAGCAGAGTTGTTAATGGGCAGGAAACTTAGGTCTTCCCTTGACCGACTTCATCCCACTTATGCACCCAATACACCACTGGATTCCACTTCCAAAGTTCGTTCTTTTAGTGTGGGAGATTCTGTCTATGCTAGGAACCTTACAGGTGAACCTTTGTGGATTCCTGCTGAAATAACTCACATCACTGGCCCTCTTTCTTACAGGGTTCAAACAGAGGATGGCCTCCTCTGGAGCAGGCACATTGACCAACTTAGATCCCGGTTCCCTCAGGAACATCGCCCTGTCTCTCTCTAGGTCCCTCATCTGATGTCTCTTCTAGGGGAAGGGAGGAACAGGAGGAATATCAGCAAACAGGAATCAACCCTATGTGTAACGAGCCATTGCGACAGGAACCATCCCGAACCCTGTCACAATGCCAAGATCCATCCTTAGAAGTAGAGTCATTACGACAGGAACCATCCCGAACCCTGTCACAATGCCTAGATCCATCCTTAGAAGTGGAAGATTGTACATCACTACCTGACTTGGGTGTTGACATTGGAATGGAGATGGGTTGGGAGGAGAGACCAGATTCTAACAGTCTAACAGGGTCTTCTTTCACAGGAAGTCCTAACAGGGAAATGTCAGCAGACACATTTCCCTCTCACTGGGTGAGAACAATAAAGATTCTGAACCACGAAGGTCTCAACGCATACGTAAGAGCCCCACCTATTTAAAGGAATACATTAGATAGGTTGGGGTTTGGTATGGACTGAACCTAGTGGGGAGGGGTGTTATGTATGTAGGTTTAAATGTTATTGGTTTATTTGAACTGGTCTTGTAAAATGTCAAATGGTATTGGTTTAAATAGTGCGGAAGAAACCCTGCACTCCCATTGGCTAGCAGCTACGGCTGCAGGCTATAAGAAGCAGCCGTAGCCTTACCCGGACGGGTCCATTCGAGCTGTTGTCACTAATAAAGCCTTTTGCTGGAACTCCTCGCGTCTGACTCTTCATGCAAACTTAACACACAGCCTTTTAACATTAGCCATGTTTAATATCCAAAATTCTCTGTTCTGCTATCGATTCTTTCTTCCCCTGAACAATTAGATTGCCCAGATCTGCAGATCTTTTGTAGTATAAATAGCGTAGGAGATCATCAGACTGAGCCTGAGTGAGGGGGTCAAAGGCATCATTAGCCTTGAGTCCTGCCCACAGGAGATTTGGTCCAGCCCCCTCCATAATTCTGTGGACCCTTGTCTACCACCTGTTTGCCTTGACTGCTGGCGGTTCCGATTCTTGTGGACAGCATGAGCCTGGGGTGAACCTTTATGTTCATTTGAATTGCCTGGACTTCATGATTTCCCTGCGCTTGACAAGCAGATTGAGACGATTCCCCTCCTTCTCCTTTGGGCTCCTTCTCCAAAGGAACCAAGATGAATGGACCCCTATTGGGACCCCATACCTGCCATGGCTGCAGCCTTGGAGACCCCAACCTCTCTTCGCCCTCCTTCCTTCTCCTCCTCTTTCTGGAGGAATAGGCGGCATTCAAGGCCTGGGCCAGAGTCTGAATGATATAGTATGAATGAGGGTCATTTTCGCCCGGATCCTGTTCCTTTTCCTCTGGGTCTCCACTGGGGCTTTCTGGGTGCATCTTTTGCGGCCTTTGACAGAACGGATGCGCTTGTGAGGAAAACAGTGAAAAGAATGCTCTATAAATTGATCATCCAGAAAGAAATAGGGTTCAAAGGCATCATCCACTGGCCTTTCTTTTGCCAGACAGCTAAAGTTCCAAATACTATGAATATATTTCAAAAGTCTGTGGTTGTTTATATTATACCGTGAAAAACTTGTGAGGATCCAAACTTTCCCTTTAGTGGGTCCTGACAAATCCTCAAATGTTAAATGGAAAGGAAGAATTCTGACCTCAATGGAATCTAATTCCATGAACTGAACAAAGACATTGACTTGTCTCCACTTAGAGAGGGTCTCCCTGAGGGCTACTGTAGGTTCAGTTGTTGAGAATTGTTGTGATATGACAACACAAATCCCACTCCTGACAAGCATAGGAGTAAAAATTCTCATGAAGTTCTCTCCATTTTCTGTGGCTGAAGCAAAGAGACCAATCAGGGTCCATCTGAAGTGGAGAAGGAGTTGGACAATTGCTGGGTACTGGAATCCTTTTTTGGGGAGTAACTGATTGAAAAAAGGGAATTGACTTTTATCACTTAAAGCCTCTGAAGAAGTTTGATAACTGAACTGAAAAAGCAATGAAGAATGTTGTGTTATACTTAGGGTCAAATCAAGTCCAAAATATTAGCTTTTAATCAATCCCACATTGTTTTGATCACCAAATTAAAGAGATTATTGTTGATTAGCTGTTAGACAATATCAAGAAACAGAATTTTAAACACGGAACATTAACAACATAGTATATAAAAATGAAATACAAGAAATAAATAAAAATGCCATTTCTGTATTACTCTAATAATTTACTGCAATCAGACTCATATGTAGATTTCAACTGAACTGCTTTGTTCCAATAAAGGTCTGGATTCTATATAAATTTTGAATACTGACTGCACAGGAAATATGTTGCTTTAATGTAAGTTGTTTGTCTAACATGCAGTCCAAGACTCTGATCTCTCTCTTCCTTCTGCAATTGACATTCAACCTACAGATGTATTACATCTTCTGTCTTTGGAGCTCCACAAATAAAAGTCTGTTAATTATAAGTTAAATCTTTGATATTTGACCATAGTTTTTAGCTGATGAAATCTTGCTCAAGTAAACACCACCCTAAGATATTTAGGTATTTCTGGTTTCTTTTTTTCTTCTCTAACATTTTTATTGAGTTATAAAATATTGTAAAATACAGAATACAAAAGTAAATAGAAAAACAGTGTGGAGGAAAAGTGGCAAGAGAAGTGAGGGAGAATAATTAAAGAAAAAGAAACATTGACTTCTAACTCTCTCTGTTGCAGTAAAATAAGGCATTAACATCAAATCACAACTTTTTGCTTTTTCATAATAATATGAACAAGCTATTTCTGAAAAGATCTATCAATCTACTCAGTAAAAAATCAAAATCAAAGTTTCATTCTTTTCCACTTCAAGCAAGAAGTTCAGAAGTGGTTTCCATGTGGAAAGAAAAGTACTTATGTTCTTTTCTTTATTCAAAGTGGTCAGTTTTGCCATTTCTGCTAACTTCTGCAACCATTGGTCCTTGCTAGGAATTAAAGTGTCCTTCCATGTTTGCCCATACAACAGTCTTGGTGCTGTCAACATATATAATAACAAAGTTCCATTTTTTCTCCAGTTCTTTTTCCATTAGACTCAAAAGAAAAGTTCTGGTTTGATTTTTATCTCCATTTTCAAAATTGTCTGTATCAAAATATGAATCATAATCCACATTTTTTCTTTATCATATGTCCACCATAGATGATAAAAAACCCTTCTTTACTTTTACACTTCCAACATTTATTTGACATACTTTTATACATCTTGGATAACTTACGTGGTGTTAAATACCAATGATACATCATCTTATAGACATTTTATTTTAGATTATAATTTAATGTAAATTTTAAGCCCTTCCCACATAGTTTCCCATTGTTCAAGCATCACATTATATCCAAAATTCCCTGCCCACTGAATAGTACAATGTTTTACATGTTCATTTTCCAATTTAATTTGAATAACATATTATAGATCTTAGTGATAATATGTTCATCGTTACCACATAATGAGATTTCCAATTCATTTTTCACAAAGTCAGATCCATAGCACTTTTATCCAGTTTAAATCTTTCTTTCAGTTGTTGATAAGTAAACCAATAGCAAGCATAACCTTCTGATTCTGGTGTTTCCCTTGGCCTTTAGTATTGGGTCACCAGGCTTGAAAGATAAAATTTTACCATACATCAACCAGTCTGGCTTCACCACCATTTCTTTTCTTAAAAAAGGCTTCCTGGGGTGACACCCAAAGAGGCAGCTTCGTAGACAGCCTTGTTTTATATTTATTCCAAACTCTTAGTGTGGCACGTCTAACAACATGATTATTAAAATCAACATTAACTTTACTTTTATCATTCCATAAGTAGCTGTGCCATTCAAACCTTAATTCATGGCCCTCTAATTCAAGTAACCTCTTATTCTGGAGACTCACCCTATAGGCATTTCTGGTTTCAATACTTGGCAATTTGGAAGGTGTGTTGGGAGCAGCTGATCCATTTCACTGTTCCATCCTTATTGAGGATGGTTACATATTTCTCTTCCTCAATAGCCTGGATTCTTTGTGGATAATAAACCATGGTGTTCTCATATGTATTTAGCATGTTAGATATATGTATTTTAGAATCCTTCATTAGTGCAGGCAAGGAATTAATGTCGAGAGAGAATAGCAATGGTTCAAATATGCCCCCTTCCCTTCCTCCTTGGTAAGTATCGATCCTTCTTCTCAGGGCTCCATTGAGCCCAAGCCTCCCTCTCAAACAAGGGCTTGGAGAAAGGGCTTGGATCAGGGCCAACAGGCTGAGCTCCATTTTGAGGGCAGTCAAATTCCTCCATAATGTTTCTCTCTCAACTGTATCAAATACTGCACTAACATCTAGAAAGCCAGCAAACTGTGGTTTACCCAATTGACATATTTTGTGGTTAGATATTTCAGGACAAATCTGTTGAAAATATTACATTATTAATTGATTTCTTACTTATTATGCAAATTTATACAGCTTTTAACTCTTCCTAAAGCTTCTGGCTCTTCTTCAAGGAATGCACTTTTCTTCTACCCAACCTGAAGTTTACTTAAGAGGAACATGGCATATATTTTACCCACAGTATCTATTAGACAAACTTGCCTGTAATTGTTTATACATATCACTTTATTTATAAACATATCTGATATGTTGTAAAAACAGCTTTTGAATTCCATGGAAAAGATATGGTTGCATCAAAACACCAAAATAGAAAAACACACAAACACACCTGTGGGACTTTGTAGAGGTCGGCTAATGTTGATATCTGGATGGAGATGTCCCTTCTAGCTCTATTCAGAAGAGCCAGAAGGTTCTCCTTCCTTCCACAGCTGTAGTTGGGGACATTGGCTTCTCCAGTGGAGAGAATGTCCAGTAAGACATCTGAAGTGCGTAAAGGGCTCAAATAGTTGTCATGGATATCATAGCCAATTGTGAGATTGTGGAGGAGCTGGGAGTTCTTGCTGACCATTTGAATGGCTAAAATTAATTGTAAGCCACCTAAAGTAAGATTAGGTCTCCTATTGTAAAAAGACGTTTATTATTATAATCAAAAGCAACAACAAATATTTTTTAAAAAAATTAAATCCTCCGTCTCCACAAACCTACTAAATCTTAAGTAGACTCTATTGATTCAAAACCAAGCATCACTACTGTAAATAAAATCCAGTATTTAAGGAATGCATTAAAGGAATGAACTGGGAGAAGAAAATCTGGAATTCTTTCAGGGTTTTTTTTAGCGCCATCTGTGGATCTGAGTCTCTTCCACAAAATAAGACAAAAGAGAGAAGCCATGGAAATGAAAATTATTCAAGAAATCAGACAAGTGGTGCAATATAGGAATAAATAAAATAAGAAGGAAAGGGGAGTGTTAGAAATGCAAATGGAAGGAATGCAGTTCCTGAATTACCTTGAAACAGACTGAATAGAAGGAGCAATGTTGAAAAGCCAAGATGTATGCAACATTGTGTTGACAGTGGTCAATATACCAACAAGATGGTCTCCTGGCCTGTTAAAGCTCCATGAACTGTTTCCATCCTGGTGATCCAAACTCAGCGGGCATTTCAGTCCATGCTTCCCAGAGGCTGGCATGGACACCAGCAAAAGCAGAAGCAGAACCAGGAGGTCCATCATTCATGGGGCTTCAGTCTGCTTTCTCTGTGGAAGGCAGCCACTGGAGAAGTAGCATAAGACTTCAAAGCTCTGGATGGTCATAATTACAGGAAGAAATAATTTCTCCTCTTGGGATCCCAAACTTCCTCTGTGCAGAGGAGAGACTGGAAAAAAGCATCCGAGTGAAAAATCACAGATCCACTCCCAAGGGCACTTTTGTTGTGGTTGTGTGTCTTTCCTGTCAGGACATGTCCAGAAAGTGATGCTGGATGAAGGGAGTTCAGAAACCAGGGAGTTGACTTCTGCTGTTTTTCAGCATTGCCTCTTGTCTCCAGATACAGTTGGGGAAGGTCACCCAGAATGATGGAGTTTGGCAACACTCTAGTCTAGGTTGCTGTCCCTTAATGGTGGGGCTGCCTGTCTTCGAATGCCAAGGAAGCCAACGCCTAGTGAACCCTGCCAAGTGTTAAGGGCAGGGCTGTCCTTTCACATCAGAACTCCATATATGGATCCTAAGTTGGGGCTGATTTTGAAGTTCCTTGTGTCTGAAGTGGAATTTCATGGCGAATGAAGGCCTTCATTTCTCATCTTTTCTAACAATATCAATGTGTGGATGAGAGGCAGGAAAGTGACAGTCTGTGGACTATATCGTTGGGTAAACAGGGAGAAAGTTATAGAATTGGTACATTTTCACACTTTTCCTTTACTCTTTTTGTGTGGTCTTTCCGTGGTCATGTAAGACTTTTTAATAAAGTGTGGGCTGTGAAGTCTGTAGCTGAGATGGTGAAACTGCCCACAACATGGTGGATGGTGTCATCTTGCCCTGCCCTAATCCTAGCCCAGAAAATGGTTCCAGAGTACCTGGTGGTCTTTCCTATGGTTGTGAGGATGCACATGGTAGGATGGGGCCCCTGTGGGAGTGGGAGGACCTCTGAATGATTCCTCTGAATGATTTTCACAGAGTTCTCTTTAGTAAGATTTATTGAGATGGAACAGAAGGGAACAGTCATTGGACTATTTCCCATTTCAAACACAGACATACGATATTCTTCTGGATGCTATCTGAATGGAAATAATATTTAAATGTAAAGAATGTCTCCTGTCAAATAAAAGGAAGTTTCAGAAGTCTTTCAATGTCGTGCTATTATCTCTCCTGTTTTTACACTTATTCTGGCTGTGAGATGCTCCTTTGTGTTCAGCTCTGGCCTCAGAAGGATAATGTGGCACTTGGGGATGAAGATGCAGCCCAACAGACAAGCAGTGGAGGCGACGATGGAGAAGACCTGCCCAGCCACCATGTGTTTCCTTTATGTGCTCAGGTTGGTGGGCACAAAAGTCATCCAGACCCTGCAGAAGACCAGTATGATGAAGGTGGTCAGCTTGGCTTCACCACAGAGATTGCTGATCAATTGGTCATCAATGTTGAGGTCCCATAATGGCTCCTAATTGCAAATATGATCCTTAGCAAACTCTATTTTAATCCCTCGGTGGAGCCGCTTTCAGGGACAAAGCTGCTCTGGACAAGGGGCAGCAGCTTCATCTCCCAGGATGACATCATTGGAAGGCCAGTACCGGGAGGCAACCCCCCCTTGCTTGGTGAGACAGAAAGGGACCCTCAGAGGGGGAAGTGGGGTCCCACAAGTCTCCTGGCCCTGTCCTGTTCCCAGCCTTCCAAGTGATGGGGAGCGGCTCCCTCTCCCTCCAGACCCTCGCAATCTCCAGGCACTGAGGGATTGTCTGGATTGCCTCACCTGACCCAACGGTCCTGCCCTCTCTCCCACCAAATGCCCTCACACAACGGCTTCACCAAGTGCCCATATGAATGAAGAGAAGCAGCAAACAGATGGAGCTTTTCAGCCAGGTGATTTTCTTCATGTGTTGGCAGAACGTGGGGATGCTGTGAAGGTCCAGGTGGGGGGAACTGGTGCCATTCCTACCCCTCCACCTGACACAGACTGCTTCCCTCCCTCTTTTAATCCTCCCCCCCAAGTGAGAGGAAACTTCGCCTCCTCCGGATGTTTCCGACTGTAGTTTGGGGAGCAAAGATTGGCTGGGCTTCCTCCATCCTCCCCCTGCAATGTCCCAACAGGCAGAAGTTCCAGAGGTTGGGGGCTCTGGGCATTCAGGGGCCTCAGCGGAGCCCTCGACAAAGGCAGAGGCAGAAAGTGGGGGACACAGGGGCCTTCAGCTGCCCCTCCAGGGACTTCTCGGCAGGAAGCTGCTATCATGCCCTGGTGGAGACTGACTCCGAGGAAGAGGAGGAACAGCCAACAGGGAGGGGGAGTATGGCTCCAGAGGTGGTAGAGAAGGCTGGGGAAGGGTAGAGGCTGGCTGAGCACTCAGAGGATGATCCAGGCCCATCTCCTATCCATCCCAGGGCATGCAGGGAGGAGAGGATCAGGGAAAAGCGTGGTCTACTCAGGAGGAGAGGGCCATGATGCTCCTCAGGGCTTACAGCTGGGAGCTCTGTATATAAGTATGGAAATGCGTAGTCAGGCTGCTGGAGTCAAGGTTAATGTTTCAGTTCTAAAGAAGGTTTATCTTGGTTGGCGTTCTTCCAACGGACTGTCCCTGGTTATCTTCCTGCAGCTGGCCATTATCTATCCTGGTCTGCCGAGGATCTGTATTATTGCGGTTTGTTTTTGGCTTTTTCTTCGTTATTGGCTCTTTAAATGCGAACTGTGTTTCTTGCTTTTGAAATGTTATTTTGACTCCACCACTGTGAACAATTAAACAGGGAAGCCAAGTTGAAGGCATTAAAGGACTTTTAGTTACGTTTTGGATTTTGTTATAGTTCTGAGATACTCTGGGTCATCGCAGCTGCTAAGGTGGGGGGGCAAGAAAGAGCACAGAGAGTGGGAGGGGCAGAGGTGAGAGAGCTCTGGGCCTTTGGCTCCCCTCGCCCTGCAGACACCCAGAGGTCCCATGGAGACCCAGAGGCTGCCCACCCGCCCACCGGGGGCTTCTGCCATTGTCAGATCCAGGGGACACTCTTGCCCTTTGTGGGTCCTCTGGCCACTCTCCTCGGCAGGTGTGTTGCAGCCTCTGGAGACAGAGCCCCAATGTGGCCAGGGAGGGAAGAGGCACAGAAGCCCCTGCCACCATCCCTGCAGGTGGGCTGGGAGGAAGCCCGTCCCAGCACCTGCCTGCCCCTCCTTGCCCCCACTGCCATCAGCCAGCCCCCAGGAGGGAAGGAGGCCAGGGTGAAAGGAAAGCAGCAGGCAGGAGGCAGGAACAGGGCTGCCCAAGTGACGCTGCCCAACCTGGCTGCAAGGGAGCAGGGAGGCGAGGGGGCAGCAGGGCAACGCAGCTGCCGAAGGAGCCCTTTGGATGGGGAGGGGTGGGGGTGCCTGGTAGGGGGGAAGGAATTGAAGGGGAGTTTGAATCCCACCTTCAACATCGAAGCCAACTGGGTGGCTCTGAGCCACTCACCAGGGGACCGGGAGTTTGAGTCCCACCTTAGGCCTGAAACCCGGTGGGTGAGTTTCATCCTCCATCCAGGAGGTTCTGCATTCTAATCCTCCCCCAGGCTCCATGCATTCCTTGGGGGGGACTGTGGACCAATCCCCAGGAGGCTCTGAGTTCCAGTCCCACAATGGTACTTATTGATTGGGGGTATAAAACTGGGGAGGGGTTCAAATTATGTGATACCAGGATTGGGCATTCTTGGGCTGTGAGATGGCTGGGTGTCCCTTCCTGTGTGATGATATGGAGGAAAGAGATATTGTGGGGAGACACACCTGTTCCAAGCTGGGCAAAGCCATCAGCCTCTGCCTTCTTCTGCCTGACAACCAGAGTCCTCCATGTGTCACTGGGAATCTTAGAGAGACCTCGGTCTGATCCCTCAGAGCTTTTTAACTGTCTGAATTTGCAAAAGGGCTCAAGTCCCAACCAGAAGCCACTGTGGATCCATTCATCTGAGATCCTTTGGAAGAGGAATCCAAAGAAGGAGGGGAACCATCTCAGCAGATCTGGCCAGTTACTCAGGGAATGATGGCTGCACAGAGTAGATACCAGGGCATTTTGATATTTAGCACTGCTGATTTGAAAACGCTGTAGTCTTTTTTACATACCATCATGTATTGATGGTTTTGTGATCAGCATCATGGAATTTTACCTTTATAAATGTGAGGGAGACCCTGAGACCATCTAGCCCAACCCCTCCTCTCTGCAGGAACCTTTGCCTTGAGACAATCTGTGAAGGGGAGACTGAACATCTCTGCTTTACCGTGAGGGAAGAGCCCCCACTCCTAGAAAAATGGGATATTTCAAGGAATATTAAAAAGGGAAGATGGTTCTATTTTCCCAAAGGGAAAAAGGCAGAAACAGGTTTCTCCAGGCAGAGAGCAGCCCCCACCTTTCTTCATAGCCCTCAGCAGATGTCAGCACTTAAGGGATGAAGAGAGTATTGAAAGAAGCCAAGGACCGAGGACCCTTCTCCTGGCCTGGGAGCCCAGGACAGGGGGAGCAGGAAGGGCCAGATCCTCTCCCTCTGTACCCCTTTTGGCAGACCTGAGCCCTTAGCCAGGAGGAGGAAAGGGATGCGGGCCAAGCGGAGGGGAAGGGCGGACTTGGTTCCATCTGGTCTGATCCATCCTGGCATCTCCCAGGCATCCCAGGAGAGGCGGGCAGGGAGGCCTGGGACAGGTGGGGGGGTCTGAGCAGCTCTGCTCCCCAGGAAGAAGGCTCCATCTCCTGCCAGGCAAAGGCCTCCCCTCCACCCTCAAGCCCAGCTCCCATCTCCAGGGCTGGGGGGCCGGAAAGGGCTCCAAGTGCAACCCCAGCCCCCCCACCTGAGCCTCAGGGGCCCCTCCTGCTCTGGCCACAGAGGGCGGGGGAGGCATCCGCCTGTTTCCCAGGGCCCCTCCTGGCAGCCCACTCCCTGAAGTGGGGCGGCTGGGGAGCCCCAGACTGGTGCCTCCTCCTTCCTGGGGGTCAAGGGGATCCTTTCCTCTCTCCAGGGATCTGGGATCTCTTTAGGGGGAAAACCAGGGTTGGGATTCTACCAGTTCGCACCTATTCACTAGAACCGGTTGTTAACATTTTAAGCAGTTCGGAAAACCGGTTGTTAGAAGAAATTACTGGCCTAATCCTGTAAGGAAGGCAGGAAGCAAACATTCTGGTGTTGCTTACAGAAACTGCCTCTCCCTTAACCCTTATTACTTTCTTGGCAGGACTAGACTTCCTGTCTCAGGAACTTCTCTGGAGTTTTTTCCCCTCCTTTGCTGGCACTTTACTTGTGTGGAATGACCATTGAAAGTTACAATGGTACTGAAAAAAGTGACTTATGACCATTTTTCATACTTACGACTGTTGCAGCATCCCCACAGTCATGAGAGGCCAGGCGAGGAGATGCGTGCCTCGATGTGAGTGATATTGAGTTGGCCATGACCAGCCAATAACATGACCACCAAGCCACACCCACCACCTAAGCCACGCCCACAGAACCATTTTTTATCCCTTGAAAACCTGTAAATTCCTTGCTTCTGGGGTGCTCCAGATTCTCCTTGTGCTGCCCCCCTCCCCTGGGAGGCTCCTCCCTCAGCTGGGAGGGGGTCTGGGGAGGCTCCTCCCTCCCCCTGGGAGGGGGTCAGGAGGGGGGCCTTCCCCTCCCCTTCGACTGCTCAGTGGGGACCCTGCAGCGATGGTGGGACTTTGCATGCAGGCAGTGCCAGGGCTTTTGGGGGCAGAGGCTGCTGGGGAAACCAAAGGGCCTTTCGGGTTCCCCTTTGGGTGGGAGGAGGAGAGTCTGGCAGGTGGGGGAAAGTGGGCCTGGGTGCCCTCCCCTGAACGGGAGCAGCAGATTTTCCCACACCCGGCAAGATTCCACCCTGGGGGGAGGGGAGAAATCCTGGGATGTATACAAGGGTGGGTTTCTACTGGTTCTGTCTGGTTCTATAGAACCGGATGTTATGATTCTGCGCAGTTCAGAGAACCAGCAAATCATGCCCCTGGCTGGCCCCTCCCCTCCCCATTGGTCCCACCCCTCCTCGCTCACACAAACAGCTGATGGACAGTGGGGTGGAGAGCTGGTCCTGGAAGCCCCGATGCCACCAGAATCACTGCCATTGCATTCCTTGGGCACCATTGCCTCCACACTAGCCATTCTCACTGCTGCTCCATCCTCACCAGGTATAGCAAGCCCTGGGCTGGGGCTCAACCACTTGCCTTTCCTCCCCCAGCTATGCTTCCTCATTGGGGAAGCGAGGCTGGGAAGGCTGCTTGCAGCGAGGGAAACATGGGGGGGGAGGTACACTTCACAAATGTGGCAGGAATGGCGCTGGAATCCCCTTCTCCTCATTTGTAAAATGCATGAAGTTTAAAGGTGCTGCGCAGCGCAAGGCTGCTCAGGTTAAGGGAAATATGGGGGGACGCGCTGTGCAGCACCTTTAAACTTAGTGTGCTTCACCAATGGAGCCTCCTCATTTGTGAAGCGCACTAAATTTGGTGCTAAGCTTGGTGCTGTGTGAGGCTACTCAAGGCAAGACTAGAGGAATATGGGGGAGGAAGACTTTTCTCCCAAGACACTGACTGACGCTGCTGCTCTTGCCATGGAGGAGAGAGATGAGAAACAGAGAGGGAGGGAGAGAGAAAACTATATTCCTGTAAGTATTCCAGAAGCAAAATGCTCCCTTCTGGTTTCCACAGCCCCAAACAATCTCCCACGCAACCGGAGCAGAAATTTCATCCATGCAAAAGCTGCAGGACAGGAACAGGAAGTTAAGTCTTCAAGTTCCTGTATACTGTTTCTAGCCGTCATTGAGCCTCAACAAACCAATGTTCCTTTTTCCCCCTTTGGGATAATTGTGTTATTCACCACACGCCTCACCTTCAAAACATGCTATGAATCTTTTAAAAAGGGCATAAATGAAGGACATTACCAGGATTTTTAAAAGATAAAGAAAATCAAGAATTTTAAAAGGTAAAGCGCATACATACACACACACCTCCCCAACTCTATGTGTGTGTTTCTCACTCTCTCTCTCCCGTTCCCTCAAATCCGTGGCTGGGCCAAACCAGCAAGCTCTCCTTCCTTGGTGCTCTTCGCTACTTCTTTCATTTCTTCATTTTGGAATCCAGACTGGCTGAACAATGATCGCCAGCCGCAGCCGCCCGCCCCCTGCACGGTTTTGGCTGTGCTCTGGCACTCGCTCGAGCGTCTTCCCGTGCTGTGCGCGCATGCACACCACACACACACACACACACAGCCCCACCATAGCCACCGGTCGCGAGAGGGGGAGGGGGAGGGGGAGGGTCGCATGAAGGGATGCTTCCACGATCGTTGTTCAGCCAGTCTGAACTTGCTGGCTTGGCCCAGTCAGCTTTGAGAGAGACAGAGACCCACACAGAGAGAGGGGGAGAAAGGGGAAGATAGGGAGAGGGGCAGAGAGAGAGACACACACAGAGAGATACAGAGGGCAGAGAGAGACAAAGAGAGACACAGAGAATGATAGAGGGAAAGAGAGAGAGAGAAGAAAGGAAAGAAAGATAGAAGGAAAAAAGAGAAAGGAAGCGAAAGGAAAAAAGGGATAGACAAAGAAAGAGATAGATGGAAGAAAGAAGGAGAAAGAAAGAAAGAAAGAGAGGAGGGAGGAGAGGAGGAGAATGTGCATGAAATGCTGATGGATAGATACATGGAGGGGGGAGAGAAAAAAAAGAGAGGGAAGGAACCACTGGAGATCCTTACAGCACAGCAATCTAGGGCTGGAAGGATCTCAGAGGTCATCTGTGTCCACGGCCAGGAGAGAAATCAAGAAGAAAGGTGTGTGTGTGTGTGGAAGAGAGAGAAAGAGAGAAGAGAAGAAAGAAAGAAAGAAAGAAAGAAAAGAAAGAAGAAAGAAGAAGGAAGAAAGAAAGAAATAGGAAAGAAGAAAAGAAAGAAAGAAAGAAGAAAAGAAAAGAAATAGGAAGGAAGGGGGGAGAGAAAACTCTATGCTATTATTTTTAATTGTTCCATTATTTATCATATATTAATATTTTACACTGTCCCTACACCTAGAGTGATTTTACTGCCTTTCTTTTGCCCAGGTATTTTTCAGGGTTTACATGTCTGTAGTCCAGAGCATAAATACAGGTGTGTTTAACAGAGTTGAAAGGGACTTTGGAGGTCTTGTAGTCCAACCCCCTGCTCAGGCAGGAAAACTGAGAATGCCAAACTCTGAGTAGAGGTCCTGGGAAAGGTGTCAGAGTAACAGAATAGCACTTAGAAGGAACCTTGGGGGGAAACCCTATATCATTTCAGAGAAATGGCTGTCCAGTCTCTTGTTAAAATTCTCCAGTGTTGGAGCACCCAGAACTTCTGGTGGCAAGCTGGTTAATCGTTCTCACTGTCAGGAAGTTTCACTTAGTCTTAGTCATTGCTTCTTCTTTGTCTTCTGGTGCTTTGGAAAATACATTGCCCCCCCCTCTTTCTGGCAGCCCCTTGACAGCCTGTTGCCTATCACCCTCTTGGGCACAGCATGTGAGCCATTTCTTCCTTTCAATGGTCCATGAAAGTACATCTATAGTACGTAGATAATAAAGTCAAAAAAAGGTGAACAACATTTTTATAGAACTACGGATAAGTTGAGGCTGGGTGTGACAAGAAGTGGCCGGGAGGGGAAGGGCCAGGCGAGGCACCTCTTGACGTGACATATATACATGCTACCCCACACATACACAAAATCATTGCCCATTTTGAATACATAGCAGAAAGGAAGAAAGAATATTGGATACATATACACAAATGTGTGTGAAAAAAACTGCAGAGAAATAGGATTATAAAAAAACAGCTCCCAATCTTAGCAGTTGTAGATGAGAGAGAGAAAGAGAAACGAGAAACAGAGAGGGAGAAAGAGAGATGAGGAAGAAAGAGAAAGAAAGAAAGACAGAGACAGAGATATCTGTTTAAAAGAAAATAGAAAAATGGCTCTTTGAGTGTTTAAGGTTGCAGACCTCTGGGTTAGGCAAACACCATGGTCATTAAGTGAACCTTGTGGTCATTAAGCAAACACTGATTGCTTAAAAAGGCCATTTGCCCCAATGGGCATTTTTAACCAGAAACCAGAAGGAATTGTTGGAAACTGGCAACAAACAGAAAACCTCAGTCACAAGACTGTGTGGGATGTTGTCACTGGTCACAAGTGTGTGTGTGTGTGTATGGCTGTCAAAACACCAAAAACAGGCCAAGTAGCTCTGTGGAGGTCAGTTGTAAATTAGAACACTTGCTAAGCAACTGTCCATTAAGCGAGGATGGTTTGCCAGTCACATGACCACATGACCACAAAGCCACACCCACAAATTAGGCCACACCCATGGAACTGGTTGTTGAGAAATTTGAATCCCACCCCTGGATGTATAGAATATATATACTGTCTATATAGACTATAGGGTGTGTAGAATGTCTGTTAGAGGTTGGACTTCTCTCTCTCTCTCTCTCACACACACACACACACACTTGCGACTGTATGACTTTGTTGCTTGTATCCCAACCATCTTTATTGACTGCTTCCTAGTATGATTTAATTGCTTATTGTACCCTCCGACTATTATTAAGTGTTGGACCTGATGATTCTTGACTCTTGATGAATGTATCTTTTCCTTTTATGTTCACTGAGAGCATTTGCACCAAGACAAATTTTGTGTGTCCAAACACACTTGGACAATGAAGCATTTGTACACACACACAGACACACACACCCTTACCACAAATTGTGCAGTCCAACTTTAATGCTAACCAACCTTGCTGGCCTCCCTCTTCCACCTCTGCAGGGACCCCTAAGGTGGTTTCCCCAGCCTTCGCCCCAATGGGAAGAGGGGGAAAGGAGCTGCCCAACCACAGCCAGGACCCCCAACCCTCCCTGGGCAGAAAGAGGGGCCTTCTGGGGGGAGGGAATCCAAGGCACTCCAGGAGAAACTTTCAGCCCTTGAGTTGTAAGGAAGCAGAGATGGAAAGGGGGCTTCTTGGGAGCTCCATTTGCCCCCAGCCCTTCTTCTCCCCGGGAGCAAACTTTGCTGGGAAGGGATCCAGGCAGCCCTGATCTTTAATGGGGAGAGAAGTTCAAAGTCTCAAATTGTTCAATGAAACTTTTTGCCTGAAGCCAAGTTCTCCAGCAGGAAAAGTTTCCATCCGGGCCTTTGGGGTCAGGGGAGAAGAGAGAAGCTGCCACAGACTCCTTGTCTCTGCCCAGAGTCTCCTGGGAGGATTCGCCACAGAGCAGAGCTGAAACTTTTCTCATAATTCTCCTCTCAGGAAGGATATCTGGATAATTCAGCTAGTTGTTGCATTCAAAGTTTGTTGGGCATTTCTCTGGAGGGAAATGAAAGGGAAATAATCCCTATGTGGTCCATAATGACAGGGGAAGAGATCGAATTAAATCCATCACCTAGAATTGAGAGGTTTTGGAGCTTCATCCTTGAAATTGGCCCCAGAGGGAATACACGGCACCTGTGGCTGAAGATAAAAAGAAGTGTGACATTTGTTGGCATTGTGGTTACAGAGACAATCCCGGGAGACAGTTAATGTCTGAGCATGTCACGGGTCTGAAATGGCTCCCTTCTGAGTTGGAAGCAACATTTTCTTTATTTTGAAAACCGATGCTCAGTGACACCCTCACAAAAGGGCTGAGGCAATAGTGTGGCCAGATTCCAAGAATAAAATGAACTTTCATGAAAAACTAGTTATCAGAACTTTGCATAGTTGAAAAAAATCACATCCAGAAACAAACACACAGAGAGAGGGAGAAGTCAGAGAAAACTGAAAAGAGGTGGAGAAATCAAGGCTGCCTGTGACCCCATGTGAGGGAGGGAGAGCGAGGGAGGGAGGGAGGGAGAGACAGAGAAAGAAAGAAAAAGAGAGAAAGAAAGAAAGAAAAGAAAGAAAGAAAGAAAGAAAGAAAGAAAGAAAGAAAGAAAGAAAGAAAGAAAGAAAGAAAGAAAGAAAGAAAAAAAAAAATACATTGAGCAACCTCTGAGTTAGCCAAGACTTGGTGCAGGGCTTTAACTCCTGGCCTAAGGGAAGAAGGTAGACCAGCATTTTCCAAACTTGGAACTTGAAGATGAATGGATTTTAATTCCCAGAATTCCCTGCCCAGCATGATGAAGTCCATGCATTGTTGGGTGGGGAACTCTGGGGGTTGAAGTCCATTCCTCTTCAAGTTTGAACAACACTCATGCAGACCAGCCTCTCTCCATGTCTTGTCTCCATTTTTAAGAACAAGGACACCTGAAGGGACCCTCAGTCATTAGCCGGCTTGCAGAATGCAGGAACCATGAGTTCTTATGGCCATCAGAAGTGAAACATGCCTCTGTCTCCATCTCTGTCTCCGATTTTGGACTAAAATCCACACGTGGTTGGAAAAAATGATGCAACAACACATAGACTTGAAACCAGAAATATTTTTATTGGGAATTATACCAGATATTTACAATAAAGAGTTGAAATACTTGATTGTAAATGTTTTTACAGCAGCTAGAATTGTATTTGCTAAAAACTGGAAGAATGATAAAATACCTATGCAGGAGGAAGTGATTAAGAAAATTATGGATTGTGCTGAAATGAGTAAATTGACATTTGAAATTAGAGAACAGGAAGATAAACAATTTTACAAGATATGGGATTTGTTTTATCAATGGTTGGGTAAAAAGACTTGGTAATGTAATAGATGATATAATTTTGTAATAGAAATTTAATAGATTGATATAAAATATGAGGTTGACATATATAACCATTGGATGAAAGTATAACACAAACTTTATATTAAAATAGAGAATATCTCGTATAAATGATGAAATAAATAGTTTAGTGGTATATAAATAATAATTGATAAATATATAAGAATGTTTTATTGATAATATGAGAACCTTTTTGATAAATTGTGAGTGGTGACTATGAAAGGATAACACAAAGGATTTGTAACCAACTGCCACACTGTATGTATATATGGAAGATGGTTTTTATGTCTTGTACATTTTGTTTGTATGTTTGTTTTAAAATAAAATAAAAATTTCAAAAAAAAAAGAAGTGAAACATGCCTCCGTCGATTGGGCTGACCCTAAATGACTCCAAGAACCTGATCCCAGTTTGGGAGCCATCCCAGCTGGCTCCGAGGCCGCCCTGGAGCCAAGCCTGGGACGCCCTGCGAATCCGGCCCCTTCCTGGCCCTTCAGGCTCCCCAGATCCTGAGTGAGGCTCTCCAGCCCCAAACCTCCCTGGACCAGGCATGGCTGGCAGGATCTTCCAGGAGAGCCTCATCTTCCTCCATGGCCGCTGCTCTCTGGGGGACAGAAGAGCCTCCGCTGAGCCTCCACTGTGCATGGCTGGGGCTGAGGAAGATGGGGGCTGGAGTCCAGGCCTTTGGGAGGCCCACATGGGAACCCACTCGATCCGGGCGGGACAGGGATCCACCTGGAAGACCTGGAAAAAGCCCCTGGGAAGCAGGCGCCTCCCTCCTTCCTTCCTCCCAACGCCTGGCAGGAGGGAGAGAGAGAGAGGAAGCCAACCCAGAGAGGGTCCCAGCCACCTTCTCCCTTTTCTTCTCGGTCTTGTGGGATTCGCCCCCAGCCTTTCTGCCCTGAGGAGCAGCAGCCCCAGTATCCTCAGGCCTGGCCTCATTGGGAATACTGGAAACCAGCATCTGAAACCATCTCTGGGGCCCCAAGCAGGAGAAAGAGCATCAAAGTCACCAGTTGAACCTCTGAACATGCATGGAAAGATCTCTGCAAGTCTCTATCGAGGTTTGTCCAGACATTGGGGGGGGGATCACTGACCCCTATCCCACCCCTAAAGCTGCCTTTCTGTCCCTCTCCCATTGTCCCAACTTTTTTCCCTGAATGCCAAACTCTGATCCGGTTCACACATTCCGCCAACCCCCATTCACTCAGCCATAGTTGACTCCAAGCGTTGCAGCTACTGACTGCTGAAAACCCCCAAGGAGCCAGAAGCGGATCCTAGGAAAAGCTCCCCATTCTGTGTGCAGACAGGCTGAGTTGACCCTCCCCACACAGCTGATCTGTGGCAAATCTAGGTGAGTCCACACAACGCCGTTAACCCAGGTTGATGGAAGGGAACTGCCATGTTGGCAATAGGTGCCAGGCCAAAACACATAAACCAGATGGTGGCTTAGCGTGATGACCTGCTTCCCACATGAACACAACAGGAGAAGGTTCCCACGTGCCAGAATGCATTAAATGGAGTCAACCTATTTCAAAATCTCAGTCCATATGTGATGATCCAAAGGGGCATGGCACAAAAATAATAAAGGCACAAAAGTAGATCAATTCCCTTTAATGCCTCCAACTTGGTCCCCAATGTCCAGTTATCATCGGCTGCAGTAAAAACTCTCCCAAAAATAGTTTACAAAGGAAAGAAATGCAAAGTGAAGATAAATTGGAAATAACACAACCAAAACAAATCACGCTGAAGTAATTAACACGAGAGGCCAGGATGATAAATGGCAGACTTCCAAAAGATAATGAAGCACACACAGTTGGGAGGATGCCAAAACTCAGATAAACCTCGACAAAGATAATGCACGCTTTGCTTCCAGCACGGTGCTGTGTGCAAACACCCTTCTTATATCCTGTTCCCTCAGCTTCAACTAATGAAAGGGATCAGGGCCTTCTTCTCTCTTGTAAGCCACATTGCTCCCTTCTCCGTTCCTCCCTGCATGCCCTCAGATGAAGAGGGGGTGCCCTGGGTCTTCCTCTGAATGTCCAGCCAGACTGTGCCCTTCCCCCATCACTTCCACAGCCACTGGAGCCCCCCCTCCCTGTCAGCTGCTCAATCTCCCCCTCAGAATCAGACTCCAACAAGGGCATGACACCATATATTCAGGGGCTCCAAGGATGAGACCCTGCCCCTTAGAGCCTCCTTTATGGGAAGGGAAGGGAGAAGGAAGCCGCTTTGAGACTGTCTCCCTCTAAAGCCCAACTCCTCTGCACCCCCAGGAAAGACTCAGGACCGGCTGTGGGCAACGCCCGGCTCAGATGCACCCAGCTTGCTAAAACTGCTGCAGAAATGCCTGGAAACACTTGGATGCCCCCAGCAGCAGCTGTGAACTTGGCCCACGCAAAGCAGCCCAGGAAAGAGGGTTCCTCCCTTCCCAAAGCAGGTGAAAGAGGACTCAAACTTCCATGAGGCTTAAAGGAGTTTGGCTCACTCAGCTCAATGGGTCTGAGCAACCTGAAGCCACCTGGAGGGACATTCACCCAACCCCCTTGCAGGGACTCTGCCATGGGGTCCTGCAACAGGGACTGAGGGGCCCCACCAGTGCTGGGCTTGGCTGAGGAGGGCCAGGTCCAATCCTGAGCCCCCAAAAGGCACCGGAAGCCCCGTGAATCTCCCAAGAGACTCTCCTCCTGCCTCAGCCCTTCCTTCTGGCCAGGACCAAGCTGGGTCAGCTTCACAGAACCCCTGACACCTGGGAGAACAGCCCCCACCTGCCAGATCCAAAGGTAGCAAAGCAGGCTCGGTTCCTGGCCTGAGATGCAACTTGGGGGTCCCTTCACCCCATTCGCTCCCCCCTGCCCTGGGCCACCATGGGGTAGATCCCCCCCACCTGCCCTGCAAGGCCAGAGGGAGCCCTCTCCATCGGGCGCCCCACTTCCCAGAGCAGGAAGAAGCCTCTCGCTGCCCCAGGGGGAAATTGACAGCAGGGACCCAGGCTGACCTCCCCACTGCACCCCACCAGCCCCAAACGGTCTGGACTGAGGCAGGCGAGTCCAGTGCTTATTCATCCAGGTCCAAGAAGGAGGCGAGGAAGCATGGGAATGCCTTGGAATGGGAACCCCTGGAAGGTCTTCTGCTTTCCAACCATACAGCCCATACTGCTGATTAGTCGGTCATCCATTTTGATATTTCAGAATGGCTTCTAATTGTGACTTGAGCCCTTTTGCAAATTCCATTTTCAGATGGTTAAAAAAAGCTCTGAGGAATCAGACCGAGGTCCCTCTCAGATTCCCAGTGACACACGGAGGCCTCTGATTGCCCACAGGCAGAAGAAGGCAGAGGCTGATGGCTTTGCCCAGCTTGGAACAGGTGTGTCTCCCCACAAAATCACTTTCCTCCATCTCACCACACCGGAAGGTACACCCAGCCATCTCACAGCCCAAGAATGCCAAATTCTGGTACCCCAGGTTAATTTGAACCCCCCCAACCAAGTTTATACCCCCAATCAATAAGTACCATGGTGGGACTGGAACTCAGAGCCTCCTGGGGATTGGTCCACAGTCTCCCAAGGAATGCATGGAGCCTGTGGGAGGATCAGAATGCAGAATCTCCTGGATAGTGGATGAAACTCACACACCAGCTTTCAGGCCTAAGGAGGGACTCGAACTCCCGGTCCCCTGGTGAGTGGGTCAGAGCCGCCCAGTTGGCTTTGGTGTGGAAGATGGGATTCAAACTCCCCTTTGATTCCTTCCCCCCCACCAGGCACCTCGGCCCCTCCCCATCCAAAGGGCTCCTTCGGCAGCTGCATTGCCCTGCTACCCCCTAACCTCCCCTGCTCCCTTGCAGCCAGGTCGGGCAGTGCCACCCAGGTGGCCCTGCTCCTGCCTCCCACCCACTGCCTTCCTTTCACCCTGGCCTCCCTCTCTTCCTCATGGGGGCTGGCTAAGGGTGGCGGGAGGGCAAGGAGTGGGGCGGGCGGGCAATGGGACAGGCTTCCTCCCAGCCCACTTGCGGGGATAGCAGATGGGGGTTTCTGCACCTCTTCCCTCCCTGGCCACATTGGGGCTCTGTCTCCAGAGGCTGCAGCACACCTGCCGAGTGGCTGGAGGACCCACGAGGGGCAAGAGTGTTCCCTGGATCTGACAATGGCAGAAGCCCCCGGTGGGTGGGTGGGCAGCCTCTGGGTCTCCGTGGGACCTCTGGGTGTCTGCAGGGGGAGGGGAGCCAAAGGCCCAGAGCTCTCTCACTTCTGCCCCCTCCCACTCTCTGTGCTCTTTCTTGCCCCCCCACCTTAGTGACTTCCCTGCCTTTGTCCCCCATGGCCCCCCTTAGGAGGCAGTGCTTCTGCCTGGCAGCTGCCTGCTGAGAAGCCCCTGGAGGGGCAGCTGTGGGGCCCTGTGTCCCCCCCTTTCTCCCTCTGCCTCTGTCGAGGGCTGCACTGAGGCCCCTGAACTCCTGAAACCCCCAACCTCTGGAACTTCTGCCTGTTGGGATGTTGCAGGGGGGGGTGGAGGAAGCCCAGTCCGTCTTCAATCCCCAAAGTACAGGCGGCAACATCTGGAGAAGGGAGGGGGAGGTTTAAAAGAGGGAAGCAGTCTGGGTCAGTTGGTGGGGTTGGGGTGGCGCCAGTTTATTTATTTATTAATAATTTATTTATTAATCAAACTTATATGCCCCCCAACTACCAAAGGATTTCAGGCGGCTCACAGCAAAAAAACACCAAAGAATTACATTTAAAAATTTAAAAACAATTTAAAAAACAACAAACAACAGAAGGGCCGGATCTCGCTAGATCTCAGTCGCAAGATCAAATGCCCCATGCCTGCTGGAAAAGCCAGGTTTTGACTGTTTTGCAGAAGGCCAGTAGGGTGGAGGCAGTCTGGACCTCGGGAGGCAGCTGGTTCCCACATTGTTTAGCTGACGGAACCCAGAGGAGACAGACTCTGTTCCCCCCGCCCGGACCTTCACAACATCCCCACGTTCTGCCAACACGTGAAAAGAACCGCCTGGCTGAACAGGGTCCGTCTCTTTGCTGCTTCTCTTCATTCATATGGTTCCTCAGTGAAGCCGTTGGGTGAGGGCATTTGGTGTGATAGAGGGTGGGACCAGTCGGTCAGGCAAGGCCATCCAGACGATCCCCCAGTGCCCAGAGGCTGCGAAGGTCCGGAGAGAGAGGGAGCCGCTCCCCATTGCTTGGAAGGCTAGGAACAGGACAGGGCCAGGAGACTAGTAGGACCCCACTTCCCCTTCTGAGGGTCCCTTCCCATCTCCCCAAGCCAGAAGGGGGGGTGACTCCTGGTCCTGGCCTTCCAATGACATCATCCAGGGATATGAAGCTGCCCTCTTTTCCAAAGTAGCCCCGTCCCTGAAAGAGGCTCCTCCGAGGGATTCAGCAGCACCCCTGACCTCCCCCCAGAATCTGGGGACTGGGCTCCAGAGTGGCCTCTGAAGCTGGAAGGCCAGAGGAAAAGAAGGTGGGTTTTCCTGCATGTTCATTGGGGGAAATTGAGACATTCCAGGGTTGAGGCAGTTGATTGGCAGAAGAGCATGAGGTTGAAAGGGTGATGTGGGGGGAGGCTTGTGGGGCAGCGTGGGACAAGGACTTCAAGGGAGGCGGAGGAGGCAGCAGTCTGTTGCTGGTCAGGGCTGGGGTGGCTGCCCTGGGGGTAAGGGAGGGGGCCGGGAGAGGCACACGCTACGGCTGTCTGTAGAAGAAAGCCATCAGTTTCAGCCTTCTTGTGCTTGTGGGAGAACAAGAGATATTTGTGTGAATCTTAAAGTCACCTCAGTCTGATCCATCAGATCTTTTCCTATCTCCTTAAAATAGAATCTGCAAAAGGGTCATATTTGCAATTAGGAGCCATTATGAGACCTCAACATTGATCACCAATTGATCAGCAATCTCTGTGGTGAAGCCAAGCTGACCACCTTTAGCATGCTGGTCTTCTGCAGGGTCTGGGTGACTTTTGTGCCCAACTACCTGAGCACCAAAGGGAAACACATGGTGGCTGTGCAGGTCTTCTCCATCCTGGCCTCCAATGCTTGTCTGTTGGGCTGCAACTTCATCCCCAAGTGCCACATTATCCTTCTGAGGCCAGACCTGAACACAAAGGAGCATCTCACAGCCAGAATAAGTGTAAAAATATTAGAGATAATACCATGATATTGAAAGACTTCTGAAACTTCCTTTTGTTTGAAAGAAAATATTATTTCCATTCAGATAGCATGCAGAAGAATATCATACTTCTGTGTTTGAAATGGGATATAATCCAATGACTGTTCCCTTCTGTTCCATCTCAATAAATCTCACTAAAGAGAACTCTGTGAAAATCATTCAGAGGAATCATTCAGAGGTCCTCCTCCTCCCACAAGGGCACCATCCCACCATGTGCCTCCTCACAACCATAGGAAGGACCACCAGATACCCTGAAACCATTTTCTGGGCTATGGTTATGGTGGGGCAAGATCACACCATCCACCACGTTGTGGGCAGTTTCACCATCTCAGCTACAGACTTCATAGCCGACACTTTATTAAAAAGTCTTACATGACCACGGAAAGACCACACAAAATGAGTAAAGGAAAAGGGGGAAATGTACCAATTCTATAACTTTCTCCCTATTTACCCAACGGTATAGTCTACAGGCTGTCACTTTTCTGCCTCTCACGCAAAAATCAATATTGTTAGAAAAGATGGGAAATGAAGGCCTTCATTCGTCATAAAATTCCACTTCAGACACAAGTTAGCCCCAACTTAGGATCCATATATGGAGTTCTGATGTGAAAGGACAGCTCTGCCCTTAACACTAGGCAGGGTTCACTAAGCCTTGGTTTCCTTGGCATTCGAAGACAGGCAGCCCCACCGTTAAGGGACAGCAACCTAGATTAGAGTGTTGCCAAACTCCATCGCTCTGGGTGACCTTCCCCAGCCGTACCTGGAGACAAGAGGCCATGCTGAAGGACAGCAGAAGTCAACTCCCTGGTTTCTGAACTCCCTTTGTCCAGCATCACTTTCTAGACATGTCCTGACAGGAAAGACACACAACCACAACAAAAGTGCCCTTGGGAGTGGATCTGTGATTCTTCACTCGGATGCATTTTTCCAGTCTCTCCTCTGCACAGAGGAAGTTTGGGATCCCAAGAGGAGAAATTATTTCTCCCTGTAATTATGAGCATCCAGACCTTTGAGATCTTATGCTACTTCTCCAGTGGCTGCCTTCCACAGAGAAAGCAGACTGAAGCCCCATGAATGATGCACCTCCTGCTTCTGCTTCTGGTGCTGCTGGTGTCCATGCCAGTCTCTGGGAAGCATGGACTGAAATGCCCACTGAGTTTGCAGCACCAGGACGAAAACAGTCCAGTGAGCTTTTACAGGCAAGGAGACCATCTTGCACACTGTCGACAGAATGTTGTGAACATCTTGGCTTTTCAACATGGCTCCTTCTATTCAGTCTGATCCAGGGTAATTCAGGAACTGCATTCCTTCCATTTGCATTTTTAACATTCTCCTTTTCTTCTTATTACGTTTATTCCTATGTTGCAGCACTTGTCAGATTTCTTGAATAATTTTCATTTCCATGGCTTCTCTCTTTTGTCTTACTTTGTGGAAGAGACTCAGATTCACAGATGGCACCAGAAAAAACCCTGAAAGAATTCCAGATTTTATTCTTCTCCCAGTTCATTCCTTTAATTCATCCCTTAAATACTGGATTTTATTTACAGTAGTGATCCTTTGCTTTGAATCAATGGAATCTAATTAAGATTCAGTAAGTTTGTGGATTTAATTTTTTTTAATTATTTGTTGTTGCTTTTGATTATAATAATAAACCTTTTTTTACAATAGGGAATCTTCTGGTTTTATAAGTGGCTTACAATTAATTTTAGCCATTCAAATGGTCAGCAAGAACTCCCAGTTCCTGCACAATCTCACACTTGGCTACGACCTCCATGACAACTATTTGAGCCCTTTACCCACTTCAGGTGCCTTGCTGGACATTCTCTCCACTGGAGAAGCCAATGTCCCCAACTACAGCTGTGGAAGGAAGGAGAACCTTCTGGCTCTTCTTGATGGAGCTAGAAGGGACATCTCCATTCAGATATCAACATTAGCAGACCTCTACAAAGTCCCACAGGTATGTGTGCATGTTTCCCTGTTTTGGTGTTTTGATGCAACCGTATCCTTTCCATTGAATTCAAAAGTTTTTTCTACAACATATCAGCTATGTTTATAAATAAAGTGATATGTATAAACAATTACAGGCAAGTTTGTCTAATAGATACTGTGGGTAAATATATGCTATGTTCTCTTAAGTAAACTTGAGATTGGGTAGAAGAAAAGTACTTTTCTTGAAGAAGAGCAAGAAGGTTTTAAGAAGAGTTAAAAGCTGTATAAATTTGTATAATAAGTAAGAAATCAATTAATATTGTAATATTTTCAACAGATTTGTCCTGAAATATCTAACCACAAAATATGTCATTTGGGTAAACCCCAGTTTGCTGGCTTTCTAGATTTAAGTGCAGCATTTGATACAGTAGAGAGAGAAACATTATGGAGGAAATTGACTGCCCCCAAAATGGAGTTCATCCTGTTTGCCCTGATCCAAGCCCTTTCTCCAAGCCCTTTTTTGAGAGGGAGGCTTGAGCTCAATGGAGCCCTAAGAAGAAGGATCGATACTTACCAAGGAGGAAGGGAAGGGGGCATATTTGAACCCTTGTTATTCTCTCTTGATATTAATTACTTGCCTGCACTAATGAAGGATTCTGAAATACATATATCTAACATGCTAAATGCATATTACAACACCATGTTTTATTATTCACAAAGAATCCAGGCTATTCAAAAAGAGAAATTTGTAACCATCCTCAGTAAGGTTGGAACAGTGAAATGGATCAGCTGCTACCAACACACCTTCCAAACTTTCAAGGATTGAAACCAGAAATGCTTATAGTCTCCAGAATAAAAGGTTACCTGACTTAGAGGGCCATGAATTAAGGTTTGGATGGGACAGCTAGTTATGGAATGATAAGAGTAAAGTTAATGTTGATTTTAATAATCACTTTGTTAGATGCACCACACTAAGAGTTTGGAATAAATATAAAACAAGGCTCTCTACAAAGCTGCCCCTTTGGGCATCACCCCAGGAAGCCTTTTTTTAGAAAAGAAATGGTGGTGAAGCCAGACTGGTTGATGTATAGTAAAATTTTATCTTTCAAGCCTGGTGAGCCAGTACTAAAGGCCAAGAGAAGCACTTGAATCAGAAGGTTATGTTTGCTATTGGTTTACTTATCAACAACTGAAAGAAAGATTTAAACTGGATAAAAAGTGCTATGGATTTGACTTTGTTAAAAATGAATTGGAAATCTCATTATATGGTAATGATGAACATATTATCACTAAGATCTGCAAGGTTCGGGGCTGAAGCTGCCTCGTAGGGGCGGCGGAGAAAGGGAAATCTGCCAGCCAGAGTGAGGGGAGCCGCATCTCCCCCCTTTTGGGTCTGGTCTTTTCCCTCCGAAGACGTTAAGAAGTGGTGGTCAAAAATGGCCACCTCGAAGAGAAGGTCTCAACGGGATTAAGATTGGTGCAGGAGGAAAGAGAGAAGTCGACAGCAGAGGAACCGGGAGTATCGGATGGTAAGATCAAGGCACCCGGATTAAGATAAAGATGAGTTTTTAAAAAAGAAACAGAAGCGGCGCAGTTCCAAGTGAAGGGAAAAATAAGTAAAATATTTTTGACAGCTATAAGGGGCTTCGAACCGGGAAAGGAAGAAGCCAGCGTAAGAACTTAAGTTTGGGGCTTGGAAAATTTTGAATATCAAAATAAAAGGAAAGGGTTAAGACTCTGTGCAGAAAGTGCCACTTTGTGGAGAAAAATTGGAAGCTAAAGAAGAAAGAAACTATCTTGTTCCTTTGTGGATTGGAGTTGTTACATTTTAAAGAGACGCTGAAATAAAAAGCAAGACTCATAGAAAGTGAAAGCTTGAATACACAAAGACGGACTACCGGACTAATTGGTGATATTGATATAGACTCTGGACCTGGGTTAGGATCATAGAAAATTTAAAGAAGAAGAAATAAGGAAAATAAAAATTCTGGTGGCCATCCAAAGAATTAAAATGGAGTTTAAAAGTATGAAAGAACTGCTACAGGAAGTGACTGAACTAACTTGGCTCGTTGCAGAAAACATGGGCATTCAAATGCTGAATAAAGAAGAAGAAGGAACCTTGGAAAGGGAGGAGCCAGCACAAGAGAAAGCCATCTCAAAAGACAATTAATACAAAGATTAATACAAATAAAAGGAAAGGAAGGGTGGCTAAAAAACGGAACCTAAGAAAGTATCTAAAAAGGGGAACATTTATGAAATTAAGCATGTTAGAAAGGTTCAGAAGGAAAGGAACAGAAAGGTAAAGAGAGAGAGGGATTCAAACTGGAGAGAGAAGGGGAGAGCAGGATAAAAGGGAGGAGAAGGGAGCCAGCAAGCGAAAGTCATTTCAAGAAGACAACTAACACAAAGATTAATACAAATAAAAGGGAAAGGGAGGATGGTCAAAAAATGAAACTTAAGAAGGTAATTAAAAGGGGAACATTTATGAAATTAGGCATGTTAGAAAGGTCCAGAAGGATAGAGAGCAGAAAGGTAAAGAGAGAGAGAAGGATTCAAACTGGATAGAGAAGGGGATAGCGGGATAAAAGAGAGGAGAAGGAACAAGAAACAAGAACAAAAGATAGAGAGACACGGAATTACATAATGAAGAAAGAAACTTGTTTGCATAGAGATAATGGCTAATGTATTAAAAAGGGGGTTCTGCATGAAGAAATGGTAATAAGAATATATTGTAATTATAAAAGTGTAAAACAATAGGGGTTACTGACAATCTTTACTGGTAAAAGGTCACATTTTTATTTCTTATTTACAAAAGAAAGGTAAATGATGATTAGATAAATTGAATTAATTGAAATGATTTTAGAAAATGCCTAAAAATGAGATTTGTCAATAACCAAGATTAGTTATTTTTATTATTATCTTGGAACCATAAATAAATCTTAGTGGGGATATGTGTTGCAGAACCAGATCAATTAGAGATACATTGTAAGGGAGCTTTTCTTTTCTCCCTTTTCTTTTTCTTTTTTCTCTATCTTTCGTTTTAAAGGGAATGATTATGATTTATGCTACTATATTAACCACTGAGGTGTCACTTTCAAAGTAGTAAAAGGGGGGCAAGTCTAGGGTTTTTTTTTCATTCTTTTCAGTGTTAAAGCTTGTATTGATTTAGAATCATGGAGAGAATATGTGATGAAAGGGCAAATCTGACGGACAAAAGAATTCTGTAAATGATAAAAGAGTATTAACAATGTGAAGATAATTAAAGGATAGATATGGATGAACTTTATCTTTAATATGATGGGCAAATATATTGTTATTTGTAAGATTTATAAATGATGTTTTTAATATATATATATATGTTTGCAATTAATTTGAAATGAACTGGGGGGTTACACAGATTGAGATTAAGATTTGAGATTAGGATTAATTTCTTTGACCCTTTGTCTGTTAAAATGGAATAGAAGTGAAGTTAAATGTTTAAAATGAATATAGATCTACTGTCATATTTGCATGTAAAAATGACGACCCGGGAACATGCTGTCTACTGAAAAGAGCTGTTTTAAAAAAATTGTTAAAAATTGAATAAAAAATTTGTTTAAAAAAAAAAAAAAGGACCAGGACAGAGGAAAAACCCCTTTCCCGAGCCCTCCAGAGATCATCCATCAGCGCGACCAATGCCGTCTCCATGCTGAAACTAGGTCAGAAGCCCGATTGATATGGATCCAGGTAGTCCGCTTCATCCAGGAAAAGTGGAAACTGCTGAGCCACCACACTCTCAACAACCTTCGCCAAAAAGCGAAGGTTGGAGACTGGACGAAAGTTATCTAACACGGTCGGGTCCAGGGCAGGCTTCTTCAGGAGGGGTCTCACCACCGCCTCCTTCAAGGCAGAGGGAAAAGCACCCTCCCTTAATGAAGCCTTGACAATTGCCCAGAGCCAACCGCAGGTGACCTCCCTGGTGGCATAAGCCAGCCAGGAGGGGCACGGGTCCAACAAACATGTGGTGGAGCTCAGCCGCCGCATGATCCTGTCCACTTCATCCTCAGAAACAGGATCGAACTCATCCCAAATCACATTGGCCAGACTGCCTGTATCCCATTCCTCAGACCACTGCAAATCAGAGGACAACCCGCTCCGAATTCGAGCGATTTTATCCGACAGATGTTGAACAAACTCCTCAGCTCTTCCCCGCAACGGGTCCGCACCCCCCTCCAGACAAAGGAGGGAGCGAGTAACCCGAAACAGGGTGGCTGGGGGATTATCTGCGGACGCTATGAGGGTGGAGAGATAAGACCTTCTCGCCTCCCTCATAGCTACCAGGTAAGTCCGAATATGGGCTCTTAGCTGGGCTCGATCGGACTGGGAGTGGGTGGACCTCCACCCGCTCTCTAAGCCCCTCCGATGGCACTTCATTTCCTGGAGTTCCTCTGAATACCAGGGGGCCATCCGGGATCCACGACGCGTGAGGGGTTGCATGGGGACAACTCTGTCGAGGGCGTCCGATGCGGCCTGTTGCCAGGCAAGCGCCAGATCCTTGACAGAGCTGTGGGCAAGGGAAGAGGGAAGAGACCCCAGCTCCGCCTGGAACCTCTCCGGGTCCATAATGCGCCTAGGGTGGAACCATCTAAGCGGCTCCTCATCCCAGCAGTGGGGGGCGGCTTGTTGGAAGACCAGCCGTAGGAGATAGTGATCAGACCATGGAACGGGCAAAGCCATAACAATGGCTTGCCCTCTGTCACTACGCCACTGCTCAGAAACAAAAACTAGGTCAAGAGTGTTTCCCCTCGTGAGTCGGGCCCAAGATTAATTGGGTCAGGCCCATGGCTTCCATAGAAGCCATGAATTCCTGGGCCAATCCCGACATTCCTCCCAGGGAAGGCAAGTTGAAGTCCCCCAAGACTATAAGGTCTGACAACTCCACCGCCACCCCCGAGAGGACGTCGAGGAGCCCAGGCAGGGCTGCTGTCACACAGCTGGGAGAAAGGTATGCAAGCAGCAAGCCCACCCGACCATTAGGCCCCCACCTCAGGAGGAGGGTCTCACTCCCGCCTATTTCTGAAACAGTGACCTCCCTTGAAAACAAGGCCTCCCGGATAACCACAGCCACCCCACCACCCCTACCCTGGGCCCGCGGCTGGTGCACAACCCGAAAACCTGGAGGGCATAATTCACCCTCTGGGCCCAACCAGGTCTCGGTGATACAAGCCAGGTCCGCAGCCTCCTCCTCAATGATCTCACGGAGGAGGGTAGACTTATTAGCCACGGACCTGGCATTAAAGTACACCAGCTTAAGCCCAGGGGTCCCAGTTCCCATGCCCCCTAGGGAGGAGGCCATAGGGTCGGAGTGTGCCACCGCACAAAGATGGCAGGTGCGGGCTCCCAACACATGATATGGCCCTATGCCTCGACGTCTCCTACCAACCCCAACCACCCTGGGAATCGCGGTCGCCACCTCACCCCTCCGGGCTCCGCCGGCCTCCAACCCCCGCCCCGCCGCCATGCACCGGGCTGTGAAAAGACCCATCAACCCCCCTCCCTAACCCCTTAAGACAGCCAATTAAAAAGCTTAAAAGTTTTCCCTTAACACCAAATTTAGAATATAAACTCCTGGTCACAGCATGCCACCTCTCGGGATCCCAGGATCCGTCATCAAGGTAAGCTCTTGACAGCCCATAAGGCCACTTCACAGACAGGGGAACCACCTGGAGGGCTCGAATTAATGCCATGTGCTCTACATAGGGCTACCTTTGAACAGCATTCGAAAGCTACAGCTGGTGCTGAATACAGCAGGGTGGACAATGTTATCTAACCGTAGAATGGCACATGTGATAGCCCTGTTATAGAAGCTGCATTGGTTTCTGGTTTGCATCTGGATGCAATTCAAGGCTTGGGTTATCACATTGAAAGTCCCATATGGCATTGGACCAGAATAACTAAATTACCATATTGCCATGATACAAAAAGATGCCGAGACCCTAGAAAGAGTACAGAGAAGAGCAACAAGAAGTAAAGGCTGGAAACTTATAAAAGAGAGACTCAATCTAGAATGGGGTATTAATTTTCTGAAAGAGAGAATAATTAATCAATGGAACAGCTTTCCCCAGAGGTTGTGGGTAATCCATCACTGGGACTTCTTAAGAAGAGACTGGGAAGTCCTTGGTCCAGGATGTATAAGGACTCCTGCCTTGGGCAAGAGGTTGGATTACAAGACCTCCAAGGTCCCTTCCCTATGAAAGAATCCCTATGATACTTTGATTCTATCTGAGAAACCATCTCACCCCAATGATATTGGCCCATCCCACTTGATTCAGCAGAAGGGCCATACTGCAGGCCTTCTTGGTCAGAGTTTCAGCTGGCAGGGTCTCGATGGAGAATCTTTTCTGTCATGGAGTATCTTGCCACCTGAGATGAGGTCTGTCCCTTCCCATCTTAACTCAGGTGGTCTTTCTCCCTTTCCCTGGGCAGGCGGTGACATGACTCCCCATGGCAGAATCAAGTTCAGGTGCCTCCTCCAGTCTCAAGTCAGCTGAGGACACCCATAGCCACTTGATTTGCTCCAAGTGCTCCTCCTCAGAGATGCCCTCAATTGCCATTTTCTCCTCTTGTCCTCTTCTCTTCCTGTACACATCCCCTAAAGGCAAGAAGCTCTCATCTTCCATGATCTGAGTGGTTGATGCCCAGACTGTAACTTTATGGGCCTTAAGTGCTGTACAATATTTTAAAGTGGGTTTTAAATTCCTTCTGGCTTTAATTTTTAAATTTGTTATATAATTCTTGAATTTGTTTTTAAATTCAGATCAATATACTAGTTTTAAATAACGTATTTTCTCCTTTTAATGTATTATGTTCTGGACTCAGAAAATAAAATAAATAAACAAAATCACTGTTGTCTACCCCGACCTGAAACTCCACCTTCACGGGAGCTCCAGAATTTTCTGTTGCAAGAAGGATGCAGAATGAATCGCTTGGTCACACAGCCAGATGGTGCAATTACAGAAGCGGCTACCAGACACAACTGAATGAGGCCACTGGTGGCTGCTCCCAAAATCATGCTGGAAGTGTTTGCTAAGCAAGTGTCCTAACACTTATGGAATGACATTGGTTTTCATGTGCTTTATAGACCTTTGAATATTGTCAATATAGGGTCTACCATAATTTGCTGCAGGCACCTCACTCTGGACACCTCATTGTGCCATTCACCTCAATGAACCCTTTCCCTGGCTACCCAACCCCAGGCTCCCATCCCTCCCTGTTGCCCTTTCCCATCTACTCCTCCCCCACTGCCTCTCCCTGGGCAATTCACTGTGGGACAATTGCCTGGACAGATTTACCATGTGAGATAATTAGTCTCACAGCAGAATTATTTGTTAAGAGTGCACCCTGGATAAACAAGACTCCTCATTGGTGACAGGAAAGGCATCTGACCAGTAAACACTCTGCTAGCTCCATTCAGTTGCCCAGACTCCACTGCATATGGGGTCATTAAAAGAAGATGAGGATAATGAGTTCACCCTGGATAAATTCACTATAGAGAATAGTGGGAGGAATTCTTGAAGACCAAAGAATGCACTCAGATTTGTCCATTTTAGAAAGGAGGAGAAAATGATTTATGTATAAGAAATAGATGATGTAATCATACATATTCATATTTACAGTCTGTTATTTATCCCACTAATCTACTGTTACTATCGTCAATAAACATTCTCTTAATCAAAGAACATATCAGTTACATTACCTTACATTGCCATAGACATTTTGTTAAAGTTTATTGATAACCAGAGAATTCAAGTTTGCTATTTTATGGGTTAGTTAGCACACACTCCTTCTATGTTTCTTTCTCTCACGTGACAGAGGATTTGAAGGAAAAGGAGATGTTATCAAAAATAACTTAATATTGATAGGAACTCCATAAAGCCTCAGACATACAAGGAAACATCCAATAGATGCTTAAAAAAACAGTTACTGTACCAAACCCTTTAAAATACTACATTAAAAAATAACTAAGTTAAAAAGATTAAAATGAGAAAATTTCCTCCTTCAAATAATATTTTTTCAAAAATAGCTATTATTATTATTTTACTCATAAATATTTTGAATACAGTGCATTGTCAGGTTATATCATTTATAGAAGCAAGGAAAAGCAATACACACATACACACACACACTCATACACACACAAAGACACATACTGGTAACAATAGCAATAATATAACAGAGTAGTTAGAGCTAAATTTCTCTTTATATTGGCTTCTTTATACTTCTGTTGATTATATTGTTATATTTAGAATTATGAATCATCTTTATATTTAATTCATACATAGCAATGATCTTTCTTCATCTAATTTCTACCTCTTGTCTCTAATCACTCATAAAATCTATTCCGTATCAGATAATATTCTGTGTTTTTTATCTTTCATTTTTCAATTCAATCTGTCCATTTTGGCACAATCTAAAATTTTCCAAATTATATCCTCCTCTGATGGGGTGTTCTCATTTTTCCAATCTTTTGCAAATACTATCCTTGCTGTTGTCAACTAGCTTCTCATCCGCACAGGGACCTGGAGAAGACAAGAATACTTTGAAGACACAATAAATGAAAGGCTGGGTGATTGTTGCTGAAAGCAGGTATACTGTAACCAGTTCCAGCACTAGAACAGCAATTCTTCTATGGACAAATTTGTCCTTCATGTCATCATTTTTTTTCTGAAATCTTATCACATTCTAAACATGCCTCAAAGACAAATATCAATGAGGCCAGCTGTTGCATTAGTTAGAAATTCTTGTTTCTTACAATATTTTCTCTACAATTCAGATCTGGCCTCAGCAGAATAATGTAGCATTTGGGTGAAAAGATACAAGCCAAGAGAGCAGCTCCAGAGGCCAAAATGGAGAAGATCTCCACAGCCACCATGGACTTCCCTTTGGTGCTCAGGTAGGTGGGCAGGAAGGAGATCCAAACACTGCAAAAGACCAGCATGCTAAAAGTAATGAACTTGGCTTCGTTAAAACTATCAGGCAATTTCCTAGCCAGAAAGGCCACTGTGAAGCTGATGATGGCCAGAAAACCTAGATAGGCAAGGACAATGTAAAACATTAAAGCTGAACTCTGCTTACATTCCAAGATAGCCTCTCCATACACAGAATGAAAGTCCAAATTAGGAAATGGGGGAGAGGTTACCAACCAGATGGCACAAAGAAGGGCTTGGACCAGGGGACAGGCTATGACAATGGAGTTGGTCAGTGGCTTTCCTAAGAGTTTCCTTGTTTTGTTCCCTGGCTTGGTGGCCATGAAAGCCAGAACCACCATGACAGTTTTTGCCAACACAGCGGAAACTGCAAGGGCAAAGACAATGGCAAAAGCAGATTGTTGAAAGAGACAGGTGATCTTCCTTGGTTGACCAATGAAGAGGAAGGAGCAGAGGAAGCAGAGCAGGAGGGAGACCAAGAGGATATAGGTGAGATCTCGGTTGTTGGCCTTGACAATTGGTGTGTCATGATGTTTATAGAAAATCACCAGGACTGCAGAAGTGATCACAAAGAGGAAAAGACCAAGGAAAACTAAAATGTATCCCAGGGTTTCTTCACATGCAAGAAAGTGGAGCTTCTTGGCAATGCATTGGTCCTTGTCCTTGTTGGGATATTGGTCTTCTGGGCAGGATCCACAGTGAATTGCATCTGAAATCAAAAGTCTTTGTCTAAGTAATTCTTGAGCAATTACCATGCACATTATCCCTCCCACAAAGGTGATAAGTGTGTTTCCTTTCTGCTGGTGACCAACTTATAAAGGGAGTGATGAAAGAACCCATGTGCAATTTATAGGGCAGAATAAGAGCAAATCATCCTTCATTTATGATGATTCAGAGGACAGATTAGCTAGAGACAAGGATTGAGTTCCAGCTATCCATTCACATTGCACTTCCAGGAGTAATGTGGTACGAGGTTGCTGCCTGTTTTTTCCACCATTTTATAATGGAACCCACAGACAGATCTGTTATCCAGGAATGTTGCTGGATGTTGACAGTTGCTGTTTTGTTTGTGAGTACATTATCCCCACCTTAACCTCTCTGCTTTTTATCTCAAATCTGTTCATTCAGATGTTGGTTTTGCTCCCTCCTGCTCTATTGAAGAGACTTAGATAGACTAATCTCCTCTTTCTCTGCCAGCTCTGTTTCCTCAGAGGTTGAAAGAGCTGTCAGAAGAACCACACTTTAAATGATCGAATGAAAGCTTAGACCACATGCCTCACTTCTTCAGGAAAGTCAGTTTCTGAAAGTTGGTTTCCCAACTGGAGATGAAAGTAGAAGCAGAAATGGAAAGTGGGGATTGATAAATTTTGCCCTCAAACTATTCTTGCTGAGCATTAGGAAAGGTGGCCTCTTCCACCATTTTATAATGGAACCCACAGAAGACAGACAGATCTGTTATCCAGGAATGTTGCTGGATGTTGAATGTTGCTGTTTTGTTTGCTTGTTTTGTATCTCAAATCTGTTCATTCAGACATTTTTTGCTCCCTCCTGCTCTGTCGAAGAGCCATAAATAGATGGATCTTTTATGGACTGCATACCCCACTTCCTCAGGAAAATATTGGAACTTGGTTTACCAATTGAATGTGAAAGTAGAAGCGAAATAGATGTTGGGGACTCATAAATTGTTTCCTCAAACTATCTTTGCTGAGGATCAAGAAAGGTGGCCTCTGCAATTTACATCTGTAAACTGAAGGTTTTATTGAAAAGTATGACTGCATGTCAATCACATCAAAAATGACACAATAACAAAACACATTGATTTATTGAATGTCTTCTTGATCATAGAAGATCTACATTTGAAGTCTGCTCTACCTGTCTGATTAGAAATGGTCCCTTCTGGACAAGCGTCACACTGGTAGCAGCAAACCGGCTTGCCCTCTGGAACTCTTCTCCTCTCTCCTGCATGGCACCTATTCCTTCCACACCTGGCAGAGGGGATGGTCTGAAAAAGAAATACTAGAAATTACTTAAGCAATCAACCAGATGCATTAATCCGCCCCCCCATTCCTGTTTCCATATTCCTGCTTGTATGATTAGATATTTTTCTAAAGAAATAGATTGCCACTGTCTTTCAGAAATCAGGAATAGCTCCAGAGGGATTCATGCCACTGGCATTCCTGACAGACTTATGGATGTGGGAGACTGAATGGATAAAACTTTATTATTACGGTCTTAGACCAGCAATAGACACCACTATTTACATATACATAAAAATATTGTCATTATAATACATTACTAGTAGATAATAACATCCCTATTAAGAAAATATGTGTTCTCAAACAATTAGGGTCACTCCCTAGTTTATATTAGTGGAGATCCAATAAGTATGTGTGTAAATATCATTTTCCAAAGATTGTTCTATCTACAAAATTGTCATAAACTGACCGCTATAATTCTGTAACCAGTTTTTCCTTGTAGACATTGCAGCAACACACAATTTTGCTACTACACGGGTAATACGTGGGTTTGAATCCTGGAGGAAGTCTACATAAAAATTGTCTGCCCTCCCTGGCAATCTCTCTAGTAAGGGGAGAATATACAATGACCTATAAACTCTGTATAGCTCACAGTACAATAAAACATGTGAGATATCTTCAACTTCTCCTTTACCACATATACATACCCGTTCTGCTATTGGTGTTTTCTTATACCTGCCCTGAAGAAGTGCTGATGGGAGAATATTGAATCTGGCTCTAAAGAAAGCTATTCTTTGTTTTGGGAAGGTCAGATCATTCAGATATTTTGCCGATTCCCACACTCCCTGTCTGATTCTGTCCCTGCTGTGGCAAGCCAACCTATTTAATTCTTCTTGGAACTCCATGTCCTTCATTCTATTGATTATTACTTGCTTTGCTTGGTCAAAGCCTAGGGACATTAAGAATACTGGTGAGAGTCCATAAGAACCCAGTTTGTGGTCTATTGCCTGCTTCCAGGGGGAGGGGTAGTTATCAATCAGTATTAGAGGGGTCAGTCCCTCTGGGAAGAAATGCATTTTAGCCAATGCATGATCATCATCTTCCAGGCTCTTACCTGAATTTGAGGCATGCCTGTCTCGATTCTTACTTGGGCATTTGGAGTTCCTTTGGGTGCAGATAAGATGGCTCTCAGGAATTTGGTTTGAATAGGTTCTAGCAAGTCTTTTTTTGCAAGGGTTCCTGTTTGTGCCCCATATAGGATTTGAGCCAATGTTTTGGCCTCAAAAGTTTTAAGGCGCAGGTACTAGTTGCTCACCACCGGTGTAAAAAAGTGTTTAATTGCATTTGATGACCTATAGGCTGCTTGCAGTGTGTGATCCAGGTGCGCCCTCCATGTCCCTTGTGAGTGGAAAACTACCCCAAGATATCTGAATGTCCTGACCTGTTCTAGACTATACCCTTCTATTTTCCAGGAGTATTGTCTAGGTCTTTTAGCAAAAACTAAAACTTTTGATTTATCAAAGTTAAGGACCAGGTTATTCTGTTTACAAAATTCAAGTGTTGCCATAATTGCTCTCTTCAGACCTATTGGAGTCTGTGAGATTATAGCAGCAGCATCGGCATATAAGAGAATTGGGATTTTACGTTGTGCTATGTTTGGGGAATGTAAATCAGGGTTCTGTAAGAGGTTAATCAGAGGGTTAATGTAGAAATTAAAAAGGGAGGGGGATAGGATGCAACCCTGCTGTACCCCTTTTTGTACCCTTACTGGGCCGGTTAAGGTCCCTTGAGGATTACACCTCACTTTCAGGGTGGAGTTATCATACAATTTTTGTATGAGGAAAAGGAGGCGTTTATCGATGGTAGTGTGTTTTAATTTCTCCCAGAGAATATTCCTAGATATCGAATCGAAGGCCTGCTTAAAATCAAGAAAAGCCACAAAAAGAGAGGATTTTTTTTTATTCGTGTATTTTTGAACCAGATGGTGGAGTAACAAGATATGATCTACCATAGATCTCCCTTCTCTAAAACCAGCTTGCTCATCTTGAATTATCGCCCCAGAAATTAGCCAATCCTGGACTTTATAGTTTAAGGGCCTTGGTGGCTCAGGCTGTTAAATGCCTGCATTTAAGTTCCAGCTGCCTATAATTCTGCGCATGCCCAAGATGGCGGCCCGGCGGCGTTAGGCATTCTCGGTATCGGAGGTTTTGTTGGTTTTCTTGGAGGAGGAGGCTTCCTTACTGCTTCGTTTCGGCTGTTTTTGCTCCTAGGGGGTCGCGGGATGCCGCTGGAGCCATTCCGGCAAAAATTGAGCCGGTGGCTCAGCGCTGCTGGGCTTCCCCCCATGACTGCTTTAACTATCGGCTGCTGGCTTGCCGCCCGGATTGGGGGAGCGGCAAAGCCGTTTGTTCCATTCTACGGCCTCATGGAGCCCCGGTGCCAAGAAGCTTCGGCGCCGGAGATGTTGGCGAGGTCTGCTGGAGTTGCTGGAGTTGCTGAGGACCTGTTGGCTGGGGACCCGTTGCTGGCGTTGCTGGTCATGGTCGCCAGCTGTTTTTTGCTGACGACAGGCACAGCGGCGCAGGAGCTTGGTGGTGATAAACCACGATCCTGTTGCCGGGGCTCGGCTACATGGACAACAGTCGTGACGATAGTGGTTGGCGGTCTTTGGTGCCAGGGTCACCATGGGGGTGACCACGTGGAGTCTACGAAGAACAGTTCCACCGGCCTGTGGGTTCTCCCCCCTCTTCTTTGTTTGTGGCTGGGGAAGTGTCCTTGTGGGGAATGGGGCTTTTTTTCCCACCCCCGAAGGCCTCCCCCTCCCTTATTTATTTATTTATTTATTTATTTATTCGACTTGTATGCCGCCCTATTCCCTAAGGACTCAGGGCGGCGAACATTAAAACAGAGAAAAATTTACAATAAAACAAAATTAAACAATGAACAAGCCAAATAAAATTAAAATAAACCCAACCCCCTCCCGGGTCATTCAAGGCCGGCCCGTTGGAACAACCAAGTCTTCAGGTCCCGGCGGAAGGAGCGGAGGTCAGGGGCCAAACGGAGATCGACGGGAGCTGATTCCAAAGGGCAGGTGCTCCCACAGAAAGGCCCTAGCCCTGGGGACCGCCAGCCTACAATATCTGACTGACGGCACCCCAAGGAGGCCCCTCCTATGAGAGCGAACAGGGCGATCGGAAAGTGATGCTGGCAGGAGGCGTTCCCGCAAGTACCCTGGACCCAAGCCATTAAGGGCTTTATAAGTTGTAACTAATACCTTGAAGGCGACCGGAGGCAACCGGCAACCAATGCAAGCCGCGCAGAGGGGTGTAACATGGGAGTATCGGGATACCCCATCACAACCCGCGGCGCATTCTGCACCAGCTGAAGCCTCCGGACCGTCCGCAAGGGAAGCCCCATGTAGAGAGCATTGCAGTAGTCAATCCTAGAGGTGACAAGCGCATGAGTAACCGTTCGAAGGGCATCTCGGTCCAAATAAGGGCGAAGCTGGCGAACCAGCCGAACCTGGGCAAAAGCCCCCTGGCCACAGCTCCCACATGCTCCTCCAAACCGAGCTGTGAGTCCAGGAGGACACCCAGGTTTCTCGCCCTATCCACGGGGCAACACCTCTCCCCCATGACCAAAGATGGTACATCCAATAAAGACCGAGATGCCGGTAAGAACAGCCACTCCGTCTTGGTGGGGTTGAGCTGAAGCCTGTTACTACCCATCCAGACCCGTACCGCCTCCAGGCACCGGGACATCACAGAGAGAGCATCACTGATCTGGCCTGGGGTGGAGATATAAAGCTGGGTATCATCAGCATACTGATGATACCTCACCCCAAAACCTCGGATGATCTCACCCAGCGGTTTCATGTAGATATTGAACAGGAGGGGCGAAAGGACAGACCCCTGCGGCACCCCACAAGTGAGGGGTCTCGGGCCGACCTCTGCCCCCTGCCAACACCGACTGCGAGGCCCGAAAGGAAGGAGGAGAACCAACGCAAAACGGTTCCCCCCACCCCCAAACCTCTAAGCCGCTGCAGAAGGATACCATGGTCGATGGTATCGAAAGCCGCTGAGAGATCTAAAAGGACTAGGACAGAGGAAAACCCCTGTCCCGAGCCCTCCAGAGATCATCCATCAGTGCGACCAATGCTGTCTCCGTGCTGTGTCCGGCCCTGAAGCCCGACTGATACGGATCTAAATACTCAGTTTCCTCCAGGAACAAGGGAAGCTGCTGAACCACCACGCTCTCAACAACCTTCGCTAAAAAGCGGAGGTTGGAGACAGGACGATAGTTGTTCAAACGGCCGGGTCCAAGGCAGGCTTCTTGAGGAGGGGCCTCACCACCGCCTCTTTCAAGGCGGCAGGAAAGACTCCCTCACTCAGAGAAGCATTAACAACTGCCTGGAGCCAGCCGCACGTAACCTCCCTGGAGGCATATACCAACCAGGAAGGGCACGGGTCCAATAAACACGTGGTGGAAGACAGCCTCCGCATGATCCTGTCCACCTCATCGAGGGAGACCAGGTCAAACTCAACCCAGATAGAATCCACCAGACTCACCGCCACCCCATCATCAGACCACTGCCAATCAGAGTCCAAGCCAGCACGAATTCGAGCGACTTTATCCGCCAGATGTAAGCTAAATTCCTCTGCCCTGCCCTGCAACGGGTCATCCCCCCTCAATTGAAGGAGGGAGCGGGTCACCAAACAGGGCAGCAGGGCGATCATCGGCAGACGCAATCAGAGCGGAGAAGTAAGCACGCCTCGCCGTCCTGATTGCTTCCAGATAGGTCCTGATATAGGATCGCAACTGGACACGGTCGAATTCGGAGTGGCTGGCCCTCCATCTGCTCTCCAGGCATCTTCTCCGCCGCTTCATCCCCCGGAGCTCCTCGAGAACCAGGGAGCCCATCTCTACGGCGGGGAAGAGGCCGCAAGGGGACAACCCGGTCGAGCGCCCCGACGCCGCCCTTTGCCAGGCGGCCGCCAGCGTCTCGGCCGAGCTGTGGTCGAGGGAGGCGGGCAAGACCCCAGCGCCGTCTGAAACCTATCCGGGTCCATTAGGCGCTGGGGCGAACCATCGTATAGGCTCCTCATCCCAGCAGCGGGACAGCCAATTGAAAAACCAGCCGCAGGAGATAGTGATCAGTCCACGATAAAGGGAGGGTAGATGGAGAACCCTCCCCAGATCACTACACCACTGCCCCGAGATAAAAACCAGGTCAAGTGTGTTCCCCTCGTGGGTGGGTCCATGGATCACCTGGGTCAGGTTCATGGCTGCCATGGATGCCATGAACTCCTGAGCTAAACCCCCCCCAGTGACGGCAGATTAAAGTCCCCCAGAACTATAAGCCTAGGGAACTCCACCGCCACCTCCGAGAGGGCGTCGAGCAGCCCAGGCAGGGCCGCCGCCACGCAGCTGGGGGATAGGTACGTTAGCAGCAAACCCAACCGACCACCCGGGCCCAATCTCACGAGGAGGGTCTCACACCCGCCCATCTGCGGGACAGTGACCTCCCTTGGAAACAGGGTCTCTAATAATTATGGCTACCCCTCCGCCCCGTCCCTGGGCCCGAGGGCACCCACCCTCACTCCGGGCCCACCCAGGTCTCCGTAATGCACGCCAGGTCCGCAGCCTCCTCCTCTATGAGCTCACGGAGGAGGGATGACTTATTGACTACGGACCTGGCATTCAAATATACCAGTCTGAGCCCAGAGACCACGTCTCCCAAGACCCCAGGGGAGCGGGAAGCGACCTGGGGTCGGAGCGCCACCACCGACGAACATCGGGGCGCGCCCCGCACATAATTTGGCCCCTGTCCCTCCCCCCCTGCCATAACCGATCACCCTGTCGATGGACAACCCCGCCCTCCCCCGTCAGACCCCAAGGCCCCCCACCCCACCCCACCCCGCCAAACCAGAAGCCGCCTGGAAGGACTGTGTAGACCCGCCATTCGACACCCACCCCTTCCCTAACCCCTTAAAACAACGAATTAAAAATTTAAAAGCTTCCCTTTATCCCAAATTTAAAATTTAGCCCTCTGGTTGCGCCATCCCCCAGAAATGTAAGCCCTGGGGGGAAAGATCTATGGGGAGGGGTTGGGAGGCCTACAGGCCTGGAGATTCCAGGAGGAGGCACTCACGGCCATAGCCCGGTCGGGTGGGCGGCTCTATCCCGTTGGGGGTGGGTCGAGTCTTGGCGAAGACCCCCCCCCACAAAGGGATGGCGCGATGGCCCTGGGCCCGTGGCTGTGGTCGGTATGTGAGTGCTGTACCTTGCCTGGACTGCTACAGACGTTGCTACCCCACATGGACTATGGGGTTTATCATTGTCCGTTGTCCTTTTCTTCTTTCAATGTCATCTTGCCATCTTGTTATTTTGTCCCTATCATCATCATTGAGGACGTTTGGCTCATTTGCACCATTCACCTGGACTTGGACTTTGCCTCCTCTTTGGGACTGGCCTCCTCCCTTGCAGTGAGAGAGCAATGGGAGGATTAATTCCCCTGCAGTGAGAGTGCAGTGGGTTATCCAGGACTCTGTCCCAAGTCACTGTGGTGGCAGAACAGTGACTGGTCCATTTCTACCTGGATCATCGACAGTGGTGAGAGAACTGCTGATTGTGGACTCTTTTCCTGACTTTAATATCGCCTGTCCCTTAATTATATTTCCATCTCCTTTTGTTTCATCTTCCAACTACCTCTTGTACTGTTTTGCCTGAGATATATTCACTATGCCTGCCTATTCCTCATCGGAGTTATGGGCCCTCCAGGCGGTTCCCCTGTCTGGGATGTGGCCCCTACGCTGTCAAGAGCTTACCTTAATGACGGATCCTGGGATCCCGAGAGGTGGCATGCCAAGAAGAAGGGGCTAAATTCTAAATTTGATAGGAAGGGGAAACTTTTAAAATTTTTAATTGATTGTCTTAAGGGGTTAGGGAAGGGGATAAATGGGTCTTTGTCCAACCCGGTTCATGGGGGCGGGGGGGGCCGGCGGGCTCTGGGGCCTGAGGTGGGGGCCGCATTCCCAGGGTGGTTGGTGTTGGCAGGAAACGGAGAGGCATAGGGTCAGACATGTGTTGGGAGCACGCACGCCATCTTTGTGCGGTTGCTCGCCCGACCCTATGGCCTCCTCCCAGGGGGCATGGGAACTGGGACCCCTGGGCTTAGGCTGGTGTATTTTAATGCCAGGTCCGTGGCTAATAAGTCCACCCTCCTCCGTGAGGTAATTGAGGAGGAGGCTGCGGACCTGGCCTGCATCACCGAGACCTGGTTGGGCCCAGAGGGTGGTGTCCCTCTGGTAGATTTGTGCCCTCCAGGTTTTCGGTTTTGCACCGCCTCGGGCCCAGGGTAGGGGTGGTGGGGTGGCCGTGGTTATTCGGGAGACCTTGTTTCCAAGGGAGGTCACTGTTCCAGAGATAGGTGGGAGTGAGACACTCCTCTTGAGGTGGGGGCCCAATGGTTGGGTGGGCTTGCTGCTCGCATACCTTTCACCCAGCTATGTGACAGCTGCCCTACCTGGGCTTCTCGATGTTCTCTCGGGGTGGCGGTGGAGTTCCCGGGGCTTATAGTCCTGGGGACTTCAATCTGCCTCCCTGGGGGTGCGGGTTTAGCCCAGGAATTCATGGCTTTATGGAGGCCATGGGCCTGACCCACTAATTCAGGGCCCGACCCATGAGGGGGGAACACTCTTGACCTAATTTTTGTCTCTGAACAGTGGCGTAGTGACAGAGGGCAGGCCATTTTACGGCTGTGCCGCCCATGGTCTGATCACTATCTCCTACGGCTGGTCTTCCAACAGGCTGCCCCCACTGCTGGGATGAGGAACCGCTTAGATGGTTCCCCAGGCTTTATGGACCCGAGCGGTTCTCGGCGGAGCTGGGGTTTCTTCCCTCTTCTCTTGCCCACAGCTCTGTTGAGGACCTGGCGGCTGCTTGGCAGCAGGCCGCTTCAGAGGCTCTCGACAGGGTTGTCCCATGCGACCCCTCACACGCCGTGGATCCCGGATGGCTCCTTGGTATTCGGAGGAGCTCCGGGAGATGAAAGCGGGAGGCTTAGAGAGCAGGTGGAGGTCCACCTGTTCCCAGTCCGTCGCCCAGCTAAGAGCCTATATTAGGACTTACCTGGTAGCTGTGAGGCGGCGAAGGTCTTATCTCTCCGCCTCATAGCGTCCGAGATATAACCCGCCCTGTTTGGGTTCTCCCTGTGGGAGGGGGAGACCTTGCGCGGGCAGGGCTGAGGATTTGGTCAATATCTGTCGGATAAGATCGCAATTCGGGTTGTCTTTGCAGTTCAGTGGCGGGATGCAGGCAGTCTGGCCAGTACGATCTGGGATGAGTTCGATTCTGTTTCCGAGGAAAGGATGGGTGGGGCGATTTGCGAGCCCACCACATGTTTGTTGGACCCGTGCCCTTCCTGGCTGGCTTCCGCCAGGGAGGTCATGCGGCTGGCTCCGGCAGTTGTCAACGCTTCATTAAGGGAGGGCATCTTTCCCACTGCCTTGAAGGAGGAAGGCCCTGGACCCCCTGCAAGAAGCCTGCCAAGGTTGACCCTTGTTAGAGTTGGTCCCTCCACCTTCGTTTCCGCTCCTGGTGGTGGCCTGGTTTTCCGGGATGCCTGGTTTCAAGGGACGGCCTGGTTTCAGAGAGGTGGGCACTGATGGATGATCTCTGGAGGGAGGGACAGGGGTTTTTCTCTGTCCTGGTCCTATTAGACCTCTCAGCGCTTTCGATACCATCGACCATGGTATCCTCTGCACCTCGGGGTTGGGTATAGGGGCACTGTGCTGGTGGTTCACCTCCTCCTCTGGGCGGGTCGGTGTTGGCGGGGGAGGTCTACCTCGAGGGTGCTCTCTTGTGGGGTCCCTCAGGGGGGTCCTCTCCCCTGCTATTTAACATCTACATGAAGCGCTGGGTGAGATCATCCGTGGTTTTGGGGTGATCACCTGATGAATTCCACCGAACCAGATCGGTGATGCCTCTCCTGATGACCCAGTGTCTGGATGCGGACGGATTTGGATGAACGGAAACATGCTTTGTCTCAACCCGGCCAAGACTGAGTGGCTGTGCGTACCGGCATCTCGCCCAGTTTGGAGTGTCATCTTTGGCCATAGGGGAGTGGTACTACCCCTGTGGATAGGGCGCGAATCTGGGGTCCTCCTGGATGCTCGGCTCTGGTTGGAGGAGCAGGTGGGGGCCGTCGCCAGGGGGCCTTTGCCCAGCTTCGTCTGGTTCGCCAGCTGCGCCCTTTTCTGGACCGGGATGCCCTGCGCACGGTTACTCATGCCCTTGTTACCTCCAGACTCGACTACTGCAACGCTCTCTATTTAGGACTGCCCTTGCATACCATCCGGAGATTGCAGCTGGTGCAGAATGCGGCGGCCGGGTGGTGATGGGAGTTTCCCGGTTCTCCCATGTTACCCCCTCCTGCGCTGCTTTCATTGGCTACCGGTTGCGCTCCGGGTGAGATTCAAGGTTTTAGTGTTAACATTCAAAGTCCTTCATGACATGGGTCCCCAATATTTAAGGGAGCGGCTCCTGCCGACATCAAATGCCAACCGCCCTGCGAGCACATAGGCAAGGACTCCTTGGGGTCCCATCGGCTGGCCAATGCCGGCTGGCGGTCCCCCGACGACGAGCCTATTCTATAGCGGCCCCAGACCTCTGGAACCAACTTCCCTGGAGCTCCGTCTGGCCCCTGACCTCCGCACCTTCCGCCATGACCTGAAGACCTGGTTGTTTAACCAATCCGGGTTGTGATTTTCTGGGACGGGATGGTTTTTATGGGATAGTTTTAAGGGATATTTTATGGGTGTACTGTAATTGTAATGGGGCTTATTTAGTTTAATCTGCTTTTAAATTATTTATTGTTGCTGTTGTTTTATTTGTAAGCCGCCCCGAGTCTTCAGAGATGGGGCGGCATATAAGTCCCATTAATAAATAAATAAATAAATAAATAAAAAAACCCCCCCCCAGGGAAGGGTCACAGCCCGGGTTGGTCAAACAGCCAGGTCTTTAATTCGCGGTGGAAGGTGCGGAGATCAGGGGCCAGACGGAGCTCCAGAGGCAGTTGATTCCAGAGGTCGGGGGCCGCAACAGAGAAGGCTCGTTGTCGGGGAAGTACCAGACGGCATTGACCCGCCAATGGAACCCCGAGGAGTCCTTGCCTATGAGCCCGCACAGGGCGGCCGGCACTAGCTATTGGAAGAAGACGCTCCCTCAAATATTGGGGACCCAATATTTGATGTGGGTTTATGTTTTTTTATGTTATGTTTGTCCTGTTCGTCTGTTTTGGAAAAAATAATAAAACTTTTTCAAAAAAAAAAAGGAGAGGCAGAGTAGGGAGGTGAGTCCTGGCTGCCTCCTGGGGATGGGTCCCCCTGCACTTCCCATAAACTGGGGCCATTTATTTGTTTGTTTGTTTGTTTGTTTATTTATTTTATTGGACTTATAGGCTTCCGTCTCTCCCGAGGGACTCAGGGTGGGTTACAATAAAACAAGAATACAAATATTAAAATAGAATTAAACAAGCAATTAAGTGCAATAAAATTTAAAACCCGATTAAAGCTAAAATTGATAAAACCCTCCCCACCTCATTCAGTCCAGGCTGGCCTGTTGGAACAACCAAGTCTTTAGGTTGTGGCGAAAGGAACGGAGGTCAGGGGCCAGTTGGAGCTCCAAGGGGAGTTGATTCCACAGGGTGGGTGCTCCCACAGAGAAGGCCCTACCCCTGGGCGCCGCCAATTGACAGTGTCTGGTCGATGGCACCCCCAGGAGGCCCTGCCTGTGGGACCGCACAGGGTGATTGGAAGTTGATGCTGGCAGGAGATGCTCCTGCAAGTACCCTGGACCCAAGCCATGTAGGACTTTATATGTGATGACTAATACCGTTTGAAATAAATATAACATTCTAGGTAATATATTCATCTTAACTGTTGATATTCTACCAATAAGAGATAATTGCATATTTTCCCACCTTTCCAGGTCTGTCGCTATCTGCTGCTTAAGTTTAATATAATTATCTTCTTTCAGTGTACTACATCTTGATGTAATATATATTCCTAAGTATTTAACCTTACTTGTGATCTGAATCTCTAATATATCTTCTAGCTCTTTCTTATGCTTTGCTAACATATTCTTTGTTAGGATCTTTGTTTTATCTTTATTAATTTTTAAACCTGCCACCATTCCATATTCTTCTATTTTCTCTATCAATTTAGGTGCTGATTTAAGTGGATCCTCTAGTATGAATACCAAATCATCTGCAAACGCCTGTAATTTATAGTCTTATTTTTTAATTCTCATTCCTTTTATTTCTTCATCTTCTCCAATACCTCTATTCAACATTTCTAGTGTTAACACAAACAGCAGGGTGACAGAGGGCAACCTTGCCTAGTTCCTTTTCTTATCTTTATAGATTCTGTTAGTTCTCCATTTACCAAGATCTTCACTGTTTGTACTTTGTATATTGTCTCAATGGCCTGTATAAAATTTTCCCCAAAACCCATTTGTACCATTTGCAAAATCATAAAACGCCAATTCAAGTTATCAAAGGCTTTTGTGCTTCTAAAAACATCAGTGCCATCTGTTTTTCAGGATGTGCTTCATAATATTCCAAAGTATCTAAAATTATTCTCATTTTGCTTAATTTGTCATTTCGGCAGGAATCCATTTTGATCGATATGAATAAAATTATTTAAATATCTTTTCAGCCTTTCTGCAAAATCGAAGCAAAAATTTTATAGTCTGAGTTCAACAGTGAAATAGGTCTATAATTTTTAACTTGTTGTACATCCATAACTTCCTTAGGTATAAGAGTAATATAGGCTTCTGACCATGTCTTAGATATTCTCTTTTCTAATAACACTTCATTCATAACTTCTAGCAACTGGAGGCTTAACACCTCCTGAAACGTCTTGTAAAATTCCACCGGTAAGCCATCTGGATCTGGTGCTTTTCCAATATTTTGTTTCTTCAAGGCTTCTGTCAATTTCATCATAGTTATATTCCTTCTAACATTGTTTCAATATCTTTAGGTATTTGTGGTAATCTTGCCTTTTGTAAATATTGTTTAATTTTTTCTTCTGTGGTGTCTTCTTGAGAATATAATTTTTCATAGTACCGTGTTTCCCAAAATAAGACACTGTCTTATATTTTTGGCTCCCAAAACACACTAGGTCTTATTTTCGGGTAGGTCTTATATATTTATGGTGCCAAATAGTGGGTGTGAGTGTGTAGGGGGTGTTTGGTGCACGGTTGCTCCCTGAAAAGTCTTCCTGGAACTGGAGATTTACACTAGGTCTTATTTTCGGGGTAGGTCTTATATTAGGGCAGGTTTAGAAAATAGTGCTAGGTCTTACTTTTGGGGTAGGTCTTATTTTCGGGGAAACACGGTAATCTCGAATAATTCTTTTCTTTTCAACATTCCCATATTGAGCATTCCCTTTTCCGTCTATTAATTGGCTAATTTTCTTTGCTTCCCTTTCCTTTCTAAGTCTATAGGCTAGCCATCTTCCTGGTTTATTCGCATTTTCAAAATAATTTTAAAACCTTTAATCTTTTGAGCAAGTTCTTCCTTTTCCATTAAACACATTTTATGTTTAATCATATCCATTTTCATTTTAATATCTTTTCTTTGCGGTGATTGTTGTAATTCTTTTTCTAATTTTTTAAAATCATCTTGCAATATTTTAAATGTCTTTTTCTGTTTGATGTTCCTTTGCCTTGTATAGTCAATTATTATTCCTCTTGTATAAGCCTTCATCGCATCCCAACGAATTTGCAGTAATGTGTCTTCTTTTTTTATTTTCTTAAAAAAATAAGCCAAGCTCTATCTCAATTTTCTTTCTAAACTCTCCTTCTTTCAAAATCATATTATTTAATGTCCATCTAGATCTTCTCTTCTGTCCTTTCCAGGCGACTATCAGTGGATTATGATCCGCCAAAGTCCCACTTTCAATTTGAATTTCTTCTATATCAGAGAGCATATCTGCAGATGCCCATACCATATCTATTCTTGACCATGATTCATGCCTATTTGAATAGAAAGTAAATTTTTATTTCCAATATTTCTCTCTCTCCATATATCTTTAATGTTCATTTCTTCTGTCATTTGAAAAAAGGACTTAGGTAGCTTTCTTCTAACTTTCTTTTTAGTTCTTTCTGATTTATAGTCGAGTTGATCATTAATTATCCCATTAAAATCTCCCATCAAATAAATATTTACATAGTCCAGTTCAGTCAGTTTTTGGTGTAATTTCTTATAAAATTCTTCTTGATTCTCACTTGGTGCATATATTGCTATCAAAAGCGTTTTAACATTGTTATCCGTTATTTCCACCATTAAAATCCTCCCATCCTCATCTGTGTAAATCAGTTCCATAGTAATTGTATCTTTAATGTACAGAGCCACTCCTCTCTTTTTACATTGTGCCAATGAAGTGAATAATTTTCCTAGCTTTCTTTGTCTCAATACATATTTATGTTGTTTTTTAATATGAACCTCTTGTAGACAAATTATATCAAATTTTAATTTCTCTAATTTGTGAAATATTTTCCTTCTTTTAGCAATCGAATTAAGTCCATTTATATTCATCGAGATCAGTGTTTTTTTATCCATTTTAAGTCTTGTATAAGGGTTTTATTGCTCTAGTCAATCTAACTTCTCTTTGTTCTCTGGATACACCACCTACTGCCCCAAGTTGTTCTGCTTCTTCACTTGTTGCTGCACGTTCCTTTGAGAGTTCCACAATCAGTTCCTCTTGTCTTCCATTTCCCTCCTTTCCTCTAAAATATTCATCATAAAAGAGTTCTGCTTTCTCCACTGTATCGATTCTATGTCTTTGTTCCCGCCACACAAACAGAAGGCCTTCTGGTATTAACCATCTGTAATTTACTCCCCTCCTCAACAATTCTTTGGATAGGAAGGCATATTCTCTTCTACTTTCTCTTATTCTTCTTGGTACCTGTTTCAATACCGTAATATCTTTATTATTGTACTTCAATGTATTGTCTCTGGCTGCTTGCAATATTTGTGATTTAATACTCTTCTTAGTAAACCTAATATGAATTTCTCTTGGAAGTTTATTCCTCATTGTATATCTTGTATAGACACGAAATGTTTCATCTATTCCATCTCTCATCTTCTCTTCTGTTATTTCTAACAATTCTGCCAATATCTGTGCCATTTTCTCCAGCAGGTTTTCACCCTTCTCTTCCTCCACGTTTTGAAATCTCAAATTCTGATCTGTCTATTTTGCCTCTAAATGACTCATTATGATCCCTCTCAATTTCATTTAATCTGGTATTGAAACTCCCCATTTCTTTGTCTTTTTCTTCTTGCTGCTCCTCAATTTTCTTAATCCTCTCACCATATTTCTCTATTGTTTGCTGTAGAGTTTTTATATTTTCATCTGTCTTGTCCAACTTCTATTCCATTTTCTCTATTCTTTTTCCATTCTCATTTACCGCTTGTAATATCTTTGCATCATATCTTCTTTCTCTTTTTCCTTCTCTTGCTGTGATGCTGTCAGTGAGAGTTGTTACTTGTGGAATTGAAGGTTTTCTACTCATTGTTACAAAATATCCAACTCCAATTGCAGAGAAAAAGAAGGCCAATAATAAGGACAAATAAGAATAGTAAAAAGGAAGGGCATAGCCCTCTATAAAAATAAGGTTTCTAATAAGGATATCCAAAAGAAAAAGGAAAATCACAAAAGAAGGAGGCAAAAGAAGCAATCCTAGTCAAAAAGAAAAAAAGAATCAATAATGCATCAATAATTTGAATTGAAAAATAAAAAATGTAAATAAAAAAAAAAGATCCAGTAGTTATGTATCTTAATTCAAGTACATAAAAATAAATAAATAAAAGGAATCAAGCTTAAAAAATAAAACTAAAAATTGGGAAAGGGAAAACACCAATAAAGGAAAAGAAAAAGAAATTAAAATGAAAAATGAACAAAAGTCCTTTAAAAATAAAAATATATTAAAATATATATATATTAAAAAGTTAATTATAAAATTGAATTCCAGGCAATAGGAAGTAATAAAAAACACAGTCACTCTTTATTCAGTTACCACTGCTTAATATCTGAGGCTTCACTAATTAAAAAGAAGATTCCAACTCTTTTTTTTTAAGTTCTCCAAGGTCACTTCCTTCTTTAACTTCAAATCCAGGCTCGGATATACAGCAGTTCACCAAAAGTACCTGCATAAACAATCTCCAGTGCTTTCTTAGCATAGAGCCCTTGACACAATTCTTGTTAAGTGTGTATATATTTTGAGGAAAATAGCAAGCCTCTAGGTGGCAATATTGTATCGCTTTTCCCTACTTTCCCTTCCTTGCCGGATAGTCTTCAGCAAAACACCAAGAATAATATAAAAAAATATGTTACCTCAAACCATTCAAAACTAAAAAGGAAAAAAAAAGAAGAAAAGGGAAGCCTTTTAAAATCATAAAAAGAAGGGAAAAAACAACTCTTCAATCTGAAACAAAATCTCTCACGCCGCTTGCTCCATTTCACTCTTAATTTCTAAATTCGATTAAAGTTACTAGAGTGTTCTCTAAGAAAAGAAGAAAAGAAAAAGAACCATCTCACCGACCGACACACTTCTTCCGATCTCGTTCTTCCGGAGCTGTCACAGCTTCAGCAGCTTGATGGCTGCCTCAATCCACTGCTGGCAAAGGGGTTGTCCTGGATCAACCAGGGACTTTGCGATGTCCCTGGGATCAACAGGAAATACCCCATTCATTCACTGACCCTACAAGTCAGTTTAGGTCCCGAGGAACCGTCCTGCAGCAGTGATATCTGAGGTGATTTCAGAAGCTGAAATCACCTCAGTCTCGCAGCAATGTCAGCTCTGCCCCTCTCCCCCTGTGATGACTAATACCATTGGGGTGGGGTAGTGGCAGGATGCTCATCCCACGTGTCTGGTGGAGCTGGAGGAAGAGGTTTGGACAGCACTGGCTTTGCCCCATGGTGGCAGCAACAGCAGCAGGTGTAAACACATGCATGGAGGGTGGCATGGGATTTGGCCTGCAAGGGGGGCACACAGTCACCTGCTCTGTCCTAGCTCGGATGGCCATGGGCAAGCAAAATGAAGTGGTGGGACAGAGCGGGTGGGTGAGTGGGCTGCCACCCAGTGCATTCAGCAGGCCTGATCACCTGCCTCACCCCCGGGCCTCTATCTGTGCCCGCTTCTTGGAGGGCCAGACTGGCAGTCCCAGTGCTTGGTCCCACCTGCACAGCATGGGCTGCAGAGTCCCAGTGGGCTCCAAAGGGCTGCGGCTACTGACAGACACCATTAGCCTCCATGCATTCTCCACCTCCTATGTGTGCACCTCCTATGCATTCCCATTCATTCCATACAGGGAAACTCTGAGCCTCACATTGATGAGGCAGCACTGCAGATATTGATGGGTGGGGGGGATTTAAACACTGCTACTTCCAAAACAATTGATCAGTGGTAGGGAAAATTTATAAATCCTCAAACAGCCGTATATGAATAAAAACACTGATATTGAACCCAATCCTTTAAAACAGTGCCTTAAAAATAAACTACATAAAAAAGGAACCAAATAAGAAAAATTCTCTCCTTGAAATAAGAAAACCATCTTTTTTTTCCAGTTAAACATTTTATTAAGTTATAAGATAAAACACAAAATTAAATAGGGAGACTCAGGAGAAGGGGAAAGGGGGAGACAAAAGTGAGGAGAAATTGGGGAAAAGGAAAGAAGAAACATTGACTTCCAACTCCCTCTGTTGCAGTAAAAAAAAAAGCATTAACATCAAACTATAACTTTTTGTTTTCCCATAATAATATAAACAAACCATTTCTAGAAAAACTAATTGGTAAAAACCAAAATCAGTGTTTCATTTTTTCCCACTTCAAGCACAAAGTTCACAAGTGGTCTCCGTGTGGAAACAAAGTGCTTATATTCTTTCTTTTAACCAAAATGGTCAATTTAGCCATTTCTGCCAACTTCATCAGCTTTTGTAGCCATTCATATAATTGGAATCAAAGTGTCCTTCCACTTTTGTGTGTCAACGTATATCAGATAAAAGTTCCAAATTTTTTCTCTAAATTTCCAGAACCCAAAAGAAAAGTTTCTGGTTTCATTTTCATTTTGTTTTAAGAATTTTCTATATTATTATATGAATCTTACTCCAAAATTTCTTTGCTTTATCACATGTCCACCATAAAAGGTAAAATGTTCCTCTTTTTTTTTACACTTCTGATATTCATTTGAAATACCCTTATACATTCTGGATAATTTATCCGGTGTTATATGCCAACAATACATCATCTTATAACATTTTTCTTTTAAATTATAGCTTAGTGTAAATTTTATTTATTTATTTATTTATTTATTTATTTATTTATTTATTTATTTATTCGACTTATATGCCCCCTCTCCCAAGGGACTCGGGCAGCTCACACTAAAATACAATTCAACAATAAATTACTTAAAACTATATTAAACAGGTTATAAGCCGAATAAGCAATTTAAAACCCCCATATTAAAACAAAACCCCAAGAGTCAACATAGCCCAGATTGTAAAAACAGCCAGGTTTTTAACTCGTGGCGGAAGGTGCGGAGATCGGGAGCCAACCGGAGCTCCAGTGGAAGAAGATTCCATAAAGCGGGGGCTGCCGCAGAATAGGCCCTCCCCCGGGTTCCCGCCAAGCGACATTGGGTCGCAGATGGGACCCTGAGGAGACCCCGCCTGTGGGCCCTTACAGGGTGGTTGGTACTTGATGCTGGGAGGAGTCGTTCTTGTAAGTATCCTGGACCCATGCCATGCAGGACCTTGAATGTTAAAACCAGCACCTTGAATCTCACCCGGAGGGCAACCGGCAGCCAATGCAGATCACGCAGGAGGGGTGTGACATGGGAGTATCGGGGCTCCCATCACTACCAGCGTGGCCGCATTCTGCACCAGCTGAAGCCTCCGAGTGGTATGCAAGGGCAGCCCTAAATAGAGAGCGTTACAGTAGTCCAGTCGGGAGACCACGAGCTTGAGTGACCGTCGCAGAGCATCCCGGTCCAGATATGGGCGCAGCTGGCGAACCAGCCAGACCTGGGCAAAGGCCCCCCTGGCCACGGCTCCCACCTGCTCCTCCAACTTGAGCCGCGAGTCCAGGAGAACCCCCAGGTTCCATGCCCTGTCCACGGGGGGCAACACCTCCTCCCCCATGACCAATGGTGGTATCTCAAAACTGGACCGGGATGCTGGTATGCACAACCACTCTGTCTTGGCTGGATTGAGTCGAAGCATGTTCCTGTCCATCCAGATCCGCACTGCTTCTAAACAATGGGACATCACGGAGAGAGCATCACTGATGTGGTTTGGGGTGGAGATGTATAGCTGCGTATCATCAGCATACTGATGGTAACTCACCCCAAAACCACGGATGATTTCACCCAGCGGCTTCACATAAATGTTGAACAAGAGAGGTGAGAGGACAGACCCCTGGGGCACCCCACAAGTGAGAGACCTTGGAGTCGACCTCTGCCCCCCTGCCAACACTGTTCGTGAACATCCCGAGAGGTAGGAGGAGAACCACCATAAAACAGTGCCTCCCACTCCCAACCCCCCGAGACGTCGCAACAAGATACCATGGTCGATGGTATCAAAAGCCGCTGAGAGGTCTAACAGGACCAGGACAGAGGAAAAACCCCTGTCCCGAGCCCTAGAGAGATCAATTTTAAACCTTTCATCCACATATTTTCCCATTGTTCAAGCATTACATTAGATCCAAAATCCTTTGCTCACTAAATCACACAATGTTTTACATGTTCACTTTCCAAATTCAATTTCAATAACATTTTGTAAATCTTAGCAATAATATCACTACCATGCAGTAAGATTTCCAATTCATTTTTAGCAAAATCAAAACCTTTTTATCTCTTTTTATCTGATTTAAATCATTCTTTCAGTTGTTGATATGTAAAGCAAAAGTAAACATAACCTTCTAAATCAAGTTCTTCCCTCAACTTTAATGTAGGTTCACCAGAAAATATGTTATCACACGTCCATCAGTCTGGCTTCGCCACCATTTTTTTCTTTGAAAAAGCTTCTTGATGGGACATCAAAAGGGAAACTTCGTATAGAACCTTGTTTTATATTTATTCCAAACTCTTAGTATGGAACTCCTAGCAAAGTGATTATTAAAATGAACATTAACTTTAACTTTAATCATACCATAATTAACCGTGCCATCCAAACCTTAATTCGTGGCTCTCTAATTCAAGTAGCCTCTTACTCTGGAGGCTCACCCACTCTTTTAACCAGGCAAGACAACATGCCTCAAAATAAAATTTTAGATCTGGTAAACTCAACCCTCCTTTTTCCTTAGCATTTTGCAGTACTTTGTATCTAATTCTGGGTTTTTTCTTTTGCCGTACAAACTTAGAAATATCTGAAATAATAAACCCATCTTTAACAACAAGTTTGTCTTCCATTCAAGGCATCGGATCTCACTAAGGACACTTTGAAAACATGAAAAATGTCAGGATAAAGTGGGAGGTTAAGAAACCGACGGCTCATAAACCTTAATCTATCGTGAAGTTATCTGAAAAGAGTTGAGCCCAAAAGAGTTCAATCCAGAACTTGTTTATTGATTACAAAGTAAAAATAAATAAATAATTTCAGCAAAGCATACCAATAGCCTGTGCTTCTTCTAAGAGTCCTTATAGTCCATAAGTCTTAATGACCACCTATGTGACTGGAGTTCCAAGAGTTCTTTCCTCAGAAAGTGGGGGCAAAGCACTTCCAGCTAAGAAGTTTTGCTTGCCAGAACTGAACAGAACTAGCCAGAACTGTAAGGGGCTTGGAACTGTCTTGGAACTTGGAACTGTCTAACTGTCAATGAGGCAGCTCCTTATATACTTCTGAGCCAAATGAGGTGGAGCTAAGAGAAGCCAGTAGATTCAAACTACAGCTGTGCTGTGATTGGCTCATTTGAACTTTTAAACCTGAGCCAGTGGAAAGACCACAGCAATATGGAAATTCCTTCCACAAAAAACAAAATACTGAGCACAGGAATATTGTAAGCAGTTGCAGAACTTGATAAGGAATTCTTTTATGGACAAATTCCTTCTTCATGTCATCAGTTATTATAAGTCTTATAATATTTTAAACATGCCACAAAGACAAATATAAATGAGGCAACTCCTTGCATTAATTACACATTTTTGTTTCTTATCATATTTTCTCTACAATTCAGGTTTGGCCTCAGCAGAATAATGTAGCATTTGGGGAAAAAGATACAAGCCAAGAGAGCAGCTCCAGATGCCAAAATGGAGAATATCTCCACAGCCACCATGGACTTCCCTTTGGTGCTCAGGTAAGTGGGGAGGAAAGAGATCCAAACACTGCAAAAGACCAGCATGCTAAAAGTAATGAACTTGGCTTCATTAAAACTATCAGGCAATTTCCTAGCTAGAAATGCCATTGTGAAACTGACAAGAGCCAAAAGTCCTAGGTAAGAGAGGACACCGTAAAACATTACAGCAGAGCCTTGCTTACATTCCAAGATGATCTCTCCAAACAAGGAGTGGAAGTCCAAGTTAAGAAATGGGGGAGAAGTTCCCATCCAGGTGGCACAAAGGACTGCTTGGACCAGGGGACAGGCTACGACAATGGAGTTGGTCAGTGGTTTTCCTAAGAGTTTCCTTGTCTTGTTCCCTGGCTTGGTGGCCATGAAGGCTAGAACCACCATGACAGTCTTTGCCAACACGGAGGAAACTGCAAGGGAAAAGACAATGGCAAAGGCAGATTGTTGGAAGAGACAGGTGAGCTTCCCTGGTCGACCAATGAAGAGGAAAGAACAAAGGAAGCAGAGCAGGAGGGAGACCAGAAGGATGTAGGTGAGATCTCTGTTGTTGGCCTTGACAATTGGTGTGTCGTGATGTTTATAGAAAATCACCAGGACTGCAGAAGTGATCAGAGAGAGGAAAAGAGCAAGAATAACTAAAATGTATCCCAGGGTGTCTTGATAGGCAAGGAAGTGGATCTTCTTGGCAATGCATTGGTCCTTGTCCTTGTTGGGATATTGGTCTTCTGGGCAGAGTTCACAGTAAGCTGCATCTGAAATCAAAAGTCTTTGTCTATGGATTTCTTGAACAACCAGCATGCACATTATCCCTCCTGCAAAGGTGATACATGTGTTGCCTTTCTGCTATTGACCTACGCACAAAGGGAGTGATGAAATAATCTGCTGGGCTATTTATTGGGCATCAAAAAGTGCAAATCACCCTTTATTTAAAATGATCCTGGGGAGGGATTAGCCAGAGAGAAGGATTTATTCAATTCCAGCTATCCATTCACTGGGCACTTCCAGGAGTAATGTGGCTTTTACTCTGAGATTCCTGCCTGTTTTTTCCACCACTTTATAATGGAACACAAAGAAAACTGATAGATATGTTATTCAGAAACATTGCTGTTTTCTTTGTGAGCACATTATCTTTTTCTTAACCTCTCTGCTTTCTACCTCAAATCTGTTCATTCAGAGGTTTTGTGCTCCCTCCTGCTCTACCAAATTGACATAGATAGATGAATGTCCTTTCTCCCTGGTAGGTCTATTTCCTCAGAAGTCGATAGTGCTGATGGAAGGAGCACATTCTGAGTAATAAAAATTAAAACTTGGACCACACACTTCACTTCCTTAGGAAAGATTGGAAGGCTGTTTTGCAATTGGATATTAGAACTCCAAGTTGGACATTCATAAATTCTGCCCTGAAACTATCCTGCCTGGAACTGCTGTGGATTGGGAATGGTGGATTCTGTGGCCAGAGCAGTTTATATCTGTAAACTGAAAGGTTTTGCTGAAAAATATGATTTCATGTCAATCTTATAAAAAATGACAGCAATAACAAAAAATGACATAATGAATGTCTTCTTTGATCCTGGAAAGATTAACATTTGAAGTCTTGTCTACCTGTCTTGTTTGAAACGGTCCCTTCTGGACAAGCATCACAGTGGTAGCAGCAAACCTGTTCGCTCTCTGGAACTCTTCTCCTCTCTCCTGCATGGCACCTCTTCATGCCACACCTGGCAAAGGGGATGGCCTGAAAGAGAAAAGAGAAATAGTTGAGATGACCTAAGCATTCAGAATCTCTTCTAAAGAAATATGTTGTCTATCAGAAATCAAGAACAGTCCTCAGGTAATCAGACCAGTGGCATTCCTGACCTTGGGTTTAATGGATGTGGGATATTGGATCTGGAATCTCAGCCTGCAGAAGAAGGCTTGGGATGGGACTAGAACATTTCTTAAAGAAAGAGCTTTGAGGATACAACTGAGCGTCAATGGTCCATGGAAATCACGGTTACTTGCTGTAATTTCATCCTGTGTTTCAAACAGAAATTGTTCCAAAGCCTAACTCTTTGGGGAATGACATAAATCAGACCTCAAATGCATTCAATGCCAAGCAGATTTCTCACCAAATGATTACCATGATTTCTGAGTCAATTGATTATTTTTCAAGTTAGAAAGATGTTCTGTATCTCAGGAAGAGAATGAATCTTTCCCTGAAATTACAGCATTTCCTTGCAGCTCACCTTTGTGCCCCAGACAATTCCATCAGACTTAATGGTGAAATCCTGACCTGGGGGAGCCTCAGGATTTACTTGCCCAACCTTCATGGGGACAAAGGATTGATTGGGGAGGAGAACCCAGTTGAGAAGATCATAACAAGCAGATCCCAGTCCGTCTTCTGAGAAGGAGACTTCCTCTCCAGCACTATTGTTGAACTTCATGTTACTCAAATAGCGGAGAATCTGAAATAAAGGAGACTTTCAGAAATTGGAGTATTTGGGCTAAAGCTACAAATGAGATGTCATGGATTGTATCATCACAGAAAGGCCATCTTGAGAAGATGGGTTTATATTTGAGAAGCTATTTCCATCTCTTGGTGGTGATCTGAGGAATCAGGTTTAGTTAACTCTGAAACTAAAAGTTTTCTGTTTATCACTGGGCATGGTTTCCAACTCCAATTTCATCAAAACTCAAGAATTTTACTTCCACAATCTAAATTTCATTTTTAAAAAAATTTGGGGTGATACTTGGCTACATGCACTTTCAAATAATTACTTTGGTCCAAAGTTTTGTTAACTGATAAATGAATCTATGAAATGAATGAATAATTTCCACCAGAAAAATAGAACATTCCACTGATTTTCTCTAGCTCATTGTCAAGGGCTGCAGAATGCAGGAACCAGGTTTGATCAACTGGGCCATGTGGAAGGAAGCATCTGACCAGGTTGGTCACTTCACTATTCATTTTAGCATTTGATGCAGGAAATTCTGATGAATTTCAGCCCACATTAGGACCACTTTGAATCTTGCTCTGTGCTGTGGTGGTCATAGAAACAGAATCACAGTATTGGGAGGGACATTGGAGGTCTTCTAGCAAAAGACCCTCTACAGTTTTAGACAAGTGGCTATCCTGTCTCTTCTTAAATGTCTCCAGCAATGGGGCAGCCACGACTTTTAAAGGTAAACCATTCCTTAAGAAATTTCTCCTTAGTTCTAGGTTGCTTCTCTCCTTGGTAACATTCCATCCATTGTTAATCAGAAGTTGTTTTCATACAGCAAGCTGAGTATCACAACAAATGGTAAATTAAAAAGAAGGGCAGGGTCTCAGATGAATTGGCATGGGAGTACGCAGACATTTAATCAGGAACAGAAGAAATTCATATGGGGAGCTTCCGATCTAAGCGCCTTTGGACTGAATAAAAAGCCACAGAAATTACCTGCCATGACTGGACATCTGAGAATCTCTTTCCAAGCCTCATCATGGTCTCTCCAACTCCATACATTGCATGTAAAGCATGTGCCAGAGCATAAATGGCATTGTAGATATTGTAACTTTCACCTGTCATTCTTGTTTCAAAAGTGTAATTGGGCAGATTCTGCACATTCTCCTTTCCGGTACATGGCTTTTCCCCCTTTGGAGGAATCTTTCCTGATTTATGGATCTTGCAACCAAAGACCGCTTCCCACCATAGAGGGAGAAAGACATCTCCTTGGGGTTTCAAGGGGTCTAAAGAAAGGAGGAAGTGGATGAATTCTGAGACATCACTGGAGTGGTCCCTAAAATGCAAGACCCCATGCAAAGGCTTTATATATTGCAATGTGGATTTAGATTGTTTCATGCCAATTTTCCAATGGGTGGTAAAGATACAAACTTTCCTAAATGATACCTTTATGACATTTTCAAAATCATATACCGCCCCTAATACAATGCTCATAACAGTGAAGTCTCCATACATAATATACACTTCTGCCTTAGACCAGGCAAAGACTTTGAGAATAAACTTGTTCCGAGTGACTTCAAAACTATCCAATCCCAGCATTAGAGTGAAGGCCAGGCAGATCTCCTTCTCCTGGAGCATTGGCATCAGAGTTGAGACAAAATGTTCTCCCCTGTCATCTTCAGGGGCCAAAAGACCAACCCAGTTCCACTGGAAATGCAGGAGCAGCTGGACTAAACCCACATATTGAGGAGATTCCTTAGGATTAATCCGGAAGAAGGAAGGATAAACTCTTCTCTCTCCCTGAGAGGCCTCAAAGCCAACACCGAGCTGGAGAAAAAGAGATTCTTTTTTCAACGACAAAATAAAAGTGTTATGGTGACTTTAGTAGATACTATTGTGTGGATTGTGGCCCTCACAGTTAGGCTGACTCCTTTTGACTGGCAAACTTCATCTGCTTCCCTTCTTAGCCATTTTTATTGGTTGTGTTATGTCAGAAGACAAGAGAAGAAACCATCAACCCGATACAGAGAATACATGGAACTAAAATGATGGCTGCCCTTTAATAAAGAATCATCTAAGAGTCACAATCTCATTATAAGCCCCCCCCACAAAAAAACTACCTTTAATTTCATCTTGACTTCTGTGTGTGCTTTCCATCTCTGTCTACTCCATACTGTATCCAAGAGAGCTCTCTTACCTGTGGGACCTTAAAGATGCTGAAGATGGAGGCCATCTGCTCTGAGGACTTGGCACTGAGACCACCAATGATGGACAGCAGAGTGACCTGCTGGTCACATTTGTAACCTGGAGCCACTTGGCGTCGGGAGGAGAGCATGAAGAGGCTGTTTAAGAAAATAAGCATCTCCCTCTGGAAATGTGCATAGATGTGGAAGCCAAGGGTGATGTTGGGGAGCAGAAGAAAATCCTTATTGACCTCAGAGACAGCAAACACCAATGCAAGGAACTGCTGGTAATAACTGGTGATCATTCTGTAGTGAGAAAAACATTGGAGAACATTACAGGAAAGCTTGTGCATGTCTGTAGAATTTGCTTCACTGTTTGAGGGGGCTTTTGAGGGCAAAAACTCCCAAATTTCATTGGGTTTGGGTTTTTTTCAAAGGATTTTCCTTGGCTAAACTTGGATGAGTTTATGAGAAAGGAAAAAAACCTTTCCATAGACATCATGGACTGTTTTATATTCTCTATCATCCCTGCCATATTCACTTTACTGCAGTGGCTGCAATCCTTTCCAACTGCTCCCCTTTCACCGTAATTATTTAAGGTCTCTCTTGGAGCAGCTTCTTCAGGTGAGGTAAGGATTGCTGAGCACAGGACTCCAATGGGGTCACCTCATAAATTTACTGAAGGCCATTATTCATGAGCAATCCTTATTCCAACACTGTGAGGGATTTTTGTAACTCCTGAACACTGGAAAAGTATATTGTGAAGAGCTTTCATTTGAATTTTCTACCACAAATGAGTGTTCGGGTTTATATTATATTTTGACTTCTTCACAAGTCCAGCACAGCTTCCCTCTTCATTTTTGCTGTTTATCATCTTCCTGATGAAGAGTTTGAGAATTCTGGTCTATTGTAAGAGCTTGCTAATTTATTGAGAAAAGCACGAAATGTCCACTACACCAGGACAGTGCAAATACTAGAAGAAATATTTCTGAAAAAAGTCCCCAATTTAAAAGAAAATAGAAGAATTATCTGCATGTTTCTCCTCCAGCGGAAACTTACATATTATTTGAAGTATGGTTCCCTGTATTAAAGTCAAAGGCAGGAGACACAAAAATATTTCCGAAGGGCAAATTCCCACCAATAATGAGATCACCAGGCCTATAATAGTTTTCATTTGATCCTTTATATGTCCAGAACACACAAATGGTTTTCAGCCTCTTTGCTATAGTTGGAGCCTGGAGCCCGAAGACTGGCAGAAAGAGCAGAAGTAGCATGGCTCCTGCCCATTCATTCTTATCACCGTCCCTCCTAGAACAAAAATCAAGGTTTATGCAGAAACTGATTTGAAGGTTGCTCCTGAAATCTCATTGGAACATTAGCCAATCAGACACCACCTGTGCCACTTGGATGGCACCAGGACAAGTTTATAGCAACCATGCTTCCTCTTATCTGTGTTTGGGCTGTGTTTATAAAGGAAACAAAGGCACGTGAGTCTCTTCAAACCCAGGAGTGAGCTCTTTGCAAAACAGGCTAAGGTGACACGTTCTGCCCCTCAGCTGGTGAACTCAGATGTATTTTTAAAGCAGGTTTTATCCTGAAAGATCTTTGTGTCTAGAAATCCACAGGGGAAACATGAAGAATGGCTGTTCTTCTGATAATTGCAGGGAAAAGCCACTGTCCTATCCCTTAGCAACAGCTTCTCCTCATGCAGCAGAATGGAGAACATGTTTGTGTCTCTTGTTGTAATTCACAGAGCAGATGGAGTCATGGGGAAAGTCATGTATTTGACCTGCATGAAAGTGACCCCTACACACAAGATGGATTTTTGGATTATGCCCCAGTTTGGTCAGATAATCTGAGTGCTACTTGGGAGTAGTGGCACAAGGCAGAAATGTAATTTGAGGAAGAATCTCAGGGTATTAACAGCAATTTTTTGGCAAGACTTGCAAATTTCTGTTGCTGTAACCTAAGGGTAGGAATTGTCATCCAGGTGTTTCTTTTTGGTCTTTTGGGGCGCTGCTCCCCCAATTGCCAGATCTGAAATTATTTTCTTGGAGATTCATTCACAGGACCAGTTGGGATCGGTAGTAGTGAACCATCCTAATGCATGGCAACCTCTGTGTCTGAGGCTCTGGAGGGCATTTCACAGTTGATTCTGGGGTTCCCCAGACTTTTGGTCTGGAGAGATGTCCATTTGCCATTGCCAGGGCAGGCCTTAGAGGCATCTCACCATGGCCACCATCCTTCTTGGCTCAACTCAAAATAGACCATTTTCAATGTGATCTGAGGAGGAGCTAACCTGGTCCCCTTTGTCCTGGCCAGATCGTGGCCTGGTGACTTTGAGATTCTTTTATGCCACCTCTCAATCCAGGGAGTCAAGATCTATTTGATCAATCCACCCTTAGTGACTTCATAGACCTGGTGGGGTTCCAAATGGAACTGAGGATCATACCTGAGGCTCTGATGCAGGTTCTACTGAGGCCTTGGTTCCTGCCTGAAATAGAAAAGTTTTTTTTTTAAACAAATTTTATTCAATTTTTAACAATTTTTTAAAACAGCTCTTTTCAGTAGACAGCATGTTCCCGGGTCGTCACTTTTACATGCAAATATGACAGTAGGTCTATATTCATTTTAAGCATTTAACTTCACTTCTATTCCATTTTAACAGACAAAGGGTCAAAGAAGTTAATCCTAATCTCAAATCTTAATCTCAATCTGTATAACCCCCTAGTTCATTTCAAGTTAATTGCAAACATATATATATATATTAAAAACATCATTTATAAATCTTACAAATAACAATATATTTGCCCATCATATTAAAGATAAAGTTCATCCATATCTATCCTTTAATTATCTTCACATTGTTAATACTCTTTTATCATTTACAGAATTCTTTTGTCCATCAGATTTGCCCTTTCATCACATATTCTCTCCATAATTCTAAATCCGTACAGATTTTGACACTAAAGAGAATGAGAAAAAAAAACCTAGACTTGCCCCCTTTTACTACTTTGAAAGTGACACCTCAGTGGTTAATATAGTAGCATAATCATAATCATTACCTTTAAAACGAAAGATAGAGAAAAAGAAAAAGAAAAAGAGAAAAGAAAAGCTACCTTACAATATATCTCTAATCGATCGGGTTCTGCAACACATATCCCCCTAAGGTTTATTTATGGTTCCAAGATAATAATAAAATAACTAATCTTGGTTATTGACAAATCTCATTTTTAGACATTTTCTAAAATCATTTCAATTAATTCAATTTATCCAATCATCATTTACCTTTCTTTTGTAAATAAGAAATAAAAATGTGACCTTTTACCAGTGAAGATTGTCAGTAACCCCTATTGTTTTATACTTTTATAATTACAATATATTCTTATTACCATTTCTTCATGCAGAACCCCCTTTTAATACATTAGCCATTATCTCTATGCAAACAAGTTTCTTTCTTCATTATGTAAATTCCCATGTCTCTAATTTTTGTTCTTGTTTCTTGTTCCTTCTCCTCTCTTTTATCCCCTATCTCCCCTTCTCTATCCAGTTTGAATCCCTCTCTCTCTCTTTACCTTTCTGTTCTTTCCTTCTGAACCTTTCTAACATGCTTAATTTCATAGATGTTCCCCTTTTTAGATACTTTCTTAGGTTCCATTTTTTTAGCCACCCTTCCTTTCCCTTTTATTTGTATTAATCTTTGTATTAATTGTCTTTTTAAGATGGCTTTCTCTTGTGCTGGCTCCTCCCTTTCCAAGGTTCCTTCTTCTTCTTTATTCAGCATTTCAATGCCCATGTTTTCTGCAAGGAGCCAAGTTAGTTCAATCACTTCCTGTAGCAGTTCTTTCATACTTTTAAACTCCATTTTTAATTCTTTGGATGGCCACCAGAATTTTTATTTTCCTTATTTCTTCTTCTTTAAATTTTCTATGATCCTAACCCAGGTCCAGAGTCTATATCAATATCACCAATTAGTCCGGTAGTCCGTCTTTGTGTATTCAAGCTTTCACTTTCTATGAGTCTTGCTTTTTTATTTCAGCGTCTCTTTAAAATGTAACAACTCCAATCCACAAAGGAACAAGATAGTTTCTTTCTTCTTTAGCTTCCAATTTTTCTCCACAAAGTGGCACTTTCTGCACAGAGTCTTAACCCTTTCCTTTTATTTTGATATTCAAAATTTTCCAAGCCCCAAACTTAAGTTCTTACGCTGGCTTCTTCCTTTCCGGTTCGAAGCCCCTTATAGCTGTCAAAAATATTTTACTTATTTTTCCTTCACTTGGAACTGCGCCACTTCTGTTTCTTTTTTTAAAAACTCATCTTTATCTTAATCCCGGGTGCCTTGATCTTACCATCCGATACTCCGGTTCCTCTGCTGTCGACTTCTCTCTTTCCTCCTGCACCAATCTTAATCCCGTTGAGACCTTCTCTTCGAAGTGGCCATTTTTGACCACCACTTCTTGATGTCTTCGGAGGGAAAAGACCAGACCAAAAGGGGAGATGCAGCTCCCCTCACTCTGGCTGGCAGATTTCCCTTTCTCCGCTGCCCCTACGAGGCAGCTTCAGCCCCGAACCTTGCAGGATCGGGGCTCTCTGATGCAAGAGCCAGGCTGCGGTCGTGGACGATCACAAACCGCCGCCCATTCTCGAGAAGGTTCAACCCGGAAGCTCCTCCTTCCCTCCCTCTATCCACCCATCCGTCCATCCATCCATATCGCATTCACATTCCTTTCCCTTCCCTCTTTCTCCCTTCCCTCCCTTTCTTTCTTTCTCCCATCCCTCCCACTTTTTCTTCCTTTTAAGAGAGATAGAGAGAGAGAGAAAGAAAGAAAGAAAGAAAGAAAGAAAGAAAGAAAGAAAGAAAGAAAGAAAGCATCTCTATGGTATTCATGGTATATTTTCAGCTGGAAACTCTTTCTACTTAAACCAGGGTCCCCAAACTTGGCAACTTTAAGACTTGTGGACTTCAACTCCCAGAATTCTCCAATCAGCTATTCTGGGAGTTGAAGTCCACAAGTCTTAAAGTTGCCAAGTTTGAAGACCTCTGACTTAAACCTTAGTACAACACCCAGATATTTAAAGCCATTAAACATCTTGGATTAATCTTGAAACTTTTGCATACTTGTATTTATACAGAAAGAATTTTATTTTAACACATATGGCTTCAATTCCAAAGCTATTTTTTATGAAACCTTTCTAAATGGCAAGTAGAAGTGAGCCTTTCTTGCCATTTTATTACCAAGAATTTACCACCATCTTCAAATTAAAGAGTTGCCTTCCAATAACAAAAAACACAAGTTTGCAAACTGCCTGAATAGTAACACACCACATAATTTTGTATGTTAAACGAACCATAAAGTGGAAGAGGGAAAATATTTGTGAGAAATATTTACTATGTTTTTGTTTGTCAAACTTAAAAGGCCATTGGACACTCCATAAAGGTTGTAACAGCAATAGAAGTAATGAAGCAGCAGCTAGGCAAACTGCTGATTAGTCTGAATTATGCTTTGGAAATTGTGTAATGTATGCTCTGAAATTGAGCAAATGAATGAGACCTAAAGGTAAGCTGTTCTCTACAAAATCCACTCTGAACTTACCACACTAAGCCTGGTATTAAAAAGCAGAGCAACTTACTAGTTTTGAAGAGGAGGATATGGAAGTAAGAAAGAAGATTGGCTCCAACAGTTTTAGGAGACTGCATAGTTTTGATTACCCAGAACATTCCCAAGGCAGGAATCAAGACTATATTAGCTCCAAATGTTCTTTTTGCTAAACACTGAATCCAGGCATACTGGATGGCTGGATGCTCCCAGGAGGCTGCAGGAAGGCCTCCTAGGCCCAAAGTGGGGCCTAGCAAGCCTCCCTGGAGCCTCTTGGGAGCAAAAATGGGGTTGGGGGGCAGTGCTGGACCCCCCAACTCCCCATTTTTGCTCCCAGAAGGCTACCCTATACTTTTACCTGGTAGCCAGATGAGCCTCGTGGGGACTTCTGGGAGGGGCTGGGCAGGGTTTCTAATGGGAGCCCCCCCTCCCATTAGGAACAGCTGCTGGGCAAACAGAAAAGCAGGATTCAACCTATACAAGCCTCTCCACGTGTTCCTTGGCAGAAGGCAAGTGGTAAGGGAAAGGCACCAGCTGCGGCAGCAAAAGGCAAGTGGGGTGGGGAAGGTGACCGAGGCTTCAGAGCTTCACTCACCCAGGAAGATCAGTAATGGCAGGGCCATAGTAGAAGGCAGGCAGCAATGGCGGGCCTGGCGGGCAAAAGCAGGCTGCAGGCATGTTGCACAGGCACACAATGTTGCACATGTGCACAATGTTGCACATGTGCAATAGGGACTGACTGAGCAGGGAGCAGAGAAGCAGGCTGAGGGGCAGGGTCAGCCAGGGAGCCATTTTACCAGTTCTCTGAACTACCGGGAGCCCTAACATCCAGTTCTATAGAACCGGACAGAACTGCTGCAATTATGGCTCCTGGGATTTAACTTCCATCTGATGCCATGATTTGCCAATCTTTCTCCTTCCCACTCTGATGGCAGTTACAGCTTCTGGTCAGCCATATTAATATGTCTGACACTTTTGCTTAGTATTTGCGAGGTTTCCCTTTGTTCCGGTGGGTAGCTGCCTACCACCATGTCATCCCCCAAGCTTCCTCTCTTTATCAATCCATCGAGCTCCTAATGCAAAAGATCGGGTCCAAGAGACAGAGCCCGAACTCTCTTCCCCGAATCACTGCCACATCACCACCGGAAGTCCTTCAAAACATTTTTTTAAATTGTGCATTAAAAACAGACAAAAACATGCATATTGTCCCCCCAGTTGAATACAATACAACAATAATGGTTTATCACCCTTGCAAAATAGGCTCACAATTATAAACTACACATTTATTTGCAACGACTTGACTTGTCTGTATATAAAAAACTTAGTTAACAGGCAATCCAACAATAAATTAAATTTCAAAACTTCAAAATTGTCTGTTATCTACTATTGTATTTAACTCACAGAAAATTGACAGGGGCTTCTTATCTACCACAGACCACCACAATCATTATCTCTGATCCAGCCAGAATCTGTCCAGGGTTAAAAATCTTTGTTTGATTCTTTTTTTAAAACAAGTTTTTTATTCAGTTTTCTACATTTTAACATCTCTTTTTAGTGAACAGCATGATTACAGGTTCCACATATGCATACAAATATGACCATGGTTACATATTCGATTTTTATATTCAATTTCTAGTCTTAACAATATTTTTATGCATTTTCTATTTTGTTATATTATTCCAAGTGCTTATCTCATAATTTAATTCACATATATTGACTTCATAGTTATTGTGCTATAAAACTTTTAATTGTCACATTTGTATAATCTGCTTGAATTCCAGTTAGTAACACTTCTTCTATAAATTGGTTTCCCCCTTTAATATCAATTTAAGACTGCCACCTCAGTTACATATTCATTAATTATTTCCCCTTTTAAATCACATCATTAGCATTTTATTACCTACAACTTTAAAATTACTAATCCCCTTTAAAACTACTTAACATATGTAAATCAGATTCTGCATGGTTTCCCCTTCTTAATTCCATAAAATTTATCTATCATTCCAGAAAAGAAAAAGGACATATTTATCTACTCATTTGATCCTAAACCCTAATACCAATTTCATTTTCAGCTCTCCTCCTATATTATTTAATTTATTTCAATCTATTTATTACACATATTCTATTAATTATTCCATTCGTACTTAAACCAACATAAGTGAAAAAAAATCAGCATTCCAACCCTCATAAGTATTTTGATATATTTGTAAACATATTCCATATATTTGTTGTATTTACCTCTTAAACATAACGGAAGAGAGCATTACCAAAAATAACGATTCTATTATCCATCTTATATGTCCCCATTTCACAACTACAGATTTATCTATATTATTCCCCAGCACCTTGCAGAATCCCCTCTCCTGATATCATTCAGCCATTATCTCTATGTAAGAAATTTGCCCTTATTTTTTAAAAATTCCCATATTCCTTTATTCCCAAATCCTGTTTCTTCTCCCTTCTTTCCCCTAACATTTCCCCTTTTATTATTTCACTCCAGTTTTTAACCCCCTCTCTCTTTTTGGCTATCTTCTGCCCTTCGAGTTTCTGCTGATTCTTTTCCCCTTTTTTTATTTTCCGGATATTTCCCTTTTTAATCAATTTCTCAGACCTCCAATATTTATTCCCAATTCTTTTTCTCTTTCCTTCTGGATTCCTTTGTTCTCAGTGGTGATTAAAGATGGCTCCTTCTGAAATTTGCCCACCTCTTCTTCTGTACTTTGTCTTTGTTGTTCATACTCTGCAATTGCCTCTTCAAAAAATTTAAAAACAAAGCCCAAAGTTTCACCTCTTTCCTGTAAAGTTTCCTTGATGTTTCCAAGTTCCATTTTTAGTGCCTGAGGAGATATTGCCATTTTACAATTTTCTATTTCATCCAGTTAGTGTCTTTAAAGTTAATTCCCAACAGTCAGCTTTGTTCCTTCCTCTCAAGTTTTACTCCTCAGTTAATCCAATACCAAGTCCATAACAAAATCAACAATTAATCTAGGGCAGAATCTACATATATCTTTCTTTACTTCAATATTTCAATTTTCCAAAACTCTTATTTTATTGTATCAATTTTCCTTGTATTTTTAAGAAACAGGTCTTTAAAAAAAAAGAAAGTCAAGTTAAATTTACCTCAGATGGCACTTTGTTCTAACAAATTTCTTCTTTAGCAATCTTTAGCAATCTATACTTCAGCTTAAATTACTCCTATATGAAGTCAAGATATACTCATCCAAATTAGTTGTATAATTCTTCGTACAGCTTCTACCTCTCTCGGCTCAAA
>SOZL01001848.1:0-14344 GCA_009733165.1 Naja naja | reverse complement strand
GAGATGACCTGGCAATAGGAATTCTGCCCTGTCATCTTCATATGAATTGTAATTATAATTGTAACTGTAATGATATGTGGGAATGGTCTTGGGAGACAGATGAAAGAGCCAGAACCACAGGAACATCAGATAAGAGGTAGATTAACTTGTAGCAGGAATGTGGACTAGGGACCCTCCCTAGTCTCTTGGGTAGAAAGGTGATAGGGGAAAAATGTACTTTTGTTAATATAACTTTACAATAAAGTAGAATTAGTGCATCTGGGAATGCTTCTTGTCTGGATTACTTTGCAAAACTGACAGTAATGAACTTTACCTTGAAGATGACTTTGAACTTAAATAAGCCCAAAAGGCAATGTTGTCTGTTAACTAGAACTAACAGATTCAGCAGGTTTCATACTAAAGATCCTGCATTGGCAGATTCTGATTCTGAGTCTAATTCAAGATGCTGATAAACTATATACTATTAATACTCTGATTCTGTAATCTTTCATTGGGAAAACAATGTATCTTTAGAGTTAGGGTCCCCAAACTTGGCAACTTTAAGCTGTGGGTTAACTCCCAGAATTCCTCAGCCCGATGCTGGCTGGAGAATTCTGGGGGTTGAAGTCCACAATCTTAAAGTTACCAAGTTTGGAGACCTCTGCTTTAGAGCAAAGAATTTTGAACCAAGGTACCTCAAATGGGCTAATTTGCAGAGTCCAAAATCTGGGACTCATGACTCACTTAGAATTGAAATTTGGCAAATGTTATGAAGCATTTTATGACAGAAGCATTATCATAAAGCAGTCTAATCATTTTTAAAGTCCTGAATGGATGGGCCACTAGGGTTTCTATGGGAACACCTTTTCCACTCAACTTTTTACTTACTCCATCCAATCACTGAAGACAGTTCTTCTGAGTATCCCTACTCTGCAAGAAGTGAAAAAGGTTGGGATCTGATGAAGTATTTTGTTTGACTGTAAATCAATTTGTATACTTTGTTGAACGGGGCAAGCTACAAAGAACTGCATAAATAAAACTGTATAAACACTCAAAGACAATATGAATATTTAAATGTATAAAAATGAATTAATTCACACCCAAGAAGGCAAAACATTGAGCTGGCACAAGTAAAACATATGATGGCATCTGAGAACATATTATTTTGCTGTTGTTTTCTTGTTGTTGTTGTTAGCAGTTGCCACACCTATTAAATTCCCTGACAGGTCCCTAAGCAATGAGGTTCAATACAGGCCATGTTCATCCTGACTGACAGGAAACTGGTTCTTGAACTACAAGTCCCTGAGGCATGGAACATACTGAGGGAGCAGGCAGGAACCAGGACTGTATTAGAATAAAAACAATACAAGCAGGATAGAACAGGCAACACAAGCAATTAATTCATGTTGCTATAGTTTTCTGCCAACTTGTGAATGGACAGACAAATGTTTAGCACAGCAGTATAAAAAGTATCCTTCCCCCAGTATTAATAATTAAAATTGATTTTATATATTTTTATTTCTTTATTTTTTGCATTAACTGTCTGTTTATTCCAATTTAAGATTCACCAAGTCAAACCATTGATTGACTACTGTAAAAGAAATATTTGCTCACAGCCTCAGGTGCCCAAATCACACTGGGTCACAGGCCAGCATACTTGAACAGTAATATCTGTTATTGACAAAGGTGAATACAGTCATTAAAAGCTGCAGTTAGAATAGTTTTTAAAATACATCAAGAATGCTCAGCTTTTCTTAGTGAAAAATATTCATTTGGCTTGTGATTGGTTTGCTGGGAGCCCTATTCCAAAATCTACTGGGTGGAACCCAGACAAAAACAAAATCTGATTTACATTTAATTAAAATCAAATATAATTAGCATAATCACACTCCAGAAGTATTTAACACATTGCCCTCAAACTGCTTGCAGGATGAAGGTATCAGACTGTACAACTCTGACATAAATCCACTGAAGGAAAATTCAAGTTCATCAAATGTTCACAATTACAATTTGGCATATAAAATAATTTTATTATGTAGAAAAGTAATTTTAGTAATAAATGAACAAATCTTTGTGGAAAACACAAAATAAGGCTTCTTATGAAAAGCAAAATCGTCAATTCCTGTAATTTCAAGAAAAGTGTCAAGATTTCTTTCCCAATGAAAGAAAGAATCAAAAGTTGGTTAAAATAACCACCTGTAAAATTACACTTGATAAGATGAATGTTTTTTCAAAGATTTATATCTTCAAAGAATACTAATTGTACTCCTTAGTCTGACATAAATAGCACTGCCACAAATCACAACCATAATTTGATTATTCATAGTTTCATAGGATTTGCTAACTATTAAAACTGCCTTAAACAAAACACAGAGTAAAGAGTAAAACATTTAATTCAAATAACATTTTTTCGCCTTCCTACTAAAGAATTACTTTTCCTTCACAGGAAAAATTACAGAAATGCATGCAATCTTCAGCACAGTCTTTCTGTTTTTCAAATAGGGTTTTGCCAGTCCATGTTCTCTTTATCCTTAATGGCACCCGTCCTGTTCTGGAACCAAATCAATTTATAACCGTTTCAAGGCTTTCCTTAGGTTGGTTTCTCCAAAGCTAGACTGCAAACTTTTCTCCTCCCTACCCCCACATGCCACATCATTGTCTCAGGAGATATCTACCCATGTAAGAGTGGGCTCTGGAAGCTACCATAATTTTTTTTATAAATATAGCTTTATACCAAAATAATTCCTTGAAAGTAATAACTTCCGAGATAAATAAAACAAAATAAATTTCTACTCTTTCTTAATGAAAAACCTAAGTTGCGGAGTTCAGCTAGAAGACTGCCTCTGCTATCTTGGGAGGGGGGAAGGGTAACTTTTGGAAGAACCCTTTTCATTTATAAAATAAAAGATGGATTTAATTCAGCATCTAGTTTTCTTCACATTTTGATCATGGGAAGTTCAGGAAACCAGAAACTTTTTCATTAGAGTTTCTCCCAATTCATTAGAAAACAAGACTCCATAGATCACATGAGTAAAGAAATGTCTTAAATGAACTTCTAGGAAACTTTTAAATAAACTACGGCTGACAAATTCACTGTACATCCACCCAATAATTAGCTGCAGCTGCCATAATATGTCTCTGGATTTTCTTCAATATATAAAAGCACTCTTTATTCCAATGGTATAAATAAATCTGCAATCTTCATAAAAGGATATTAAGATTGTTAGGCCTTCTTAAATCTTCCATAAATAACTGAAATTCATTCACAGCCAGTTTTCAAAGAAGCACTTAGGTCCTGCTTTTTGCTTCGTTGCTTAAACCCAGTCTTAATGCTTTTAAAATAGCATCCATGTTGTTAAGGACATTATAGCAATTCAACTCTACTAATTTGTCAAATTCATCAGATGTGTAGGTAAAATTGAATGTCCTGTATGGTGAATCTTTTCCTTCAATCTGAAAATCAGCAAAAGTCTTTTCCTCTTCTGATTCACGTTCTATTCCTGTAAATAATGGAGGGAAGAATATATGTGAGCATTAAATGATAGCTTTGCTCTGACAGCAGGATATTATCAACGCTGAGATCTATCACTCAATGGACAACCATGTTTAATCAAGTAGAACAAGATAATGATGTCCCTGATTAAAGTACAGTACAAGTACACTTTGTTTTTAAATCACCCCTGTGAAAAATCTCTTAACATCATTCTTTGTAAGGAAGCAATTCCCTGTGTGCCATACGTGGTTCTGCTTTATAGAACCAATTTGTTCACAATGTTAAAAGGTATGTGGGATAATGTGCAAATACTGGCGCTTTTAGAACAGCCTTTCATCACCTCAATTCTCCAAATATTGAACTACAATTTTTATTTCTAATCAGCATAATGAAGATGGGATCATGGGGCACGCCAATATCAATTGAACATCAAAGATTCAAATATGTTGCTTTGGAACATCTCATTAATTAACTAAAAAGGGAAAGTTTCCTTGCCCTGTTGTATCCAACTCTCTGAGACGGTGCTCATCTCTGATTCTTAGCTGAAAGACCAGCATCATCCAAAGACACTTACATGATCATGTGGCCAGCATGATTATATGATATACCATCTCATTAACAGCTGAAATGTTAAAGCCATAATCAGCATGTAGAGTGTTGTTATGAGAGCCTTATTTAATAACACTTGCAACTGTATGCATGTGTATGTACACATGTGTGTGTGTGAGTGTGTGTATGCATATGCACGGGTTTGTAAAATTAGAGTCTTATTACTTAAGAGTAATCTTCTACTTAGATTTGCAAATTTGCAACTTTATAAAAGAATGCTGTGATGATGCCCAGTTTATTTCCTCATCCAAATAGAGAGTGTTTGATGTTTTGTACAACAAATTTAGGACAAAATCAATGCCTAAGTTCAAAATATTCAACCAATCCAACGTTCAGCTATAATTGATAGCGGATACATTAAAAATTTAAAGCTTTCATACCTGGCATTTTGTATTTACGGAATGTATCATTAACCAGAGGGAAGTGAAGGACTATGGGAGCCTTTGGGTTCTCAGCATCCATAAACAGGTAACATTCCTTAGGACTTTCTTCATCTTCTTTATTAAAAATTATTTCTGGAAAAGGGATGTCTCGTTCTCTGCAATATTTTTCAGTTAACTTCAAGACCTGTAGTCATGCAGTTTTTAAGCAATTATTAGAGTCTTTTCCCATATCTGACCACAATACCAAGCTAATATCCACCAAAGAAAGTAATGGATTTTTAAAAAGGACTTCAATTCGCCTATTGATATTATGTGTCTTTTGACAATCACCTGCCTTCCAAAGTGATGATTCTGACAGTAATGATTGCCTATAGAGAGGACTCAACCAATATTATTCTCCTAAACCAAAATATAACTAGAATATAGATTATTCTCTGAATACCTCCTGTAAATCTAAGTTAGAAAAGGTGCACAAAGTGACTGTATGTGAAGCTCAACAGTTCTGAAGAATAATTCATACTAGAATAAAAGAAATCCTAAAAACTTTATATACTTTAATATTTTTTAAAATCTGCTATGTTCTTAATAAGTTTCATTACATCATATATTCCTATGAAGTATACTGAACCAGCTATGTACATGTATAATGCTACAAAGATAATTTATGCATCTTCCTGGAGAGGAAGAATGGCTAAATTGTGGAACTAGACTTCAATGTGTAGAACAGGGGTGTCAAACTTAAGGCCCAGGGGCCATATCCAGCCCCCAGGATGCTTAGATCTGGCCCATGGGACTGACCTGGAAACAGTGAAGGACCAGCCTGTGTGGCCCTCCCAATCTCCATTTTTGCTGGCAAAGAGTTGCAGGAGTGGAATGGAGCTCAGTAGAGCACTGGGCCACCACAGGCACCCTGACATGAGTGATGTCAAGCTGGCCATGCTCACCCTGGCCACACCCACCCTGGCCCCGAGGTCAAATACAACCCTAATGCAGCCCTCAATGAAATTGAGTTTGATACCCTGTTCTAGAATATCTATAAGGACCTGCCCCAACTGGTCTCTCAGGAAAGCACAACTCTTGACTCCATTGGTTTGAATCAAAAGGATTTTTTACTGAGAAAAAATGGTTGCAGTAAAGGCGAATCTGAAGGTCGCTCAAAGCACAAAGCAATTCTTTCATTTCCCAAATCCAACCCCACTGATCAGTCCACTGGCAGTCAATCTGATGCTACAAGGATGTTTTGAGAATGCTGAGGTGCTAGACAATAACAGTTCACTCTCAGGGCACGATGGCCTTGGAACCAGGCTGGAACTGGCTGGAGGGAGTCTGCTCTATCTCTGAAGAATCCTCCCTAATTCTCAAGCGGTTACAGCAAAGAAAACATGTGAAAAATGCCAACAAGCCTTCCTCCCCCAACAGAATTGCAGGATACGATGATGGACCTGATAACACCACTGTATCTTTAAAGAAAATCTAACATTGAATTTAATTTAACTTGGAAGCAATTTTTGGACTGCCATTTAATATATGGGTTTCTACCACATTAAAATTTGGGTTCTTCTCTAGAAGACTTAATATTTTGTTTTATGAGACTCCTTAATTTAGAAAATTAATTAAAAGTATATTATAAAAATATTATAAAAAATTAAAATTAGTACTATGGACATAATTTATCATCCATTATTCTGATACTTGTATTATGATTACAGTTTAATAGTGATTTTCAGGTTTTTTAAACAATAAAAATACTCATCCTTTTCCCCCAATATAATATACTCAGTTACTTTTAATCCATGAAATACTGAAAAAGTATCTTAATGATACCCATATATCCCCTGTTTATTCACCTGATTCTCTCTTTTCTCATATACATATATATATATATATATATATATATATATATATATATATATATATATATATATGTTTTCATAGATTTTCATTTTCGGGTAAAGGTATGTAGGTCTTGTGTATTCGGTCTTGTCCCTGTAAGATTGAGAATACCTTGGCAACGCCGACGAAATCTCATCCGTCATCTTCAGGCTGGTGTCTTCAGCTTCGCTTCTCCTGGGAGAAGTGTGTGATCGGCTGTTTTTCCCTTTAAACTCTAGAGTTGGATGTGTTGTTACTTTTTGATTGGTTTGTGGAGTTGATGTATGCAGATTGGATGGCTTTTTCCTGAGACCCTGTGTGGCTGAGGTGCTGGCTGTGTGTCTCTCAGCCTTTGTGTTGTAACGACCTGGGTAATGGGCTGTGTGATGACCTTCTGAGTTCTATTGTTGTGATGTCCTGGGTGTGGTGCTGTAATCTCCTGGGTCGTTGTCTGTGCTGCAACCTCCTGATGTTTTGTGTTGTGATCTCCTGAGTTCTGTGATGTAGTATCCTGGGTGGAAGGCTGTGATGTGGCATTCTGGGCCTTGGTTTGGCTGAGTTTGAGGTCTGGCTATGTGTTTATAGCGTGTGTCAGTTTGCTTAGTTTGGGGTTGGAGGGGTGTAGCAGCTGGTGTTGCAGCCATGGTCTGGTTTCTGGATGGTGGTTGCCTTTCATCTGTGGCGGGCTTGGGTTTGAGTCTGGTGAAGGAGATTGGTGGTGGCATCATGTGTTATTTTGGGTCCGTGTTGGTTTTGTGGCTGGGACTCGTTTGTTGATTAGGGCTAGTTTCCAGATGTCTGGTAGGCGGAAGTATCATCCCGCTTATTCATGTTATGGGGTGTTTCTATTTCGATGGCTTCCCTAATTATTCTCTTGTTGAAGTGTTCAGTATTGGAGATAAGTTTGGATCCTCAAAATCAATTTCATGTCCTGTGGCTTTAAGGTGCTGGAAAAGGAGGAAGTTTTTCTTCTTTTCTGACTGCTTTGTGTTCTGCATGCTGCATTTATTCTCCTGTTGGTTTGTCCAATGTATGTGGCTGGGCAAATTTTGCATGGTATTTTATAAACTCCTTGGTTTTCTAGCTGGATCTTGTCTTTGGGGTTTCTTAAGATGTTGGCTATTTTTGATCAGTGCCAAAGGCTGTCCTGATATTGTGTTTGTGGAGAATTTTGCTGATTTTATCTGTGGTGCCTTTGATGTAAGGGAGGAGGGCGATGCCATTGTCCTGTTCTGTGTCTTGGTTTTTGGGGAGTCTCCCTCGGATTAGGTTGGTGATTGTGCTTCTTTGGAATCCATTGGACATTAATACGCTAGTGAGGGTGTGTAATTCTGTTCTCAAGTGGTCTTTGTCAGCTAGGGCTTGGTTCTGGAGATGAGGGTCTTGGCTACGGAGTTGATCTGTGCAGGGTGGTGATGGATTGTGCATTTAAGTAGCGGTTAGTGTGTGTCTTTTTCTGGTAGATGGTGTGTCCTAGGGAGCCGTTGGGTTTTTGTAAATTAGGACGCCCAGGAACGGAAGTTGATTGTTGGTTTCTGTTTCCATGGTAAATTGTATTTTGGGGTGTAGGCTGTTGAGATGTGTGAGGAAGTTGTCCAGTTTTTCTTTCCGTGGCCAAATTACGAAAGTGTCATCTACATATCTAAGCCAGAGTTTGGGTTTGTATTCGGATTTGTCTAGAGCATTGGTTTCAAAATGTTCCATGTATAGGTTAGCTATGACGGTGAGAGGGGTGATCCCATAGGTGCTCCTTCTATCTGTTTATATCTTTGTCCATTGTGGATGAAGTACGTGTTGGAAAGGCAATGGTTGGTCAGATCTAGGATGTGCTTAGGGGTTGTATTTGTTTTGGATAGCTGTCAAGGCTTCTTTAATAGGTACTTGAGTGAAGAGGATATGACATCGAAGCTCACAAGTAGGTCACTGGGTTGTAGGTTTTGTTTCTTTATTGTTTCTATGAAGTGGAAAGAATTTTGTACGTGTGAGGTGATGGATTCTGTGTAGGGCTGGAGTTGTTTGGCAGAAATTTGGCAAGGTTCTGTAGAGGTGAGCCTATGGAGCTGACTATGGGTCTGAGTGGTGTTCCTTCTTTGTGTATCTTGGGGAGGCCATAGAGCTTAGGGCATCTAGATGATTTTCTCTGGGGATGATTCTTTGTTGATCTCTTCACTGATGGGCGAGGCTTTTATTTTGGATTTGGTGGTTTTCTAGATAGGTGGTGGGGTCTGTGTTTAGAGGTTTGTAAGCGGGTCTTGGAGTAGGTTGGATAGTTTGGATTGGTAGTCAGATGTTCATCACGACTGTATGCTGTTTTGTCTGCTGGGAGGATGATTATGTTGTTGTCTTTCCTCAAGTTGCTGAGTGCTTTTGTTCTTCTTTGTGTAAGTTGCTTCTGGGTGGACTGCTGGAGCAGAGGACGTTGGTGACTTCAAGTCTGATTTTATTGGCTGTGTCTAAGTTAATTTTGGTTAGGCTAGCTTCAACTCCACATATGATGTTTTCAGTGGGGATGCGCTTTGGGGCTTACAGCAAAGTTGAATCCTTTGGAAAGGACATTGGTTTCTGCCATGGTGAGGGTTCTGTCTGATATGTTGTGTACTGTTTGTTTCATGCATTGTTGTGGGGGTTTGGGCTTCATGCGCTTCTCTAGTCTGTGGAGTTTGTTGTGTGTGTGTGTCTGTCTTGTGAAAGGTTTCTGTTTCAGCTCTCCAGAGGGCTAGTTGTTTGGATTTGTCCCATATATATATATATATATTATTCAGATTTTCACGGGTAAAGGTATGTAGGTCTGGTGTATTCGGTCTTGTCCTGTAAGATTGAGAATACCTTGGCAACGCTTTCGAAATCTCATCCCCATCTTCAGGCTGGTGTCTTCAGCTGCTCTCCTGGGAGAAGTGTGTGATCGTGGCTGTTTTTCCTTTTAAACTCTAGAGTTGGCTGTGTTGTTACTTTTGATTGGTTTGTGGAGTTGATGTATGCAGATTGGATGGCTTTTCCTGAGACCCTGTGTGGCTGAGGTGCTGGCTGTGTGTCTCTCAGCCTTTTGTGTTGTAACGACCTGGGTAATGGGCTGTGTGATGACCTTCTGAGTTCTATTGTTGTGACGTCCTGGGTGTGGTGCTGTAATCTCCTGGGTCGTTGTCTGTGTTGCAACCTCCTGATGTTTTGTGTTGTGATCTCCTGAGTTCTGTGGATACACCCAGGATACTATATATATACAAGATAGAATAACAAATATAAGAAATCAACTCTTATTCTTCCTAATTATCCTTCCTCACAAGTTTTTTTTCCTGACCTTTTTTCTTGTACTTGTATTTTTTCCTTTCTTATCACACATATGGATCCTATTATATGCTACAATTTCTCTTCAGATAAACTGATTATCTGTATCTCATTCTTTTAAGTTAATATTTTGATCCTGAACCTCCCTGCTATACCTGTTCCCTCCTTTATTTTTAGAGAATTCTCTGGGTGAGAAAATCTAAGTAGATTATCATTATATGACTTCAATTTATATTGTGTTTTGCAATTGTAATTCCTAAAAAAATGTTTTCCTCCTGTATCGCAATAGCTGATTGTTCAAATGCCTATAAGAATAAGGAAGAGAAAAGAGGCAACCTGCTCTTGCCCCTTTTGTTATAATACTTTTTTTTCTGATAACATTCTATGCATCTTGGCTTCTTGCTCATTATATTTTTTAATATCCTTGTAAGAAAATTCAAGCTGCAATTCATTTTCTTCAAAATCATGATTATGAAAGGCTATTCCACATTTATCTTACCTTTTCTCTGTGTCAAAAAAAAACGCTTTTAAAAAAATCAGTAGCATTTAAAAATATATTTAATGCTGTCTCTCATGTATCTGTTCAGGTCAAACCCATTCTGGGTCTGTATTAGATCAGTTAAATAGACATTCAACCTCTTTCAAGTAAAGCTGTAAAAGTTCTCTGCAATCCATAAAAAAGATAAGCCTATATGGCTCTGGGTCATTCTCCTGTTTGTAAATCAAACAGATGCCTCTTGCCAGGATGCCAAAAGTATTTGATGCTGTATCTCATTCATTACCTAATTACCTCATTCATTATTGCTCTCATTAAGATGTCTTTAAAAATCTTACATTGCATGAAAGCCATCTGGTCTTAGAGGTTTATTCAATTTCATCTTTTTCCCCCATTGCTTCTTTTGTTCCATCTTCTGGTACTTTGGCTTACCAAGGGCTTCCTTTTGCTGATTTGTATATCATATGATCTGTCTTCTATGTTCAAGAATTCTTAGATGTTCTCCATCGAGCTACCCGGAGGTTACAACTGGTGCAGAATGCGTCGTGCTGTGATGGGAGTATCCCAATACTCCCATGTTACACCCTCCGTGACCTGCATTGGTTGCCGGTTGCCTTCCGGGTTAGTTTCAAGGTGCTAGTAACAACTTATAAAGCCCTAAATGGCTTGGGTCCAGGTACTTGTGGGAACATGCCTCCTGCCAGCATCACATTCCGACGCCCTGTTCGCTCCCACAGGAGGGGCCTCCTTGGGATACCGTCAGTTAGGCATTGTCGGCTGGCGGTTCCCAGGGCTAGGGCCTTCTCCGGGAGCGCCCACCCTTTGGAATCAGCAGCCCCATGGATCTCCATCTGGCCCCTGATCTCTGCTCCTTCCGCCGGGACCTGAAGACTTGGTTGTTTCAAAAGGCTGGCCTGGAATGACCTGGGTGGGGTTTTTAATTGTTTTAATTTTAAGGTTTTAAGGTTTTATTGTATATTTCGCTTGTTTAGATTTAATTTGTTTTTAGGTAAATTCTGTGTAAATGTTTGTTTTTTATTGTTAGTCACCTGAGTCCTTAGGGAGAAGGGCAGCATACAAGTTGAATAAATTAATTATTATTATTATTATTATTATTATTATTATTATTATTATTATTATTATTATTGATGTCTATTTGCCAAATTAGGAGACTGTGAATTCTAGTCCTGCCTTAAGTAGCTGGGTGACTTTGGAAGAAGGAGTTTTCCTCCTTGAATATTTGTAAAATTAGTAAAGCAGTTTAAAATATATCTAAAAGCGAAGCAAAACAAATCAGTTCATCATCTCTTCTGAGTGGAAACTATAAAAATTAAAGTAATACTTCTTTTCTATTGTTCTTTTCACAACTGATAAGCCAACATTTTTTCAGGTTTATTACCTTTCTCAAAACATTTCTTTTGCCAGAATCCATACTTTCATAAGTTTTATTTACTTTCATTAAATATAATTAATTGCCAATCACTTAATCTCTGCTTTAAATTAAACATAAGTTCTGCTTATGTCTTCACTGTAATTGCTTCAATTCATCCATCAGTACGTTATTTTGTTCTTATACAATTTTCTTTCTATTTAGGGTCAAAGATATAAACAATTACTTTCCTAGAATCACATTCTGTAGATATAAAAAGCGTTATCTATTTAATTGGTATGAAAATTGTTTGACACATGTTGATACTTAGTATTGTAGTTAATTCTGCTGACTGTCAGCAGTTCAATTCTCACCAGATCATGGTTGACCCAGCTTTCCATTCTTCCAACATCGATAAAATGAGGACCGAAGCTTGTTGGGGGCAATATGCTGACTCTGTAAACCGCTTGGAGATGGCTGTAAAGCACTGTGAAACAGTGTATAAGTCTAAGTGCTATTGCTATAAATCTAATTAATAATGAGTTCAACACATCCAAAACATATCTATGTTGTACATTACTTGGACAGCAAATATTGGATTGCATAACACCAGACTATCACTGGAAGCCAAGATCACAAAACTGTTTCTCAGTTATTTTGCACATGTCATGTAGGGAAATTTACTGGGAAAGCAAATGTGTTTGGAAGAGTTAGCTGTTAAGTTTGCATGAAGAGTCAGACGCGAAGAGCTTCAGTGAAGAGTTTATTAAGTGACTACAGCTCGAATGGACCCAACTTGGCTGGGCTGCTTTTATAGCCAGCAGCCGAGTTGCCAGCCAATCAGAGTGCAGGGTTTTCCCGCACTATTTAAACCAATCCTATTTGACATTTTACAAGAACAATTCAAACTAAACCAATGACATTCAAACCTACATACATAACACCTCCCACTAGTTCAGTCCATACCAAACCCCAACCTATCTAATGTATTCTTTTAAATAGGTGGGCTTTTGCGTACATTGAGACCTTCGTGGTTCAGAAGTTTTAACATTCTCACCCAGTGAGAGACAAAATGTCTGCTGACATTTCCCCACTGGGACTTCCTGTGAAAGAAGACCCTGTTTGGTTGTTAGAATCTGGTCTCTCCTCCCAACCCATCTCCAGCCCAATGTCAGCACCCAAGTCAGGTAGTGATGTACATCTTCCACTTCTAAGGATGGATTTTGGCATTGTACAGCTTGTAATGGTTCCTGTCATAACCCCATATACTTGCCCAATCCTTCGCTGAAGACCTCTGGAAACTCAGACTTCAAGGCCTCCTCCCATTCAGAGTTGCTCACGTGATTGATGCCAGTCACCGATGCCTAGTGGATTGAACCACTCAAGTCCCAGCAAGCTTGGGCGATCCTTGTCCACGATGGTCAGGGGCAAACGTTTGGTGTGGCCTTTAAACTTCACGTTGAATTCTCTTGTTCCAACTACTGGAATCTTGTTCCCTTGGTAGTCTTTAAGAGTCAGTGCTTGCTTCTGGAAATGTTTCTTCTGAATGTTGGGAAGTAGCCTGTGAATAGTGTCCCATGACACCATAGATAAATAGGAGCCTGAGTCCACTTCCATTTGGCAAGGCCTTCCTTCAATGAATACCTTCACATGTACTTTTCTGCTTCTCAAGGGTGAAGAATGACCAATGGTGACTGTTTGATGAGTTTCATTCTTCCCATTTGCTTCTGAGTTGCCCCATTTTCTCACTGAAATTGTTGGGCTTGAATTTTCTCAGGAAATTTCTTCCTACTAGGTGGAGTTCTGGATGATTTGCAGACTCTTGCTAGGTGACCTCTTTTCTCACAACGTAGGCAGATGGTGTCTAAAAACTTGCATTCAGTGGGGTGGCCCCCCACAAGCCTCTGCAATAAAATTCTTGCCTCTTTTTCCAAGGTCTTTCCTTTTCTTCTCCATTCTGAGTCTATAAATTCCTTCCTCCACCTCACTACAGTCTGAATCAGAGTCTATTTGCTCGCAATGGGTTGTTGTGGACTTTTCCACATCAGAATGGCTTGAGGCCTTGTTAATTTTCTTCATGGCTGCTGCTGAGGACTTTGTTGCTTCTGCTGAAACAGCTTCCTCTATGGCCTCCTTAAACGTGATCTTAGGTTTCATTAGTAATTTGCTCTGTAAGACCTTATCTTTAAGGCCTAGAACAAACCGATCACGCATGGCCTCTTCTAAGTTGGTAAACTCACAAGCACCCCAATGTCCCTTAAACTTGCCATGAAGTCGTTAACATTTTGCTTTCCCTGATCCCGACGATAAAACTTGTTAATGAGGCACGATACTTGTGGGCGTAATGGGCTCTTAAAAGCTTTTCTAAATCAGGCCATTCCATTACCTTCAAGTCTGCAGCTCCCGCCAATGCCTTCGCCATCTTGAAGACTGCCGACTGCAGTGCGCGGAGAAATACGCCCTCTTCCTTCGGGATATCGGGCGTTTCCTTCCAAATACATTTGGAAGCGATCCGCATATGATTCCCAGTCTTCTGCAGCGGATCGAACGGGCTGGGGGTGTTCAGCGCAGCCATCTCGCTCTTCTGCTTGTCTCCCACGCCGTCTTCTTCAGGGAATCCCACCTTCGCCGCCAGTGTTAAGTTTGCATGAAGAGTCAGACGCGAAGAGCTTCAGTGAAGAGTTTATTAGTGACTACAGCTCGAATGGACCGGACTTGGCTGGGCTACGGCTGCTTATAGCCAGCAGCCATAGTTGCCAGCCAATCAGAGTGCAGGGTTTTCCCGCACTATTTAAACCAATCCTATTTGACATTTTACAAGAACAATTCAAACTAAACCAATGACATTCAAACCTACATAC
>SOZL01001846.1:0-17028 GCA_009733165.1 Naja naja | reverse complement strand
TGCAAGTCTGTCATGGCATTGGTTATACACTGCATGATTTTACTATGGCGACTAATAAAGTAATCTACAGTTTTATCCTTAATTTTACAAAGTTGACATTTGGCATTGCTTGAAATATATACAATTTTAGCTTTAATGATATTGATACACAGAGCTTCTTTCCCACTATCATGATTATTCTCTCAATTACATTTTTATGTGTTCCAGATTGCACATACCAGCCTTGGACTGATTTTTTAATTCAATTTTAAATTAGTTTCTTCTTATATTCTGGTTTAAATGTTCTTTGGGAGTTTTTCTTACTATCTTCTGCATGTAGAGCCTTTTCAGGGTTTTTTTCTTCCACAGTTTTGTATTTATAACAGTCCTCTACCACCTCTATTACTGGGTACATATAATCTAAAATACTACTTTTGGGGTGAAATGCATGATTTATTATAATTAGATTCCTTGTTTTCCAATTAAATGGAATTTCTGATCAAATAGTATTAACTATTTCCATCATTTAATTTGAAATCTTTTTAAAAATTGGACTCATGTATAATTTGAACTTGTGATATAATTTGAACTAGTAGTGTTTTTAATTTGGTCATGCAATAATTTGGAAACGTCTATTAATTCTAAATATTTGCATCCTTTTTTGAATACCTGGTATGTAATGATATTTCCATTTATTACCTGTAGCCCACTTTCCCATATAATTTTGCCTTTAAATATTAAGCTAGCACATTTGTCCAGGCCAAATTTTGTTCCTACATCTTTTGTGTTCAACAAAACTCCATATCAGCTTTTGATTTACCATAGAGTGTTATGTCATCCATATAAAGTATATGATTTATTTTTGGACTTTATTTTTTGACTTGGTACCACAATTGATTTTGTTCAAGATTCATTGCTGGTATAAAGAGTAATGGTGACCATGAATCTGGTTAAAATATACCTTATTTTATTTTTACTTCCCTCAAGTCATCCCCATTTACCTTTAAGATGGTTCCTCATAAGATCATTGACATTTCTAGAAATTTTCTAATATTTCTGCTTATTCCAAAAATTCCAAGCATTTTTATCCATTATGGAGGAATGAGTCAAATGCCTTTTAGAACCTATCAAAGCCAGAAAAAATTTGAGGTTTTTCCTTTAGGTTTTATTTGTTTGTTTGTTTTGTTTTTAAGGATGGAAGGATTTTGTTTTGTTTTGTTTTGGTCAATTACTGGTTGATGTTTTATGTAGTTGAATTTTTGAAAGTGTCCTTTATTCCAGTGGGAAAATTGTATTTTCTTTCAAATAGGCATACATTGGTTTTGCTATAATTCCAGTAAATAATTTGAATATTGTGGACAGGCAAGTTGTAAGTCTGTAATTGTCAGAGTCAGTTCCTTTTATTTTACATCTCAGTAGTAGAATTTTTTGCCAGGTGTTACATTTTTTTTCTCATTTTGTGTTGTTTGCAGAAAGTCATTCAGCAAGGTTGCTAGACTTCTTAATTATTTGAACCAAATTCCATGTAGTTAATCTTTTCCTAGATCACTCCAGTCTTTTATCTTTGATGGCATCGTCTTCATCATCATCATATTAACAGAAACGGAAGGAAGATATAGCAAAAGGACAGGTCAAAGAAAAATAATAATGACAAAAATGCCATATCCAGTCTGAACATCTGGCTGACTGCGCAACGCTAGCAGTAAGGCCAGTTTTGGCATACTTTACCATTATGTCACAAGTACAGCCAACCCCATTTCAATCCCATGCATGTTCGTGCTGTTCTATGCAAGGAGACATGTGCAGTGTACTGACAAAAGTTCAGAATACCAATGTAGTGGTAATGAAGGCATATATTACTATGGCTATGTCTGACCTCATTAAAAATGGACATGGATCATCAGTTTAAACTGATAGGCAAAGGCATCGATAGAAATAGCTATCACCTACCAGTCTGTGAACTGATTATCATGGGAATAATATCCCTTCTAGCAACTTCCTTCCCCAGATGATTTCTGTCTTGTCCAGATTGTTTCAATTTATTCACCTTTACCCTGGACATTATTGCCATCAGACTGATTCAAAGCATCAACACCTTCCTTAGCTGAGATGAAAATGAGAAACTGAAGTGTGTGTTATGCACATGCTGGTGACTGACAGTGCATTCTCAACACCCTAAAGAATCATTCCAATGGTTTCAACACACTGTTGAAATTACACAGGAGACAAGATCAAATACTGAGAAATGTCGTATACCAGTTTCCAAGGGGCTGAACATGAGTCCGTCAGCATCTTCTTCTGAAACTGATCTTAAAGAAGGGACTAAGCCATTGTACCATGTTCACTCTTAGCATAAAGGTGAGGCAAAAAAGCTGCCTCCATCTCAAACCAAGAACTGGAAAAAATATGCATATTAATATTGAACCATTTTAAAAATAATTTTACTAATACTACTAATTTTACTAGGGATTATATTATACAAGTAAAATTAATACAACAAGCTAAGATAGAAACACTGCATGTGAGAGAGAGAGTGGGTGCGGGAGAGAAGAAAAAAGGAAGAAAGAAAGGGGGGAAATAGATGAAACATCCCCCTTCATCTTAAGTACATTAAGTACAGTTAGTTATCACTGCCTTTTAAAATACAACCAAATAATTCTTCATTCCATACTTCACCCCATTTTCTATAAGCCCATCTCTAAATTTTAGCTCTCCTTATTAATCAGCAAAAGTCCAGTAAGAATTATCAGAAATAACCACTTAAATATTTCTATCTCCATTTCCATTTAAATAAATCCCCTAATCCCTCTTTTTAAAACAATTAAACATTTCCAAAAAATTATCATCATTGTTTAGTTCCAATCTGAAAATCTCTTAAACATGAGCAGACATAATAACCTATTATTTATATATCAAAGATAGTGTTATAAATTAATTCATTACACTCATTTAATGTGAAACAATTGAATTAATTTACAACACAGAGCACCATTTTTAAAATATGGGAGTCCTCATCTGGTCTGCGCAACCAACTCAGTGTCACTGAACCCCAGCATGCATGTTTCAAGATGAACAATTTGGCAAACTTTGAAAAACATGACATGTTAATATTCATGTTAATATTGCAAAAAGAGCTAAAAAAAAGGACAATTAAAATTTTCAGGAATTAAAGAGGACCTTAGTCTGACAGTCAACAGGATGCAAGATAAAGATGGCATCACAATACAGGTTTTCTTTTATTAGTGGATGAACCAAACTCAGAAGTAGCATTTCAAAACCTCTCAAAATGTGTGTGTGTGTGTGTGTATGTATGTGTGTATATATATATATATATATATATATATATATATATATATATATATAGGTCTTGGTGTATTCGGTCTTGTCCCTGTAAGATTGAGAATACCTTGGCAACATTTCGACGAAATCTCATCCGTCATCTTCAGGCTGGTGTCTTCAGCTTCGTTCTCTAATCAAACAAGTCAATTTGACCATATCAACAAGTTCTGTCATCTTCACCAAACATTCCTCCATTGTAGGTACTGTAAGGTCATCTTTCCATCTGTGTATGCAATAACCTCATTGCAATTATCATATATAAAAGCAGTGTTCTTTTCTAATTCTTTAACCATTGATCCCAGGATTCAATTGACTATTAATCTTTAAAAGCCTCAGAGCTCTCAAAATTGCCAGGCAGTGTAACAACTAGACTAAGTGGAGAAAACTAACCTAAATTCTATTAATCTTCCATATCTAGTCCATTTCCATTTAAGACAAGCTATTTGTGTCAATGGCTACTATGTGATTTTTCTTGATACGTTTTTACATTAAAATAAATGTGAACAAAACAATATTTTGCTGAGATTCTATTGCCATTTCAGTTCCTTGAATCCTGCTGTGTAACATAAAGCAATGTTATGTTAAATGTAACTCCCCAGAATGAAATAAACCATTCTATATTTTCTACTTATTCTCATTCTCTTGTTAATAAATCATAAGTTTTCATATCACTCCATTCCTACACCTGAACCCATTACACTTGATACTGTAGAAGAAACTGACAGTTAAGAGCAAATTTTATTGACAGTCTCGCTGAACGTAATTACTCAACAAGAACCATCATGAATCCATTAACCAGAGTTTAAGTCAGCATTAATTTTGTGACACCTTTGTTGCCTAGGCAATAGACGGAGGGTCACTGGGCTTTGATTATAGCTCCCATTCCACCACTCATTAAAATCATCAGGACACTTGGTAAAAGTCACCCCTCTTCACAAAATGGCTTGTCCTGTATATCCTTTCACTTCCACATAAAGGTTGAATTTATTTCATGAATTGAGAGACAAATGAGCACCATATTTTTATTATTTTCTCTTGCCTTTGATGTCACCCTGTTGTGCGGTTTCAGAACTGTAGACATAGAACTCTAGATCTTCCATATAGCCAAGCACCCTACATGATTCATCCCCATCTGCCAAAGCATGCTGTACCACAAGCAAGACAAGAACACAAAAGCATAGGATTACATCAGGTGTGTCAAACTCGTGGTGTCATGTCGTCCCATGACGTATCATGATTTTTTCTCCTTCACTAAACTGGGGGGTGGGCGTGGTCAGTTTGTGACGCATCCAGCCCATGGGCCGTGTGTTTGACACCTCTGGATTACATTAAGCATGCCCATACCAACACACCAAATGCTCATATACCACATGAGTGTCAGGCTTGCTGTTACCTAATTTTAACTGAACAGAACAGAATAACAGAGTTGGAAGGGACCTTGATGTTCTTCTAATCCAACCCTGTGTTTAACACACACACACACATACAACATTTTAGACAAATGATTGTCCAGTCATTTCTTAAAAGCCTCCAGTGTTTGAGTACCCACAACATCTGAAGGCAAGTTGTTCCAAAGATTAATTGTTCTTAATGTCAGGAAATTTCTCCTTAGCTCTAGGTTGCTTCCCTCTTTGTTCAGTTTCCATTCATTGCTTCTTATCTTGCCTTCTGGTGCTTTGGAAAATAGGTTAACACTCTCTTCTTTGTGGCAGCCCCTCAAATATTGGAACACTGCTATCATGTCACCCCTAATTCTTACTTCCACTAGACTAGACATGCTGCTGTTTTTGTGGCCCAACTTTGACTGGTGCATGAAGGGTAGACTGGTGCATTAATGGTAGATCAGATTTGACAATAGTCTCGCATGCATTGTTGTGCTGCCATTGAGACTACTATAATGCATTCTCTGTGGATTATGTATAAGAACAACTTGGAAGTATTAATTGGGAATGATGCCAGTAAAATCTTGATCAGAGCAAAATGTTAAAAACATGTGATTCCATTGCCTCAGCAGTTACTTAAGCTAATAAACCAATTCACATCCAGGTTTTAATCAAGGAGACTTTAATCAAGCTCTTTTGAGGATCATCTCTTCTCATGTGAATCTGGCTTTTCTTCATGATAGCTATTGCAGCATTTTGCCTACATAATGCTTTCAGGGGTCCATTTGCCGACAAAGCAAGAAGTGTCAGGTACAAAGAATCAGAACCATTTGCAAAACTACAGCATCGAAGATTTATTCAAGCCTATACACAAGAATCCAGTCAACTGTCAGCACCAATAGGCACAAGATAAGGGTCAACAGAATTCAGAGGTAGCAGGTGGATTTAGATTTCTTCTGCAAGACAAGGACTCTAAACTGATGATGCACTTAACTCTGCCCCAACAGCTCTGCCTGCTCTTCTCCCACATCAAAACTTTTTCCATACCAGGACTAGAGTTCAAAAAAAATATATGGAACCACATGACCAAAATCCTGCCCTTTTTTATAGGTATTGCAAGATAGGATGTTGGTTTAGCAGGTAGTCCTTGATTTACAACTGTTCAAAGTTACAACGGCACTGAAAAAAGTGAATTATAACCATTTTTCACAGTTACAATCTTTGTATGTCCCGTGATCATGTGATCAAAATTTAGATGCTTGGTAACTGGTTCATATTTAGGACCATTGCTGTGTACCAAGGTCGTCTTTTGCAACCTTTTGACAAGCACAGTCAATGGGGAATCCCAATTCATTTAATAACTGGGTTAACTTATCAACTAGCTGCAGTGATTCACTTAACAACTGTGGTGAGAAAGGTTGTAAAAATGAGGCAAAACTCACCTAACAAATGTCTCACTTAACAACAGAAATGTTGGACTCAATTGTGGTTGTAAGTCAAGGATTACCTGTACAGGTGTGACACATTTGAGAAATTTATTTTTTTTACCTCAATCCCCTCTCAAATGCCCCTGAAAGACATGTTTTCTTTATACACAGCTACGATGTGTTTCAAACATTTTTGTTATTCTTGACTAACCATTATTGAATTCATACATGATTCTATTCAATATTTTGCTGTTGTTTTTGTTCATTTTGACTCATTGTATTTTATACTCTTTATTCTGCTTTTAGTTTGACAGTGTAATCTGAAAGATTACTATTGTTTTTCACTGTTTGTATCTATGAGCTTTAGTATATGTTTTGAGTGCTCCTTTTTGGAGAGGAAAATTAGGATATAAACATTTGCATAAGTTTAGAAAAATTCTATAAGCCAGTTAGTATTTCTTGACACATAGCACATATGAGCAGGTCACGATTTATGCCACAAGGGAAATAAAAGAATCCTTGATTTTCTTTCTACCAAATTGCCAAACTAATGAGACTACAATAGTAATTAAAATTGAACAACTGTTAGTATTTTCTTCTTGTTTATGCTTGTAAGTAAATGCATATGGTGTTGAATATGTTGTTGTGAATCAATATTTACTTGTCAACTTGGTAAGCAGTGAGTAGAGGAATAGGAAATATTTCCTTCTAGACCAAAATTAGCCAAACTTAGATTCAAATCCACTCAGTATTAAGTTTACCTAGAGCAAGATGTCCATCATGTTTCAGCCTAACGTATAATTTTGTTTTCGGAGCAGGGTGGGGAGACAAAGAACAAAATAAGTTGCTTTGAATTATCAAGAGGAAAAGAAGAATGTAAGTGTAATGCAAAAATACAGATAAATAATTGGGACTCACCATCTTTTCATCATGTTTAACTCATGGCTTTCTCAATCTCCTAATAATGGTCTTTTCAAGGCTAAGGCAATATCTTTGGTTTCATGTACGGTAAAGCTTCTTACAAAATCATTCACATCTAGCATTCTTAATTTACAGTCAAGGATTTAACTTCTCTCTTTTTTAGTGCTATATATTACATTTAAACACAACCCTAAAATATAAATTAAACTTTAAATTCTCAAAGAACATCTGTTGAATGAGAGCAATAAACTTATTCTAACAGTAAAAGATTATACACTCATCCATGTGACCTAGATAGTTTCTTGATCAGTTTTAAAGTAGATATCACGCAGCATCCAAGCTTCTACCATAACACCAGAGGTGGGTATTCAGCAGGTTCTGACCAGTTTTGGAGAACCGGTAGCAGAAATTTTGAGTAGTTTGGAGAGCTGGCAAATACCACCTCTGACTGGCCCAATTCCCATCTATTCTCTGCCTTCCTAGTCCCAGCTGATCGGCTGGGTCTTCTTTTGTTGCCCTGCACAGGAAAACAGAGCTGGAAAGCAGGATAGTGGGATGGGCGGAATGTCAGGGACCTTCCCTGCCATGCCCACTAAGCCACGCCCACCAAGCCATGCACACAGAACCAGTAGTAAAAAATTTGAATCCCACCACTGCATAACACAAGTTGCAACACAGAGCTAAACAGACAACATTCTTAGATGACCTTTCTGTTACTTTTTGATTTGACTATTCTAAGTCAACAGATTAAGCCATCTTCACCCTGCTTCTAACAAGCTCTAATTCTAGGTTTGCAGCACTAGCAAAGGAATTCTCCTAGATTTTCTCCCTATGGTCCTATCTTGGACTTCCAGGCAGATGCTTCCACCCACACCTGACTGTTTGAAAGGCTACTGCTTCAACCTTCTTGACACTTCCCCAAAATAATGGTTTAGAGCTGCATTCCAATGGATGTTCATGTTTCAGTAGTGAGGTGTAGTTACACTCAATTATTTCAATATCTTATCTAAGATGGCTTCTTTTGCTAGGGCTGTTACTACAGGGTTTCATTGCCCATTTTGTATTGGTTTGAAGTAGCCATCTGGGTATCTCCTCCTCAAAAACCAAGTATGTGTGTAAGATTTTTAAAATATACACATTTGTCAGAAGAATTGGGACTGGTTCTGGCCACTTGATCAGCCATCCCCAGATCTGTTACTCTATAAATATAAAATGGCCTTGGGACTGCAACATATGAAGCATCCTGTTTCTGAACATTCTTAAAGCAAACAGAAAGCAAATGTGACTTGTTTTAAATTTAAATATATACCCTACTCAAGATAGTTTCTCCCCTTCCCATATGCCTGATTTTGATTTATGGTTTGTTTGACTTAGTGTGTTCTATTAAACCCCCCAAAATGGTGTTTCTCAGTGCACATTGTGAGTCAATAAATACTTTTCTTTTTACTATTTTACTATTCTCTATTATTTATTGCCTAATTATGGCAGTAGAAATCTGTGTCTTGATGGGAAGTCAATGTTGAGGAAGGCAGGCAGGCTGGTTAGTTCCTGCTCTTCTTTTTATCCCCATATATCATTTCATGTATTCATCAACAACACAATTTTAACAAGATGTGTATAAGAGATTGGAAGAAAGATCCAGAGAGAAAGAGATTATATGGTAGGCTCATGTGTTTTTATGATCAAGTGTTTAATTGAGTGTGTGTCGTATATGAAGGAGGGAAGAGCTCTCAACTCTTGGTTCATAATCCTCCAATCCGTGCCTGGATTCAGGTGTTTGCTAATTACTGCTGTATTATCTGCCAAGCCAGGGTTGTCAAACTCAGTTTCATTGAGAGATGCATCAGGGCTGTGATTGACCTTGGGGGACCGGGTGGGCATGGCCTACTGGGTGGGCATGACCAGCTTGACACCACTGACTGGGTGTGGCCAGCTGAGTGGGTGTGGCCAACTTGCACCCCAAACTGCTCTTCGCATTAGGTAGACTGGGATGAAGCCATGTGGGCTGTCCCCCTACATTTTCCAGAATGACCCCATGGGCTGGATCCGACCACATTGTGGGTTGGATCCAGCCCATGCGCCTTGAGTTTGACACCCCTGTGCTAAGCAGATGACTTTATATGGGATTCCTCCTCCCCTCTGCCTATGGCATGTGAGAGAGAGATAGGGCCCCCACACTAGATGTGCCCTTGTTGGCAAGTAAAATAGAAAAATAAACAATAAAAGGACATTAGATGGTAAGGTACCCCCTCCTGGGCCTTGAACTCTGAGGCATCGGGTAGGGAAATTGCCCGCTTACAAGGTTTAAATAGAATCAAATTTTATTGGGAAAAAAATATGAAAGAGAAAAAGTAACTAATTCATTTTCACTTTAAATAGTTGGATGCTGTACTTTTAACTGATGGAGATAAAAATTCAGAGTTGCTAAAACACAAACTATCAAAAGAAATAGAAAAAGGTAGAAAAAGTAAAAATCCAGCAGGCCTCATTCCCCAAATTCTGTTCCAGATCCCTAAGGATTCCAAGTCAGTTAATTCTAAAGCTGCTGGGGAAACAAAAATGTGCCCCATTTCTCTTCCAAGCCTTAGTTCTCGGCTTCTTCCCTTGTTTTAAAACACAAAGCATCTTTCTCTCTAGTAAAAAGGGAAAGGTTTGACTTTCTATGTGACCCAGGGATACAACAGTCCCTTGTGGAGCTATTGATGCCAAGCCTAAGATGTGTGAATATGGATTGAGAATCAAATGTATCCAGCTGTCAGTGAACATAGTGTTATGTATGTAGGTTTGAATGTTATTGGTTTATTTTGAACCGTTCTTGTAAAATGTCAAATGGGATTGGTTTAAATAGTTCGGGAAAAACCCTGCACTCTGATTGGCTGGCAACTACGGCTGCTGGCTATAAGAAGCAGCCGTAGCCCAGCCAAGTTGGGTCCATTCGAGCTGTAGTCACTTAATAAACTCTTCACTGAAGCTCTTCGCGTCTGACTCTTCATGCAAACTTAACACTGGCGATGAAGGTGGGATTTCCCTGAAGAAGAGACGATGCGGAAGACAAGCAGAAGATCGAGATGTCTGCGCTGAACACCCCCCCAGCCCCGTTTGATCCGGCGGCAGAAGACTGGGAATCATATGCGGATCGCTTCCAGATGTACTTGGAAGGAAACGACCTCGCCGATATCCCCAAGAAGCGGAAGAGGGCGGTATTTCTCATGCACTGCGGTCTGGCAGTCTTCAAGATGGTGAAGGCATTGGTGGGAGCTGCAGACTTGAAGGTAATGGAATGGCCTGATTTAGAAAAGCTTTTAAGAGCCCATTACCACAAGTATCGTGCCTCATTAAGAGACATGAGTTTTACCATTGGGATCAAGGGAAAGCGAAAATGTTAACGACTTCATGGCAAATTTAAGGGACATTGGGGTGCTTGTGAGTTTACCAACTTAGAAGAGGCCATGCATGATCGGTTTGTTCTATGACTTAAAGATAAGGTCTTACAGAGCAAATTACTAATGAAACCTAAGATCACATTTAAGGAGGCCATAGAGGAAGCTGTTTCAGCGGAAGCCACCAAGTCCTCAGCAGCAGCCATGAAGAAAATTAACAAGGCCTCAAGCCATTCTGATGTGGAAAAATCCACAACAACCCATTGTGAGCAAATAGACTCTGATTCAGATTGTAGTGAGGTGGAGGAAGGAATTTATAGACTCAGAATGGAGAAGAAAAGAAAGGACCTTGGAAAAAAGAGGCAAGAATTTTATTGCAGAGGCTGTGGGGGCACCCGCACTGAATGCAAGTTTTTAGACACTATCTGCCTACGTTGTGAGAAAAGGGGTCACCTAGCAAGAGTCTGCAAATCATCCAGAACTCCACCTAGTAGGAAGAAATTCCTGAGAAGGAATTCAAGCCCAACAATTTCATTGAGAAGATGGGGCAAACTCAGAAGCAAATGGAAAGAATGAAACTCATCAAACAATCACCATTGGTCATTCTTCATCCTTGAGAAGGAGAAAAGTACATGTGAAGGTATTCATTGAAGGAAGGCCTTGCCAAATGGAAGTGGACTCGGGCTCTTATTTAACTATGGTGTCATGGGACACTATTCACAGGCTACTTCCCAACTTTCAGAAAAAGCATTTCCAGAAGCAAGCACTGACTCTTAAAGACTACCAAGGAACAAGATTCCAGTAGTTGGAACAAGAGAATTCAACGTGAAGTTTAAAGGCCACACCAAACGTTTGCCCCTGACCATCGTGGACAAGGATCGCCCAAGCTTGCTGGGACTTGAGTGGTTCAATCCACTAGGCATCGGTGACTGGCATCAATCACGTGAGCAACTCTGAATGGGAGGAGGCCTTGAAGTCTGAGTTTCCAGAGGTCTTCAGTGAAGGATTGGGCAAGTATATGGGGACCCCTATCACTTTCAACCTAGATCCCAAGGTGCCCCATTTTTAAAGCCCAGAAGGGTTCCATTTGCTTTAAAGGAAAAAACTGATGCACAATTAGACAAATTAATAGTTCAAGGGGTTTTAGAGCCCACTGACCACTCCAGATGGGAGACACCCATAGTCACACCAGTCAAGGCTGATGGGTCAGTAAGAATCTGTGGAGACTATAAGGGGACATTGAACCATGCGCTACAACAGAGCACATATCCAGTTCCAGTGGTGCATCATCTGTTACATTCACTTGGCAGGGGTACAGTCTTTGCCAAATTGGATTTGGCCCAGGCATATCAACAGCTAACAGTTGATGATGCCACTGCAGAGGCCCAAACCATTGTGACTCATAGAGATGCTTTCAAATGTAAAAGGTTACAGTTTGGAGTAAGCGTGGCACCAGGCATCTTCCAAAGCCTTATGGAAAGAATGCTCCAAGGACTGCCAGGGTAGTGCCTTACTTTGATGATGTGTTAATCTCTGCTGAAAATGACATTCAGCTACAAGAAAGACTTGGAGAAGTCCTTACCAGATTCAGGAAAGCGGGGTTAAAAGTCAAGGAAGAAAAATGCACTCTTAAAACTGACAGGGTTGAGTTCTTGGGCTACATGATTGACAAGCATGGCATCCACCCCACAGATGCCAAGGTTCAAGCAATCAAAGAAGGCCCTAGACCTAAATGCAAAACAGATTTGCAAGCCTTCCTTGGACTTATTAACTTTTATCACATGTTCCTATCTCAAAAGGCAACCATTGCTGAACCATTGCACAGATTACTTGATAAGAAGTCTGTTTGGGTCTGGGGCAGGAAGGAACAATCAGCATTTAACAGTATTAAAAGACTAATCACGTCTGATGCTGTACTGATACAGTTCTCTGAGAATTTGCCTGTTGTCCTGACTTGTGAAGCATCCCCCTTTGGAGTGGGGGGGGGGGGTTTGAGCCACAGGCTTCCCAGCGGAAGGGAAGCCCCTATTGCATTTACTCTCGCACCTTGACCAAAGCAGAGAGGAATTACAGCCAATTGGACAAGGAGGCATTGGCAGTTGTTGCAGCTGTTAAGAAATTTCATGAATATCTGTATGGGAGAACATTTACCATTGTTACAGATCACAAACCTTTGTTAGGAATTGTGGCAGGAGACAAGCCTACACCTACTATGCTGTCACCAAGAATGCTGAGGTGGACTGAATTTCTTGCAGCTTATTCATACAAACTTATCCACAAGCCTGGGAAGGACATTGGACATGCTGATGCACTAAGTCGTTGCCCACTTCCTTGCCACAAGGAGGACTTTGAACCTGAAACACACACCTTTTTCCTAGAAACTGTTGCCAAGCTTCCAGTTCATGCTGCTGAAATTGCCAGAGAGACTGCCACCAAAGACACTGTGTTGGCTCCTGTTATAGGCTGGATTAAGAAAGGTTGGCCTCTTCAAGATCTACCTCACCTTGCCCAACCTTTTAAGTCCAGGCAAACTGAATTATCTGTATTAAGAGGATGTATTTTGTGCAAAACTGCAAAGAGAGGTTTTGGAAATGTTACATGAGGGTCATCCGGGGATTGTAAAGATGAAGGGATTGGTCAGGAGTTATGTATGGTGGCCAGGTATTGACAAAATGGTTGAAAACTGGGTTGCATCTTGTCCCAACTGTCAGGTAGTCAGGCCTGCCCCACCTCACGCCCCCACACAGGAATGGGAATGTCCTAGGGGCCCATGGTCTAGGATTCACATTGATTTCGCAGGCCCTACCAGAGGGCACACCTTTCTTATTATAGTAGATGCATATTCCAAATGGCTAGAGGTACTTCCCATGGCATCCACCACAACTGATGCTGTCATCAAGCAGCTCAGAAAACTTTTTGTAACCCACGGGTTACCTGATGTTCTTGACTCTGACAATGGCCCTCAATTTACATCCAACCTCTTTGAATCCTATTTAGCACAACAGGGTATCAGACATGCCCTTACTGCCCCTGGGCACCCTTCGCTAACGGCGGGCTGAACGCATGGTACGTTTTACCAAGGAGAAGCTTCAGCAACTGGGTCCTGGGGACATCACTGAGAAAGTTGAAAAACTTCTTAGTGTTCAGCACATCACCTAACCCATCTAATAACTTATCCCCAGCAGAGTTGTTGATGGGTAGGAAACTTAGGTCTTCCCTTCACCTTCATCCCACTTATGCACCCAATGCACCACTAGATTCCACTTCCAAAGCGCACATTCAGTGTGGGTGATTCTGTTTATGCTAAGAACCTCATAGGTGAGCCTTTGTGGATTCCTGCTGAGATAACTCAGATCACAGGCCCTCGTTCTTACAGGGTGCAAACAGAGGATGGACTCCTCTGGAGCAGGCACATTGATCAACTTAGATCCAGGTTCTCTCAGGAACATCGCCCTTGTCTCTCTCTAGTCCCCTACCTGATGTCAATTCTAGGGGAAGGGAGGAACAGGAGGAAAATCAGCAAGCAAGAATCAACCCCATGTGTAACGAGCCATTATGACAGGAAGCATCCCAAAACCTGCCACAATGCCAAAATCCATCCTTAGAAGTGGAAGATTGAACATCACTACCTGAATTGGGTGCTGACATTGGGATGGAGATGGGTTGGGAGGAGAGACCAGATTCTAACAGTCAAACAGGGTCTTCTTTCACAGGAAGTCCCATTGGGGAAATGTCAGCAGACACATTTCCTCTCTCACTGGGTGAGAATGTTAAAACTTCTGAACCACGAAGGTCTCAACGTACACGCAAGAGCCCCACCTATTTAAAAGAATACATTAGATAGGTTGGGGTTTGGTATGGACTGAACCTAGTGGGGAGGGGTGTTATGTATGTAGGTTTGAATGTTATTTGTTTATTTTGAACTGTTCTTGTAAAATGTCAAATGGGATTGGTTTAAATAGCATGGGAAAAACCCTGCACTCTGATTGGCTGGCAACTACAGCTGCTGGCTATAAGAAGCAGCCGTAGCCCAGCCAAGTTGGGTCCATTCGAGCTGTAGTCACTTAATAAACTCTTCACTGAAGCTCTTCGCGTCTGACTCTTCATGCAAACTTAACACATAGTGTGGAGAACTGACTGCCCATTCATTCTTCAAGCTTATATAGGTATGAAGGTAATTCATAAGCATACCATGTCTTTAAAAATAGATGAAAAAAAAACCATAGAGAAATGATCATAATGATATATCTTGGCATCCTTTCCAGCACATGCCAACACTTGCAGCTCTTATCATCTCAAACTCTCTCTTAGGGTATATTCAGGCTATCAGATTAAATGATAGTGCATTACAGTTTTGCCATGATAATTGGAACTCAATTAGAATTGAATTGCCTGAATGCATGAAAGCTTCTGCTCTCTTTTATTAAGTCATCTTGTTTCATGGCCATGAAAAGCAAGGGAGGAAGTGATCAGAGAGAGAGAGTCTGGGGTGGATGATTTTTAACAGGAGCTTCCCTTGTTCAGACAATCAAATACAGCCTACTAATATATCTGATGCCAGGATTAACGCCAGTTTCTTTTTATTGCTCTCCCTTACTGTGTGTTTAAGAGCAGTTTGAACTCCAGGCCTCAAGTGGTGAAATAGTTATTTCTCTGCCAAAAAGGAAATACCTTCTGATGATTTTGATTTTATAAAAAAAAGCATGGCTAATATTATGTTGCTAAGCACTGCATTTTTAAAAAGATTAATGTGATCACCTTGAATTGTCCAAGTGGCAAACAGGGACACGATATGTGCAGTTTCCTAAGAAGCTGAAGTATGGATATTCATACAAAGGGCTTGGCTAGTGCATGGTAATTCAGTCTTAAGTCTCACATAAAGCTTCTGGAGCCAAATGCCTCCAGGAATGTTGTCTGGGACCATTCTGGTTCTCTTGTCATTTGACACAGTCTGATCTACATTTACTAGAACAAGAGTGTCAAACTCAAGGCCCATGGACTGGATCTGGCCTATAGGGTGCTTAGATCTGGTCTGGGCCACTCTGGAAACAGTGAAGGAGCAGCCTGCGGTGCCTCTGCCAGGAAAATGGAGTTCAGAAATGGCCTCCTGCAATCCTCTGCCAATGAAAATGGAGCTCAGGAGGGCCATGTGCAGGCCTCCCGAGCCATTTTCGCTGGCAGAGAGCTTAGGCCACCACAGGCGTCCCTGACATGAGTGGTGTTGAGCTGGCCACCCCCACTGGCCACGCCCATCCCCACCTCCCTGAGGTCAAACACAACCCTTAGCGGAACTCAATGAAATTGAGTTTGACACCTCCCTAGGGCATACCAACTTCTGGGCTGCCTTCCAGACTCTTTGCCATCTTCTTCTCTTAGGAGTGGACTTTTTAATGAACAACTAGGTCATTATAAGCAGAGTAAGAAGTATTTTCATGTCTGGTCTTACAGGTAGTTAAACTACTCATCATACGATTGCCAATAGTTTCCATGGAAGGAAAACACTCGGTAGCTGTTCCATGCTTCTCAAGTCTTGGCATTCTAGTGATGTGGCCATATCTTTCCTCCACCCTTTGGAACCAAACAATGTGTAAGCATGTAGCTCTGCCTCCGTGGTTAATTTTACCCATTGCAGACATAAAATATAATCTACCAGAAATATAGTACGCTTTTTTCCCTCTCACTAATATGATTGGAATGAATGTCCCTCTCTCTGATGGAACTGGAAAGGTTATGAAAAGCTTCCATTGCTGCCAATTAGAACCTTTTATTTTTCTTCTAAACTTTCTGATCATACTGGGGTGGGAGGAGGTGTTGTTGTAGTTTTTGTTAAGTTTGCATGAAGAGTCAGAGACGGAGTGCTTCAATGAAGAGTTTATTAGTGACTACAGCTCATAACAGACCCGATTTGGCTGGGCTGCTGCTACTTATAGCCAGCAGCCGCAGTTGCCAGCCAATCAGAGTGCAGGATTTTCCCACACTTTTTAAACCAATCATTTCTGACATTTTACAAGAACAGTTCAAACTAAACCAGTGACATTCAAACCTGCATACATAACAGTTTTCATCACAGCAGGAAGGGAAACAATAAGCCTTCTTCCTTGCACACTTCATCCCCCCTAAGGATCATGCCTCCTATATCTATAATTATTTAAAATAAAGAAATAGCTAGACAGTTAATCCTTGACTTACTATCATATGTTTAGTGACTGTTTGAAGTTACAACAGCACTGAAATAGTGACTTACAATCATTTTTCTCGCTTATGGCCATTGCAGCATCTCTGTGGTCTATTTAGGCCCTTGGCAATTGGCATGCATTGATGACAGTTACACTGTCCTGGGATCAGGTGATCCCCATTTGTAATCTTCCCAGCTGGCTTCTGACAAACATGGGGGAAACATGGGGGAAACCAGATTCACTTAAGTGAATAAGTTATTGAGTGAATAACTGCATTATTTACTTAATAACTTGTGATTCACTTAACGACTGTGGCAAAAAAAGGTTGTAAAATGAGGCACAACTTACTTAATAAGTGTCTTGTTTAGTAACAAAAATGTTGGACTCAGTTTGGTTGTAAGTCAAGGACTACCTGTATGACTAC
>SOZL01001844.1:0-31331 GCA_009733165.1 Naja naja | reverse complement strand
TCAGGTGGGCTTGCTGCTCACATACCTTCTCCCAGCTGTGTGACAGCTGCCCTGCCGGGACTTTGACGCCCCTCTCGGGTGGCGGTGGAGCTCCCAGGCCTTATAGTCCTGGGGGACTTTAACCTGCCTTCCCTGGGGATGCGCCGGGATTGCCCGGGAATTCATGACTTCTATGGAAGCCATGGGCCTGACCCACTAATTCATGGCCCCACTCACCGGGGGGAACACTCTAGACCTAGTTTTTGTCTCTGAGTGGTGGCGTAGTGACAGAGGGCAACCTGTTCATACTGCTCTGCCCGCTCCATGGTCTGATCACTATCTCCTGCGGCTGGTTTTCCAAAAGGCCACCCCCACTGCTGGGACAGGGAGCCTCTTAGATGGTTCCGCCCCAGGCGCCTATGGACCCTGAGCTGTTCCAGGCGAACTGGGGCCTTTTCCTCTTCCCTTACTCACAGCTCTGTTGAGGATCTGACGGCCGCTGGCAGGGCCGCTTCGGAGGCCCTTGACAGGGTTGTCCCCATGCGCCCCTCACACGCCATGATCTCGGATGGCTCCCTGGTATACAGAGGAGCTCGGGAGATGAAGCCGTCGAGGGGCTTAGAGAGCAGGTGGAGGGCCACCCGCCCTCAGTTCGACCTAACCCAGTTAAGAGCCCATATTAGGACTTACCTGGGAGCTATGAGGGTGGCGAGAAGGTCTTATCTCTCCTCCCTCATAGCGCCCCAGAGATAACCCCAGCCGCCTCTGTTCCGGGTTACGCTCTCCTTTGTTCTGGGGAGGGGCGGATCCGCCATGGGAAGGGCTGAGGAATTTGGTCAATATCTGTCGGATAAGATCACTCGAATTGAGCGGTTGTCCACTGATTTGCAGTGGTCTGAGGAGCGGGATACAGGTAGTCTGGCCAGTATGTTCTGGGATGAGTTCGATCCTGTTTCCGAGGATGAAGTGGACGGATTATGGCGCCTGAGTTCCACCACCACATGTTGGACCCGTGCCCTTCCTGGCTGTCTTATGCTGCCAGGGAGGTCACCTGCGGTTGGCAGTGGTCAACGCTTCGCTAAGGGAGGGTGTTTTCCTCCTCGCCCTGAAAGAGGCGGTGGTGAGACCCTCCTGAAGAAGCCTGCCCTGGACCCAACTGTGTTAGATAACTTTCGTCCAGTCTCCAACCTTCGCTTGCTGTTGTTGAGAGTGTGGTGGCCAGACAATTTCCGCTTTTCCTGGATGAAACGGACTACCTAGATCCGTGCCAATCGGGCTTCCGCCTGGTTTCAGCACGGAGACGGCATTGGTCGCACTGATGGATGATCTCTGGAGGGCTGGACAGGGTTTTTCCTCTGTCCTGGTCCTGTTAGACCTCTCAGCGGCTTTCGATACCATCGACCATGGTATCTTTTTGCGATGCCTTGGGGTTGGGGGCACTGTTTTTCGGTGGCTCTCCTCCCACTGCGGCGGCGCAATCGGTGTTAGCAGGGGGCAGAGATCGGCCCCGAGGGCACTCACTTGTGGGTCCCTCAGGGTCGGTCCTCTCCCCTTTTATTTAATATCTACATGAAACCGCTGGGTGAGATCATTCGTGGTTTTAGTGAGGTATCATCAATATGCTGATGATACACAGTTATATATCTCCACCCCAGGCCAGATCAGTGATGCCCTCCGTGATGACTCGCTGTCTGGATGCGGTACGGATCTGGATGGACGGAAATATGCTTCGACTCAACCCGCCAAGACTGAGTGGCTGTACATACCGCATCGCGGTCCAGTTTGGAATGTCCATCGCTGACCATAGTGGTGCTGCCCCTGTGGATAGGGCTAGGAATCTGGGGGTCCTCCTGGATGCACGGCCCGCTGGAGGAGCAGGAGCCGCCACCAGGGGCTTTTGCCCAGGTCCGCTGGTTCGCCAGCCACTCGCTTTCTGGACCATGATGCCCTGCGACGGGTCACTCATGCCCTTGTTACTTCGCGACTCACTACTGCAACGCTCTCTATCTAGGACTGCCCTTGCACACCATCCGAGATTGCAGCTGGTGCAAAATGCGGCGCTGGTGGTGATGGGAGTTCCTGTTCTCCCATGTTGCCCCCTGCGTGGCCTGCATTGGTTGCCGGTTGCGCCCGAGTGAGGTTCAAGGTTCTAACTTTAACATACAAAGTCCTTCATGACATGGGTCCCTATTATTTAAGGGAGCCACTGTTGCCGACATCGAACACTAACCGCCTGTACGATCTCACAGACAGGGCTCCTTGGGTCCCACAGCCGGACAGTGCCGGCTGGCGGTCCCCGACGACGGGCTACTTTGCTGGCGCCCCGACCTCTGGAATCAACTTCCCTGGAGCTCCGCCTGGCCCCTGACCTCCCGCTTTCCGCCGCACCTGAAGACCTGGTTGTTTAATCAATCCGGCTGTGACCCTGGGGTGGGGTGGTTTTTTAGAGTTTTAATGCTGTGATTTTAGTGTTAATTCGGCTTGATTGTTTAATTTGGTTTTATCTAATTTATTGTTGTGTGATTTTATTTTGTAAGTCACCCTGAGTCCTTTCGGAGAGGGGCTGCATATAAGTTAATAATTAATAAATAAATAATAATAATATAGACTTGAAACCCGAGATATTCCTATTGGGAATTGTACCAGAGACACTTAACAAAGAACTGAAATATTTGATTGTTAATGTACTGACAGCCATGAATTGTATTTGCTAAAAACTGGAGAAATGACAAGACACCTACGCAGGAGGAAGTGATTAAGAAGATCTTGGATTGTGCCGAAATGAGTAGATTAACATTTGAAATTAGGGACCAAGAAGAAAAGCAGTTTTATAAGATATGGAATATGTTTTATCAATGGTTAGATAAAAAAGCTTGGTGATATATGGAACAATGGAGATAGAATTGTTGAAAGGAAATATAATATAGAGATTATAACATGATAGAGAATTAATAATAACGATTATAGCTTTTTTTTTCTGTAACAGAGTATGCATGATGAGGAGAGGGCACTGATTTGGACCCAATCGACACACTTGAAATTGAGAGTGGTCTATGTATTGTATGTTTGTCTGTCTTGTTTGTTTTTTGGAAAATAATAAAACTTTTTATTAAAAAGATGGATGGATGGATGGATGGATGGATAGATAGATAGATAGATAGATAGATAGATAGATAGATAGATGAGGCAGGCAGGCAGGCAGGCAGGCCGGAAGGCAGGCAGGCAGGCAGGCAGGCAGGCTGGCTGGCAGCCATGCAGGTATAGATAGATAGATAGATAGATAGATAGATAGATAGGTGGGTAGAGAGAGAGAGAGGATGGATGGATAGATAGATAGATAGATAGATAGATAGATAGATAGATAGATAGATAGACAGATAGAAATGGTAGATAGATAGATAGATAGATAGATAGATAGATAGATAGATAGATAGATAGATAGGCAGGAAGGAGGCAGGCAGTCAGTCAGTCTGGCAGACAGGGATAGGTAGGTAGGTAGGTAGGGAGAGAGAGAGAGAGAGAGAGAGTTAAACAGATAGATAGATAAACAGAAGTTGTGAAGTTGTGTTTTTTTTTTTTTGTGGCTTCTCTGCCACACTTGCTGCACACCTCGCTTGCTTTTCCCTCCTTGGCTTGCTCTCCCCCAATGCCCAGGAAGAGCCCTGCTCTCGCCCCACTCCACTCTGCTGCCCCATGAAATGCCAATTGGGGGAGGGGGTCTCAGTGCTTCTGGGGGGGCTCACCTGGTTGGAGGGAATCTGGAATCCCTGCCAGTAGGTGGATCTGCTTCCCTGCTGGATCTATTTTAAGCAAAGCCTGGCATTCTGCTTTGCCTTCCGTGTGGTCAGAAAACGAAAGTTAAAGGACCAGAAAAAAAACACTTTCCTCTCCTCTTTTGAAGCTGACTTTCTGTTTCATTATTCACATTTACTTTGCAAGGAAAGAAACAGGAAATGTGTTTGAGCAACGAGTTGCACAGCTGTCCAGCAGAGGGCAGCAAAGAAACCTCTTGGTCCTTCATTCCTCTAAAGGAGGTTTCCCCAAACTCCATGACTTTTAAGGCATGTCAACTTCAACTCCCAGAATTCCCCAGCCACGAATGCTACCTGAGGAATGATGGGTAAAAAAAGAAAAGGAAAGGAAAGAAAAAGAGAGTAGGATCTTATAGAAATGTGTACTACTAGTTAAGCTATATAACTGATAAATGTAATAAATAAGAAAGTTAACGTGTTATTGTAGGTAAAGGAATGACACATGGAATTTGACTGACACAAAAATAATATTGACAGCAAAAAATAATAATATTGACAGCAAAAACGCCTTTGGAAGCTTGAGAGTGGCCTTTGGCAGAGTTGCCACCTTGGGAGCAGGAGAGGCTGAATTAGAGAGACTTTCTGGTCTCTGATGGAAAGGGAAACAATCAGAAGTTGTGTCTTTTGTTGTCGTTCATCATGTCTTCTGTGTAACAAGGAGCATATCTGTTCTTGCGCACCAGATTATCAATCATGGTCATAAGTTTGGCCACCTGAGCCTCTCGTTCTGCTCCTTTGGCCTTGTTGTCAAAAGCCAGGCACCAGTTCCCGCATTCAGCAATATGTTTCTTCACTTTTTTATTTCTGGAAGATATTAAATTTTCTAGAGATTGACCTTTCAGGCCATGTTTGGGGTTTATTTTTATTTAATTATTTATTTATTTGTCAATCACTTACAAGATAATAGGTGTAAGTATAAACATGAGTAAGAATACAGAAAAGAGGTACAAATAAATGGGGACAATAGGAGAGGGACGGCAGGCACGATGGTGCACTTATGCATGCCCCTTACAGACCTCTTAGGAATGGGGTGAGGTCAATTGTTAATTGTTTTTTATATATTTATTGTCGTGCTGTTTTTTATTGTGAGCCGCCCCGAGTCCTTGCGGAGAGGGGGCAGCATACAAGTCCAATAAAATAAATAAATAAATAGTGGATGGTTTCAGGTTAAAGGAGTGGGGGTTAGAGGATGTAACAACAGAGTCAGGTAGTGTATTCCAGGCATTGACCACTCTGTTGCTGAAGTCGTACTTTCTGCAATCGAGTTTGATGCGGTTTACATTGAGTTTGTAACTGTTGTGTGCTCTTGTGTTCTTGTGGTTGAAGCTGAAGTAGTCATTGACTGGTAGGACATTATAGCAGATAATTTTGTGTGCTACGCTTAAGTCTAACCATAGGCGGTGTAGTTCAAGGTTGTCCAAGCCCAAAATCTCAAGCCTGGTGATATAGGGTATTCTGTTGCAAACAGAGGAATGTAGTACTCTTCTCGTGAAATACTTCTGGACTCTCTATTAATGTCTGATATGCAGTGCGGATTCCAGACTGATGAGCTGTATTCGAGTATTGGTCTGACAAAAGTTTTGTATGCTCTAGTTAGCAATTCGATATTTCCGGAGGAGAAGCTTCATAAGATTAGATTTACAACTCTTAATGCCTTTTTGGCAATGCTGTTACAGTGAGCTCTGGTGCTTAGGTCATTTGATATGAGAACTCCAAGGTCCTTGACAGAGTGAGGATCATCAACGAAGTCATATCCACCTAGTTTGTATTTGGTGTACTGATTTTTTTTACCAATGTGTAGGACAGAGCATTTGTTGGTCGAGATTTGGAGTTGCCAGATGTTTGACCATTCAGACACATAATCAAGGTCGCTTTGAAGGATAGTAGCATTGTCAGTGGTGTTGAATAACTTTACATCATCCACAAAGAGAACACAGTTGCTTATAAGGTGATCGCAAAGGTCATTTATATAGAGTATAAAGAGTGTGGGTCCTAGAACGCTGCCTTGGGGGACACCGCTGTTAACTGGAGCAGGGTTTGATATAGCGCTCCCTATTTTTACTATTTGTTGCCTGTTTGACAGGAACGCAGTAATCTACTTGTGGAGGGATCCGGAAATGCCGTAGCAGTTTAGTTTTAACAGCAGTTTGTCATGTACCACTGAATCAAAGGCTTTGCAGAAGTCTATGTAAATTGCATCTATAGCTTTACCCTGGTCAAGTAGAGTAGTCCATATGTTTTTGCAGTGTAGGAGTTGTAGATTGCAGGACAATTTTTTCCTGAAACCAAATTGTTTTTTGGAGAGTAGGTTGTTTGACTCTAAGTGGAGGGTGATGAATTGGTTAATGATTGATTCCATGACTTTGCACATGACACAACACAGTGAGATTGGTCTGTAGTTTTCAACCAGGCTGGGGTCACCTTTTTTGAAGATAGGGATGACCGTAGCTAAGGACCATAGGTTTGGTAAGGAGCTGGTTCTGAATGATATCTCATATATAATGCTTAGGAGTTCTGCTATGGCAGAGGAGAGCTTTTTTAAGAAGTATGCACATAATCCATTGGGACCAATAGATAGGGATAGTTTTAGGTTTCGTAGTGCCTTTTCTATGTTATCTTCTGTAAAGTCAATATGTAGTAGGTCATTACAGTTAGTTGTGGTACAACTAGGAAATGTGGGGCATGAACCATTGCTGTTTACAAAGACTGAGGTAAAGAATGTTTTGAAGAGATTGGCCTTAACAGCTTCATTGTTGCAGTCTTTCCCTTTTGGTCCTTTTAGGGGTGGGATGGTTCTTGATTCTTTAAGTTTGGTGTTAACAAAATTATAGAAGGTGTGGGTAGATTTTGTACGTGGGAGGTTTTCCTCTTGCTTGCAGTGGTAATTTGTGCATTCTGCCTTTATCTGTCAGCATAGGGTGTTGCATTGGTTTTTAAAATTTATTGGGTGAGAAGGATTTATTGCTTTGATGGCTGCTGTTATATGATCCGCTGGGTGAGACACGTAAAAGCTGTAGGTTTGGAACACGCTTCAGTATCTCTGTTTATAATTCTCTCAGGACTATCCACTAGTTATGTCCTTCTCAAGTCTTGGTCTCTCTCTCCTCCCTCGTTGTTTCTCCCTGCCAGCTATCTGCTGTGGCTCCGGGGAAACTGTGTGGGGGATTTGAATGGAGACACGTTGTCTGGCGTGGAAGATACTCCGATCAGCTGTGTGGGGGATTTAAATGAAGGCGTGTTGTTTGCGCTCCGCTGGCTCCAAATGATCCAGTTCAAGAGCTTCGGCTACCTTGAGCTCCGCCGGTGTGGTTAATAGGGCTCGAGGGAAGGAGCTCCGTTTTTCTGGGAAAGGAGGGGAGGGCTCCGGAATTCAGTGTGTTTTTTTGGGGGGGGGGGCGGGCTCTGGTTTACGTTTTTGGGAAGGTTCTCCAAAGAAGACCGATAATGGTCCAATCGCTCCGGCTAGCAGGAGCTCCGCAAGCGTGATTAGGGCTCCAGGGCTTCAGAATCCAGCGTTTTTTGGGCTCCGGTTTACTCATGGTTTCTGGCACAGGCAGCAGCTTTAAAGGTGATTTCTGGTGCAGATGGTGGCTTTATAGGGTGATAGTGCTCCAGGAGCGAGAGCCTCACCTTCCTAGTCTTTTTTTTTTTAATTACATTTATATGCCGCCCTTCTCTGGAGACTCAGGCGGCTTACAATTTTGGGATGCAACCCAGTGTGCTCAGCAATAGCCTTCATTCCATTGTATATGCCTGCTTATTACTAAGCGGCATTTTTACAAGGTCAGCTAATTGCCCCCAACAATCTTGGGTCCTCAATTTACCTACCCCGAGAGGATGGAAGGCTGAGTCAACCTTGAGCCTGGTGGGATTCGAGCCTACAGCAGTTGTAGGCAGCTGGAACTTAAGTGCAGGCAATTAACAGCCTGAGCCACCAAGGCTCTTTCAAGGCTCTAGTTGGGCGCTGCCATCTTGAAGATTTGATATGAGAAAATAGAGAATATGGTAAACCAGAAAGGATTATATTGTAAAGTAAAGTGTTTGTAATAAGAGTATTATATTATGATCAAAAAGGAGGGGAATGAAAATTTAATAAAATCTCATAGGTAAACTTTGGCTAAGTGGAAACAAAGAAAAAACATGAAATAGTTATATGAATATCTCTGGAATAAATATAAGATTTATTGTAGATTGGGGGATATACCATGTGGATCCTGAATATATTAGTTTTATTTTATTTTTACTCTTTTGTTTGTTTATTATATATCGGCTTTGAGAAAGTTAATGAAGATAATGTAAAATAAAATAGGTGGTAAGCTAAAAATGGAAATAATAGGGGATAAAGAGTGGAAAATATATGTGAGGATGAAAAGTTTTTGATATTTAATTAATGAATTGAAATATGAAGTGAGAACTTGTTTAAAGATCAGTGGAATAGATAATGATTTGATATAAAATTAGATAAGAAAGTTGGAAATGTAATTATGATTATGTATGAATGTTGTAACCTGGAATCACGTTGCTCACTTGAAGAGATATGTAAAAAATAAAAAAAAAATAAAAAAACCTTTTTATTAAAAAAAAGGCTAGGGCTTATTTTTGGGGTGGGTCTTATTTTCAGGTAAACCCAATAGTTCAGCCGATCCTCACATTCTTCCCTCCTTCCCTTGGTAGAAATTGGTCCACAACATTCACAACCACATCACCAATGAAAAACGGTTTGACAGCACAGAAAGGGGAGGAAAAATCAGGCTTTGCTTACTAATTACAGGTAAAAAGAGTTGTGGTGGCACAAGTGGTTAGAATGCGGTATTGCAGGCTGACTCTGACTGCTGCCAGCAGTTCGATGCTGACCGGCTTGAAGTTGACTCAGCCTTCCGTCCTTCCAAGGTCGGTAAAATGAGGACCCAGGTTGTTGGGGGCAATAGGCTGACTCTGTAAACTGCTTAGAGAGGACTGTGAAGCGATATATAAGTACTATATTGCTATTGCTATAGGTAGTCCTGGACTTACAACCATTCATTTAGTGACCATTCAAAGTTACAACGGCACTGAAAAAGGGGTCTTAGGACCATTTTTCACACTTACGACCATTGCAGCATTCCTGTGGTCATATGATCAAATTTCAGCCACATGGCAACTAGTTCATATTTATGACGGTCGCAGTGTCCTGTGGTCACGTGATCCCCTTTTGCGGCCTTCTGACAAGCAAAGTCTATGGACAAGCCAGTGTTCTGACCAAGGCTTCCTGAGACAGTAACAATCACACACTGTTCCCAAAAACCTTTTGTTTTATTTCAATGGCTGTGAATTATATGCATTCACAGCCTGTAATGATTCCCAAACAGTTTATGAATAGTTCAACAGAAGTCTGCCCCAGTCTTTCGGGATAAGGCTGATAAGCACCCACCTTATCTCCCTTGAAATGCTGCCAATGACTAAATTGCCAATTAGCTATACAAGGCCAAATGGAGCACAAAGTCAACACAGAGCTTCAGAGTTTAAACTGACCAGAACGAACAAAGTTGCTTCCTGCAAAGGCTCATGTCCCTTTGCTCCTCCTTTATGTCTTATGGGAGGGGCCAATCATCTCAAGCCTTACTCGAGTGCCTTTTGTCTTAACTGTTCTTACCTTCTGGCAGCTCTGCGCAAACGCACACTGGGAGCCAGCTCCCCCTGTTCCTCTGCCTCACTGATGTCAGATTCTGGAGGCTCCGGAGTCAGCACATAACTCCCAGATGGCCCTGGCCCCATCTCTGTGTCGGACGCAGATCCCTCATCCGAGACCTCCCCAGACTCCAGGACTGGCCCCTGTTCCTCCCCACTGTCCGACTCTGCTGCCAGCTCCACAGGCCGCCAGTGGACCACAACAGCCAGATTCGCTTAATGACTGTGTTAGTTGCTTAACAACTGCTGTGATTCACTTAGCAACTTTGGCAGGAAAAGTCATAAAATGCAGAGAAACTCACAGCAACTGTCTCACACAGTGTCAGAAAATTTAGACCTGTACAAGTGCAGCAATTCACTTAATGACTTAGGCAGGAAAAGTTGTAAAATGCAGCGAAATTCAGAGCAACTGTCTCACTCAGTGACAGAAATTTTGGGCCCTGACAAGTGCAGTGATTCACTTAGTGACTTTGGCAGGAAAAGTCATAAAATGCAGCAAAACTCACAACTGTCTTACTTAGTGATGGAAATTATGGGCTTGGTTGTGATCCTAAGTCGAGGACTACATGTATATCTTTTATCGTCTTGGGATCTTACTTTCCTGTTGGAGAAGGATAACTACCTGGGCACGATGGGCTATCAGGAGCTTTGTAACAAGGCAATTAACAGATGGTGTGGGGGTTTGTATCATTTGTGCAGTCTGTGGGTCACAACGGGTATTTCATTGTTGTCTAATGCCCAAACCCAATGTGATGACCCAGGGCGTGGCACAAAGGCAACACAGTCAAATAAGCGAGAAGTGTCCCTTTAATACCTCCAGCTGTGCTCCCAATGTCCAGGTTACCTTCGGCTGGATAAAAAACTCTCCCAAGAACAGTCTTTAAGTGGAGGAAATTCAGTCCAAAAACAAAGTACATATAAACTGTACATAAAAATCCACACAAACCATGCTGCAGCAATTAACTTGACAGGGCAAGAGAAGGAATTGCAGACTTGAAAGCCCAGCAAAACACACACAGTTGGGAAGATGCCAGGAACCCAGATAAGCTTCAATGATACCAGATAATTCATGATTTGCTCCAACAACTTTGCTGTGCGCAGCTTCCCTTCTCTGTTCCTCCCTGCGTGCCCTAGGATGAAGAGGGGGTGAGCCTGGGTCTTCCTCCAAATTTCCTCTCCCTTGCTCTACCTCTTCCCTGCTCTACCCAGTCGGACGTTGCCCTTCCCCAGTTTCTTCCACAACCAACGGCGCCACACTCCCACTCCCTGTCAGCTGCTTGGCCTCCCCCTCTGAATCAGATTCCAACAGGGGCATGACACCCAGCAAAGATTTTTCTTCCATTTATTTGGCTGCCTGCTTGCATAAGAAAGTGGATACCATAATCCGTTGTTATCAGTGGAGTCTGATTTATAGATTATGTGAAAAACAAAATTTATCAATGGAGAGCAGTCCTTTCCTGTGAAAAATTTAAAAACTGCACAGCTAGTCCGTGACTTAAGGACCACAAATGAGTCCAAAATTTCCGTGGCTAAGCGAGACAGCTAAGTGAATTTTGCTCCATCTTATGACCTGGCTTGCCACGGTTGTTAAGTAAATTCCTGCAGCAAAGTTAGTAACTGGGTTGTTAAGTGAATCGGATTTCCCCATTGACTTCGCTTGTCAGAAGGTCACAAAAGGGGATGCTGTGACCGTTGTAAATGTGAGTCATTGGCCAGGCATCCCACTTTTGATCACATGACTGCAGAGATGCTACAATGCAGAGGTGGTTCAGCAGGTTCTGACCAGTTCTGGAGAACCGGTAGCGGAAATTTTGAGTAGTTTGAAGAACTGGCAAATACCACCTCTGACTGGAAATTTTACAGTATCCTTCCCCTGCCATGCCCAGCAAGCCACGCCCACAGAACCGGTAGTAAAAAAAATTGAATCCCACCACTGCTACAATGGTCCTAAGCAGTGGTGGTATTCGGCCGGTTCTGCCCAGTTCTGGAGAGCCAGTAGGAGCGATGAGCAAGGGAGACCGAACCAGTTCTCTCCGCTGCTCTAATGGCTCTGCTGTTGGGCCCACCCGGGCTCCCATACTCACCTTTATCCACTGAATTTGAAGTGCAGCTGCTTTGTGTGGCACAGAATAGTGCTGCACGGCAGCTGCTGAAGTGATCGGGAGATCGTGCAGGCTTGCAGTAGGCGAGGTAGAATACCTCTGCGCCTGCGCAAACGCCTCTGTGCCTGTGCAAAGTGTGCATTTGGCACACGCATGCACACAAAGTGTGTGCACACATGCAAAGCGCGTCCAAACCTCGCCCACCGAACCGGTGCCAACAATATTTGAATCCCACCACTGGTCCTAAGTGTGAAAAAATGTCCATAAGTCACTTTTTTCAGTGTGATTGTAACTTTGAACGGTCACTAAGCGAACTGTTGTAAATTGAGAACCAACTATTTAATGCCATAACCCATGCATTGTAAGGACAGTGTTGGTCTGTTACTCATTGTGATTTTATGGTAGAGTGGTGCGGTGGCCTAGAGGTGGAGCTCTCGCCTCACAATCAGGAGGCTGTGAGTTCGATTCTAGGTAGAGGCAGATATTTCTCTCTCTGGGCACAATGAGAATATATCTGCTGGACAAAACTCCACATTGGTGACAGGAAGGGCATCTGGCCAGTAAATGATCAGCTCCATTCAATTGCCCAGACTCCACCCCGCAAGGGATTATGGGGTCATTAAAAGATTATGATTTTATCCTAATTTTTAGTACAGTTTTTTAAGTTCCTCATTCTTAATCTGAATATTTTACTCTCTTCTCTCTTTTATAGCATTAAATCATCTTGGAATATTTTGGTAGTCAAATTTTTGCTGGAAAAACTGAAGCACGAATTGGTTTCCAAATCACCATAATTATATGGATAAGAAACTAAAAGGTGAGTTGAGGTATTTTTATTTTTATTTTGCACCCGTTTGGTTTCTGGGTTTCAGTGCTAGAATGTACAGGTAAGTCCTCAACTTACAACACTTCATTTAGTGACCATTGGAAGTTACAACAGCATTGAAAAAAGTGACTTAAGACCATTTTTCATATCGTTGCACTATCCCTAACGGTCACGCTGTTAAGGTAAAATGCCAAACTGCTTTAGTCATATAGGAAAACATTGCCATTGCTGTCCCTTATGTTAAGCATACATGTCCCATGATGCATCACTGCACATTCCCCTCCCACAAGGTATAAAAGGTACTTACTTTTGGTTTTGGTCTCTCTCTTGTCTCTCTCCTGAAAGAATGATGTACCTAAGAGAGAACATAGACATAATGTAAGTTTATATTTCTGCAATAAAAGGATTACTCTGATCACAAATATTTGAAGGTTAATTTTGGCTAGATCCATTGGAAGTTATCAACAAATGGTAGCAGAGGTCGGTTGCCAAATTAACTTGAACAAAACATGTCAGGATTAGAGAAAAAATCATCAGAAAAATCCAGAATTAATACGAGAGCCTTCACCAGACAGATGGTAGCTCAACTGACACCAATGGGAGCAATAATAGGAACTGCCTTGGATGAAGAAAACAAAACTCCTACAACTGAAAGAAATGAAAACCCACAACTAAATGCATTTACACTATTCACGCCACCCAGGAATGAAACAAAAGAAACTCAGGAGAAAGACAAAACTACTGACAAAAGTGAAGATTTAAAATCAACCTTACTCAGAATCATCGAAATATCAACAGCCAGACAAGGTTGTCCTCTGTCGCCCCTACTGTTTGTTTTAACACTAGAAGTACTGAATAGAGCTATCAGAGAAGATGAAGAAATAAAAGGAATGAAAATTAAAAAAGAAGAATATAAACTACAGGCGTTTGCAGACGATTTGGTATTCATACTAGAGGATCCACTTAAATCAGCACCTAAGTTGATAGAACAAATAGAAGAATATGGAATGGTGGCAGGTTTAAAAATTAATAAAGACAAAACAAAGATCCTAACAAAGAATGTTAGCAAAACGCAAGAAAGATTTAGAAGATTTATTAGAGATTCAGATCGCAAATAAAGTTAAATATTTGGGAATATATATAACACCAAGATGCAGTACATTGAAAGAAGATAATTATATAAAACTCAAACAGCAGATAGCGACAGATCTTGAAAGATGGGAAAATATGCAATTATCTCTTATTGGCAGAATATCGACAGTTAAGATGAATGTTTTACCCAGAATCTTATATTTATTTCAGACAATCCCAATTAGACTTGGGAAAGAATACTTTGAAGATCTAAATAAAATCACATCAAAATTTATATGGCAGGGCAAAAAGCCAAGAATCAAATTTAAGCTATTACAAGATGCAAGGTCAAGAGGGGGATTCGCACTACCAAACTGGGAATTGTATTATCAAGCTGCAAGCCTGATGTGGGTGAAAGAATGGATAACATTGAGAAACAATAGATTGTTAACTTTAGAGGGTCATGATCTATTACTAGGATGGCATGCTTTCTTATGGTATAAGGGAACTAAAAACAAGGATATTTTAGAAGACACTATGTTCGAGAAGCTTTGTTTTTAAATTGGGAAAAAACCAGAAAACAACATTATATACAAATTCCATTATGGGTATCTACTATTGAAGCTTTTCATATGCAATAATATACAAGAAGGAACAAACAGTTAGATATGGAGAGATTTTAAATGAAAAGGGTGAACTCAAATCGATGCAAACACTACAAGAACAAGGTATAAAAATGAATTGGTTTTCATATTTGCAAATACAATCTAGATATGATGAGGATGTTAAGACTGAAGGATTTATAAAAAGCAAACTGAATTAGATAAAATCTTGATGGGCACGAACGAAAAAATGATTAAAAAACTTTATGGTTATCTATTAGAAGTTAGAATGGAAGAGGAGCAGGTTAAGGAAACAATGATTGCTTGGGGAAAAATTTTGGTTATGGGATAGATCTAGAGAGATGGCAAACACTGTGGGATCAGAATTATAAAATGACAATGTCAACTGCATATAAAGAAAATTTGTATAAGATGTTTTACAGGTGGCACCTATCCCGAGAAGGATTGCAAGAATGTTCAAGGATAAATCGGATAAGTGTTGGAAATGTCATCAGATACCTGGCTCCTACTACCACATGTGGTGGACTTGCGTTGATGCTAAAAGATACTGGACTAAAATCCACATGTGGTTGGAAAAATGACACAACAACATATAGACTTGAAACCTGAGATATTCCTGTTGGGAATTGTACCAGAGACATTTAACAAAGAACTGAAATATCTGATTGTTAATGTACTGACAGCCGCTAGAATTGTATTTGCTAAAAACTGGAGAAATGACAAGACACCTACGCAGGAGGAAGTGATTAAGAAGATTTTGGATTGTGCGAAATGAGTAGATTAACATTTGAAATTAGGGATCAAGAAGAAAAGCAGTTTTATAAGATATGGAATATGTTCTATCAATGGTTAGACAAAAAGTTTGGTAATGTATTTTTGGGAATATAAAGATAGATAGAACTGTTGAAACAATATAGAGATTATAATATGATAAAGGATTAATAATAATGATTATAGCTTTTCCTTTTGTAATATTGAGTATGAATAATGAGGGTAGGCACGTGATTTTTGACCGACCGACATACTTGAAATTGATATGGATCTATGTGTTGTATGTTTGTTTGTTATGTTTGTGTTTTGGAAAAATAAAACTTCTTATAAAAAAAAAAGAAATATCAACAGGCAGCAAAGACCGGATCGCAAAATTAGAGCACTCTTTCAAAACACAGACAACCCTCGAACTGAAGAAAAGCAAGCAGAGAAAGAAAATAAACCAGCGAGTGCTGAACCGGTAAGTCCTTTACAATCTTGTTTAAACTTACGGGCGGGAAACCATGCTGAGGCGCCATTTCAGACCTACACAGCTCAGAGCCACAGCCAATAAAAATGGCTGACCAGCGGCCAATCACTGCAGGAGTTTTGAAATAGAAGGCGGGAAAAAAAGAAAAGGATAACCCTGAAAAGAATGACGAAGGGGGAAACAGAACGATCGTGAGTCTAACGAACTAGTTTGTGAGGGCGGCTGGTCAGTTCTTCATTTGACAAGACCAGTAATGCCAGAGCCCCCAGCAATAGAAATACAAATAACACCAGATAATAGAGAACCCAAGACTGGCGCCCAAAATAAAAGTGTCAACAAGAACTCTCCCTCAGAACAGGAAATCTCAAGAGCTATTGAAACACTCACAGCAGCATTCGGGGCTGCATTCATACCCCCGGCTCCAAAACAATCACAAACAATGAACCCTGAACTCCTGGCAGCCACGCCATCCCCAAATGACCCAGTAAACACAGGCAGTCTCCCAGCACCTTCAATCAACATTCCAAAAGCTCTAGAAGCGGCCGCAGCGATAGCAGCAGTCACATTCCCCCTCCACATGTCTCCAGCAATTATCTCTGATCTCCAGGTGGCTCAGAAAGGCTTCACAACTCCCACTTCGCTCCCGATGGCCTCCCAGGCTTCCACAGCGGTCCTAGCACCTCCAGGCTACTTGCTAGCACCACCAATAGCACAAATCTCCCAAGGGAGGTTTCCAGTGCTAGGAAACCCCCTCCTGAATCCAGCACAGCTTCAGGATGCTGCAGCTCCCCAGTGAGGAATTAAGAACGAAACCACAACTCCAATGCATTCTTTTAACCCTTCACCTTCTGCAACAGCTCTTCAGGGAACATCCTTCACAGGAGACCAACATAAAATGAACATGGCACAAATTCAGAACATCATGCATGTGCAGTCAGCACCAGTCATCCTGCAAGAAAAAAAGACAGTAAGTTTTTCGAATTTAACAGCGTGCATACCAATGTCCTTCTGCCAATATGCACACATCCCAGAACATCAACAACAACAATTTTTGAACACCAACCCAGTCCAACACAACATCTTACCTAATGGTTTCCCCAAGCTATGTGCCACAGGTAATAATCTAATGGACTGGGCGCAGCAATTTCAGATTACACTAATGAAGGAGAATGCCCTTTTTCTCATACTGAACCCACCCCAAAAGCCATGGTCTATAGAGGTGGATTGTATTTACCATCGGGCGTTTTGCTTAATGCTGAGTTCCCTCGAACCATCCTTATACCACATCATACCCAATGGGCCCACCATCTCTGAAATTCGGGAGAAGATATGTAGCCTGTTTTATAGCAAAAATAGGACTACCACTAGCAGAATATCTAGAGAGTTTCATTCTGCTAGACTGAGACCAGGGGTGAGCATGAGCGAACATCTGCTCAACTTAAACGCCATGAGGTCTGAACTGTTACAAAGGGGTGAGACAATCACTGAGGGAAGTTTTATTAGTATTATAATTAATTCCCTCGACTCTAGCTGGGACTATTTTCTTAATCAATTGGATAATCTAAATTATGACAACATTTCACTCGAAACATTATCAGGAAGGCTGGTGGCTGAGGATAATCTCAGAAAGGATCGAGCTTTACTTCACAAGGAATCCAGGGTTGTGAAAAGAGTTAACTTTGTGGAACAGGTAAATGTGTTACCAAGGTGTTATACATGCAGTTCAAGAGACCACTTTAAGAGAAATTGTCCTAAGGCCTTTAAAGGCAGAGGACCCATTGAGCATCCCCAGCCCTACTATACAAGTTATCAGAGGGAAAGGTCCAACTCTGGACAAAGACATCAAGACCCCAGTAGCCAAAGACACAATCTAAACCCGAGATATAGAAGGCCACCAAGCCCAAGAAGGAGCAGGGGATCCAGTCAGGAGAACAATGGAACTGACACTGAATCCATGAATGGGTTCAGAGACGTAGAACTGAATCTTGGTGTAAACCTAAGGGAACAATGTTGGTTAATCGACTCCGGGGCAACAACACACACATCTTGCAATAGAGAGCTGTTCACCTCTTTAGACAAGGTGTCGTTTAACATTAAAGTTGCCAACCAAAAATTCGTGCAGGTGGTTGGAAAGGGGGATGTCCACATCCCAGGTGTTGGGGAAATCAAGGAAGTTCTTTTCATACCTGAAATACCATATAACATCCTAGCTATAATTAAACTAAGCAATGGTACCAAAATCGAGCTGTTATTTAAGGATGACACCGTCCAACTTACCAATGATGGCAAGGAGGTAGGGGATGTTATAGTGACCAGTGGGTTATCTTATTTTATACCCACCATAAATACCACCGCACAAGTTATCGCCAATTTATTAAATGATGGTGTTAAGTATGGGAAGGAAGAAGGGGAAAAGGATGATAATGCCGACAGTGACACAAGTGATGGGGAAATAGAAGGGGAAAGCGATAATGATGTTAATGATGTAAGTGTTGAAAATGTTGTAACCAAAACGAATGACTCAAAGCATATTTCAATTGGTAAACCTTTACATAATAATTGTGCACATTTCTTGTGTAGGAAGTTGAGACATATTGGTTTTCCCATTGTTAAAAAGATGTTGAATTGTTCCGAGGGACTCAAAGTAAACAATTGTGAAAATTATTTAGAGTGTTCCATTTGTAAGAGTTCAAAGTCAAAAGAAAAACCCCGACCAAAAAAATCAGGAAGGAGCACCACACACATTTTTCAGTTGGTACACATGGATCTAGTAGGCTCCTTGAAGCCCTCTATTGGCCACAAAACATATTTCCTTACAATTGTTGACAACCATAGTAGATACGGTTTCGTATACACCCTCAAACACAAGGGAGAAACATTCACCAAGTTTAAAGAATTCTATAAGAGGGTAGAAATCCAACATAACATTAAAATCAAACAGATCATGACAGACCGCGGTTCTGAATTTCTTTCCAAAGAATTCAGTGACTGGATTAATAAACATGGTTTAATACATTTTATGACTTCGCCATTTTCTGCTTTTCAAAATGGTGTGGTGGAATGCAGGAATGGCGTATTACAGACTATGGTTAGATGCATATTAGAAGATGTCGGATTAAACTTTTCATATTGGGGAGAAGCCGTCTTATATTCAAACTATACTCTTAATAGAATATGGTCAAGTGTGGTACAGAAAACCCCATACTAAATAATGTATAATCAGAAGCCCACATTAGCACATCTTCATGTTTTTGAGGTAATTGCCAATGTACACATACCCAAGCAACTCAGACAAAAGAGAGATAAGGTATCAAAAAAACTCAAATTTGGGAACTTCCGGTTCTACCCTCCTCGTCGAAGAACCAGGGACCACGACTGTGCGCAGCCTCGGTTTGTGCTCTCTTGTCGGAGAGCCCCGATCCATCGGATTAGGAGCTGAAACTGCCTCAGAGGGGCAGCGGAGTAAGGGGAAACTGCAAGCCAGGTCGAGGAGAGCCGCATCTCTCCTCCCTGGGCTTGGCATTTTTCCCCCAAGATGACAGTGGTTGTCCAAAATGGCCACCCTGAAGAGGAGGACCTAGCTGGACTAAGATTGTGCAGGAGGAAAGAAAGAGGTGGACAACATAAGAACTGGGACAAATTGGTGCAACAACTAATTTAAAAGGTACCCTGGGATTGATGTTTAAAGAATTTTTTTTGAAAGAAAGAAAGCAGCGGAATTAGAAATAGAAGGAAAAAAGTGAAAATACTTTTTACAGCTGAGTGGGGCTTGAACCGAATAGGAAGAAGCCACAACAAAATAGTTAAATAAATTGCATTAAAATACAGTGAAAATAAACCGATACAACTTAAAGCTGGACTTAAGAACATTAAAAGATTTGATTGGTTTGGAACATCGAGGCTCGGAAAGCCCTGAATAATAAAATTGGGGGGGTGGGGGAATGGCGAGGACATTGTATAATGGAGGGTGTCATCCTTTGGACAAAGCTTTAAGTTGAAAAAGAGAAGTTCCTATCTTCCTGCTAACCTGATTTGATATTCTGAAAAGGAAATATTGAAATAACATAATAACATAATAACTACCCCAGTAAGTGAAAATTGAATCATAATAAAAGAAAAGGCATGGAATGCTGAACTGATTGGTGATTTTGCTATAAACCCAGTTTTGGAATAATTGTGAATATAGAAAATTTCAAGAAGAAAAAAGAAAAGAGAACCTGATTTGTGGACTTTAATGACTATAAAACATAAGAGTGTGCAACGATGGTATCTTTGTGGGACTTAAAAATGGAACTTAAAAACTTTAAAGAACTACTACATGAGAGAGGTGAATCACTTGTCTCTGAACTAAGAGATTTGGAAATGGTGATTGAAAGTTATGAAAAAGAAACCTCAGAGAAGGAGGAGTTAGTTCAAGAAGAAGCCATCTTAAATAGACAATCATCACCAAGAATTTCATGAAGAAGAGGAAAAAGAAGGAGGATTAAAAATGGGAGATTTAAGAAAGTAACAAAAATGGGGAATACCTGTAAAAATTGGAAAGATAGAAAGAAACAGCAGAAAAATAAAAGGGGGAAGGAAAACATATATATATAGAGAGAGATATAACCTAGAGGAAGAAAAGGATTGGGAGAATAAAAGGGAAGAGAGGTATTGAGGAACAGGAACAGAAAAGAAAGAAATAAAAGAGAATATCTTTTTGCCTAGAATACGTAGAGATACTGGTTAATGAATTTTAAAAGGGGATTCCAAGGGTATGAGAAGTAGTAATAAGGTATTGTGTGATTATAAATTATAGATTTTTTTTAATATTATAATTAAACCTATGGAAATAAAAAGGAGAAATATATATGGATTCTGATTTAAAAGTACATTATAGAATAGTTTATTTTTTCTAGGAAATGATTATTATTACAATTAAGTAAAATGGACATTTAATTAGGGATTATAGATGAAGGAATGAAGATATATATAAACCACTGAGGGACACCCCAAAATTAGAAAGAGCTGGGGGCAATCTGTGTTTTGCGTTATGATTATAAACTTGTATTGATTTGGACCTTATGGAAAGAATATGCGATGGAATTGCCAATTTGACAGACAAAAGAATTAAAAGGGAATAAGTATGAAGATATGGGAAATATTAGTGATTTAAATGAGAAAAGAGTATTTTGGAAAAGGAATTGAAATAAATTGAAATGAATTGAGAAGATGTTTAGAATAAAAGTAATATTAATGATTAGGATTAATTTGTTAGTTTGTTTGTTTGTTTTTTGAAAAAGTGGAGGTAAAATGAGAATAGAACAATTTGGAAAAGGATGTGTTTAAAAGAAATGTTAATGTTTAAGAAATATACTTGAAATAAATTGAAAGGAATTGAAAAGATGCTTAGATGGAAAGTAATAGTAGTTAAAATCTGGAAAAGGTTATATTCAAAAGAAATATTAATAATTAAGAAATATATTTGAAATAAATTGAAATGAATTGAGAAGATGTGTAGAATGAAAATAATATTAATGATTAGAATTAACTTGTTAGTTCTTTCTTATGTAAAAGTGGAGAGGTAAAATGAGAAAAGAACATTTTGGAAAAAGAGGTGTTAAAAAGTAATATCAAGGTTTAAGAAATATATTTGAAATAAATTGAAACGAATTGAGAAGATATTTAGATGGAAAATAACATTACTTAATGGATAAGATAGGATTTTAAATGTTAAAAGTGAATATATAATTACTGTCATATTTGCATGTAAAAAGAATGACTCGGAATTATGTTGTACACTGAAAAGAGTTTTTTATGTTGTTTTGGAAAAATTGAATAAAACTTGTTATTAAAAAAAACCTCAAATTCGTTGGTTATGAACCAAAAACCAAAGCTTACAGATTCATGGATAGTAATCACAAGATAATCATATCAAGATCAGCAAATTTCCATGAAAACACAAACTGAAGTAAGATACATTCAGATGAAATCATAATTGGCAAAGACACATTCAAAACTGATCAGGAACAAATACAACTTCACACACATACTACAAAAACAAAACCCAACAGAAATAGCATTAAGGTTAAGGCGTGGAAGGAAAGTCACCACATACTCATAACCAAAGGTATAGATGAGTACAGTTCAGAAGACTCATCTGAAAAAGATATCCCAACCAAAAACATACCCAGGAGATCACCAAGATCTAATAAGGGCAAAATTCCAAATACCTTAGGGGACTATTGATACCACCATCGATACACCCAAGAATTATAATGACATACTCGCACTCCCACCAGATGAACAGCTAAAATGGAAAGAAGCCATGCAGAGGGAGATGGAAAGTATTAAAAAACTAGAAGTATATAACCCCTCAAGAGTTCCAGAGAACAAAAAAATTATCGGTACCAGGTGGGTATATAAAGTAAAACTCCTAGAGGATAACAAGAATCCATACAAAGCAAGACTGGTGGCACAAGGTTTCTCACAAAAGTTTCCAGACAATTACATAGACACATATTCGCCTACAGTGAGGGCAGAGAGTGTTAAGACAGCCTTGGTCATTGCCTCAATTCTAAATGAACACGTGTATCAATTCAATGTACAAACAGCATACCTACACGCACCACCAGATAAGGAATTATATGTCAGAGCACCACCAGGGATTGACTGTAATGAAGGGAAAACCTGGCTGCTCAATAAAAGTCTCTATGGTCTGCAACAATCGGGTAAGAGATGGTACGATTGTCTTTCCAAAACTTTAAGGCTAATAGGTTTCACCGCCACATCAGCTGATAAATGTGTATTTATTAAAAGGGATCAAGGTATATGTGAAAAAGTACTTGTCTATGTCGATGATATATTATACATAGGTAAAAGTAAATTTAAATGTGACCAATTCGCCAAAAAACTTCAAAAACATTTTTCATTGAAATCTTTGGGAAAAATCAATAAATATTTAGGAGTTCAGATTACCAAATCACAAAATGGTTTCATACTGTCACAAAAAGAAAAGATATTAGAATTACTGGAGAAATGCAATATGTCTGATGCCAAACCATCAGATACCCCCATGCAGACTGACTTCCTAAAGAACATGTTTAATGATGATGAAGTATTTAAGGACAATACATTTTATCGATCTACAATTGGTTCGCTACTTTATAGAACCAATTGGACTAGACTGGACAAAGCACTATCAGTCAACTTACTCTCAAGACATGTAAATAACCCAAAAATGTACCACTGGAATGTGATCAAAAGATTGTTGAGATATCTGAAACACGCCGCTGATGCAGTTTTGTCGCTTAACCCAAATACATTGAGCACCCCTAAACTTTCATGTTACTCAGATGCGGATTGGGCCGGAGATGTCAAAACACGAAAAAGTACTTCAGGGTATGTTATTCTTCTAAATGATAGTCCTATCCATTGGTATACCGGAAAACAAAAACTTGTATCAACTTCAACTACAGAAGCTGAATTTGTTTGTTTATCAAAGGCCGCAAATAACTTAATTTGGTTCGACGATTTAGTGATGGAAATTTGGAAAGAACCTTCATACCCCATAATCATTCAGGAGGACAACAAAGCAGCAATAGATATATCCAAGGCCGATGCTGTAGGCCACAGATCGAGGCACATCGACATTAAATACAAGCATGTGAGACAGTTGTCCGAAATTGGATTCATAAAAGCAGTACACTGTGAGACTAAGGAACAAACTGCAGATATTTTGACCAAACCCCTTCCCTCAAAACAACATTCATACCTGACAAAGAAACTGTACATAAATACATAAATGATGTATGATGATGATTTTATTTATTTATTTAATTGGATTTATATGCCACCCCGTCTCCGAGGGGACTCGGGGCAGCTTACATAGAAATATATAAACAATAAATACAACATTTATCAAATTATCTAATCCAATTATAAAATCTAATTAAAATACCCTTACACTAAAATTCTCAACCCTGCTCAGTCCAGGCCAGCCTGTACAAACAGCCAAGTCTTGAGATCAGTGTTGATCAACAGCCAAGTCTTGATATCAATGTTAATGTTCCCTCAATGATAAATCAGTTCGACCTTAGAAGGGGAATTGTTAAGGTAAAATGCCAAACTGCTTTAGTCATATAGGAAAACATTGCCATTGCCGTCCCTTATGTTAAGCATACATGTCCCATGATGCATCACTGCACATTCCCCTCCCACAAGGTATAAAAGGTACTTACTTTTGGTTTTGGTCTCTCTCTCGTCTCTCTCCTGAAAGAATGATGTACCTAAGAGAGAACATAGACATAATGTAAGTTTATATTTCTGCAATAAAAGGGTTACTCTGATCACAAATATTTGAAGGTTAATTTTGGCTAGATCCATTGGAAGTTATCAACACACGCGATCAAAATTCGGACACTTGGCAACAGGTGTTATGTATGCAGGTTTGAATGTCATTGGTTAAGTTTGAACTGTTCTTGTAAAATTGTTCTTGTTCTGGTCTGCGCATGTGCAGGGCTATGGCGGCTCGGAGGAGGTGAGCGTTCGTGAAAGCTTCGGAGCTTGCCTGAGTCCAGTTATTGGGGGTTTGCCAGCCCTGTGGAGATGGCCCTAGCAGCAGTCCGACCCAGGGCGTCTTTCCCTGGGTCGGGTTTTGACGGGGAAGCTGGCAGTGCGAGTTGGGAGAGTTTTTTGCTTACCGGCTGGTGCTGGTGCGGCGCAACGGCTGGTGCGGCCTTGGTGGCCTTGGCGGCTTCAGCGTCTTCGGCTTTGCTTTCCCCATGCCGCTGGCGCCGCTCGCATTTGGAGCCCGTGCAGCCCGTGCAGTCTATGCGGGCTGCTTCTGAGGTCTTCCATCTGGCCCGGGGTGTCTTCCCTGGACCATGGTTCCAGCGCGGGCGGACAGGCGGCGAGGGAAGGCGATGCCGGTCCGGGGCTTCTTCTCTTTCCCGGAGGCTGCCGCTCGTCGCGACGGCTGGGGGTGTGGCTCTGCGGCCCTGGCAGTCTCCACAATTCCGGAGCTCTTTGGTGCCTGGAGTTTTGAGTCTGGAGCCTGGGACCAGGGCTCACGCCGGAGGCTGGACCCTGGGGCCTGGAGTCGGGGAGTGGTGCCTGTACCTGGAGCCAGTGGAGCCTGAAGCCAGCGAAGTCTGGAGCCAGGGTTCGTGTCTGGAGCCAGTGTCGGGGCCTGGAACCTGGAGCCTGGAGCCTGGTGCTGGTTTCCTGTGCCTGGAGCCTGGAGTCTGGGACCAGCATCTGCACCCGGAGGCCGTGGTGATATGGCCTATGCTGTCTGTGCCGGAAGCTGTGCTGCTAGAAGTTTGCCGTCCGACCCGGGTTGTTTTTTTTTTTGTAGAAAAGTTTATTTACAGTTTAAAAAAAGACACAACAACATACAAACATACAGTCACACGCAAACATAAATACATCACACATTTTCGTTTCTTTTTTAGTTGCAGATCAGAAATGCTTTTTCCATGTAATATTACAGTCATATATAATCATAAATATTTCTTCTAGTAATATTTGCTTGGTTTGACCTCTTTTTAGAGTTTTCTCTTATCTCATTTTTCAAATTCTTACATCACCTATTTTCTACTATCTCCTGCTTTCTATAAATTCTAATATTTCAAATAGCACTCTATTTTCCAGCATTCCCATTCCTTCGTTTTATGTTCCATCCAGTTATACCACGTTTCCCATATCTTATAATAATCTGAATCTTCTTTTCCATTTAGTTTGAGAGTTAATCTCTCCATTTCAACACATTCATACATTTTGTTTATTACTGCTTGTATAGACGGAATTGAAGGTTCTTTCCATTTTTGCGCTAAAACAATTCGAGCGCTGTTAGGAGGTGTGCAATCAGGTATTTGTCTTTTGGAGGAAACTTTTTCTTTATCATTCCAAGTAGGACCCGGGTTGTTTTTTTGCTGGGCCGGAATGTCAACAATGGCTGTTCTACGGCTTGTACTGTTTGCTGTGAGGCTTACCATCTGACCCAGGACTGGAGGAAGCAAGTAGAGGTGATTGGCTGGTGAGGGCATCGGGCCCTTAGTGGCCGTCTACCATGCCTGGACCATCTTTCCTCCCCCCAATTTGTTTCAGTTGCCCGGGGGCCACATGGTGTGGTGGGAGCATGCCATGTTGCCCAGCACCACTGAGGTGAGAGACCAGTGGTGTTTTGCCCCCTTGTCTAGAGCTACCCTGATGACTGTTCCCCTCAGTGAGAGAGAGGAGTTTGAACTGTCTCAGAGTTTACAGGACTTATTTCCCGGTGGGTAGTGAGAATGCCACCTGGGTCAAAGTTTCCTGTTGCTTTCTGGCTCTAGAACTGACTGACCATCGGCGAACTGAACTTTTACCATCTATTCTGGACTTGACTGCTCCCTAGCAATAACCACTATGGGGTATATCTATTCTTCTCTTGAGCTGCGGGCGCTCAGGGGTGTTCCCCTGTCCCTGAGATGTCCCGCTGTTTTGTCAAAGCCCCTCTTCGATGAAGGGTTTCTTATTCCCGAGAGGGGGCATAGCATGACCAAGGGTTTCAAATTTTGTTTATCTCGGAAGGGGAGGTTTTTAAAATTTCTAATTGGTCGTCTTAAGGGGTTAGGGAGGGGGGTGGCGGGGTCTTTTTGCAGCCCGGTGCGTGGTCGGGGGGGGGCGGGGGGCCGGCGGGGCTCCGGGGTGTGAGGTGGGGACCACGATCCCCAGGGTGGTTGGAATTGGCAGAAGACATCGAGGCACAGGGCCATATCATGTGCTGGGAGCGCGCACCCGCCATCTTTGTGCGATGGCCCGCTCCGACCCTGTGGCCTCCTCCCTAGGGAGCACCGGAATTGGGATCCCTGGCCTTAGGTTGGTGTATTTTAATGCCAGGTCCGTGGCTAATAAGTCTTCCCTCCTCCGTGAGATCATTGAGGAGGAGGCTGCGGACCTGGCTTGTATCACCGAGACCTGGTTGGGCCCGGAGGGAGGTGTCCCTCTGGTTGACTTATGCCCTCCAGGTTTTTGGGTTTTGCACCAACCACGGGCTCAGGGTAGGGGTGGTGGGGTGGCGTGGTTATTGAGACCCTGTTTCCAAGGGAGGTCACTGTTGCAGAGATAGGGGAGTGAGACCCTCCTTGTGAGGTGGGGCCTAGTGGTCAGGTGGGTCTGCTGCTACATACCTTTCCCCCAGCTGTGTGGCAGCGGCCCTACCTGGGCTTCTCGATCTCCTCTCTGGGGTGGCGGTGGAGCTCCCGGACCTTATGGTCCTGGGGGACTTCAATCTGCCTTCCCTGAGGGGGGTTTGGCCCAGGAGTTCATGGTGTCTATGGAGGCCATGGGCCTGACCCAGTTGATTCAAGGCCCGACTCATGAGGGGGGAATACTCTTGACCTAGTTTTTGTCTCTGAACGGTGGCGGAGTGACAGAGGGCAAGTTACTTTTACAGCCTTGCCCGTTCCATGGTCTGATCACTATCTCCTACGGCTGGTCTTCCAACAGGCCGCCCCCCCACTGCTGGGAGGAGGAGCCACTTAGGTGGTTCCGCCCCAGGCCTGATGGACCCTGAAAGGTTCCAGGCAGAACTGGGGTTTTTCCCTCTTCCCTTGCTCACAACTCTGCCGAGGATCTGGCAGTGGCCTGGCAACGGGCTGCGTCAGAAGCCCTCGACAGGGTTGTCCCCATCGTCCCCCGCGTCGTGGATCCCGGTTTGCTCCTGGTATACTGAGGAGCTCCGGAGATGAAACATCGTGGGTTTAGAGAGCAGGTGGAGGTCTACCGTTCTCAATCGATCGTGGCCAGCTAAGAGCCTACATTAGGACTTACCTGGTAGCTATGGGAGAGGCGAGAAGGTCTTATCTCTCACTCTCATAGCATCCGCAGATCACCGCCCTGTTTGGGTTAGTTCCCTCCTTCGTTTGAGGCTGCTGGCTGTAAGTAGCAGTCACAGCCCAGCCAAATCAGGTCTGTTATGAGCTGTAGTCACTAATAAACTCTTCACTGAAGCACCATCTGACTCTTCACAAATTTAACACTGGCGACAAAGGTGGGATCCTTCCCAAAGACAACGCGAGAACAAGCGAGAGAGATGGCTGCACTGAACACCCCCAGCCCCGTTTGATCCGACGGCAGAAGACTGGGACTCATTATGCAGATTGTTTCCAAATGTATTTGGAGGGAAGCGATCTGCCGACAGTTCCGACAAGCAGAAGAGGGCGGTCTTTCTCCCGCGATCTGGCCGTTTCAAGATGGCGAAGGCATTGTGGGAGCTGCAGATGAAGGTAATGGACTGGCCCGACTTAGAAAAGTTATTAAGAGCCCATTACGCCACAAGTATCGTGCCTCATTAAGAGACACAAATTCTACCGTCGGGATCAAGGGGAAAGCAAAAACGTTAATGACTTTGTGGCAAGTTTAAGGGACATTGGGGATGCATGTGAGTTTATCAACTTTGAAGAGGCCATGCGCGATCGATTTGTTCTAGGCCTAAAAGACAAGGTTTTGCAGAGCAAATTATTAATGAAACCTAAGATCAGCAAGGAGGCCATAGAAGAAGCTTCTTCAGCGGAAGCTACCAAGTCCTCAGCAGCAGCCATGAAGAAAATTAACAAGGCCGCAAGCCATCCTGATGTGGAAAAATCCACAACAACCCATTGCGAGCAAATAGATTCTGATTCAGACTGTAGTGAGGTGGAGGAAGAATTTATAGACTCAGAATGGAGAAGAAAAGGAAGACCTTGAAGAAAAGGCAAGACTTTTACTGCAGAGGTTGGGGGGCACCCCGCACTGAATGCAAGTTTCTTGATACCATCTGCCTCCGTTGTGAAAAAAGAGGTCACCTAGCAAGAGTCTGCAAATCCAGAACTCCACCAAGCAGAAAGAAGTTTCCTGATAAAGAATTCAAGCATAACAACTTCAGTGAGAAAATGGGGCGCAACACAGAAGCAAATGGGAAGAATGAAACTCATCAAACAGTCACCATTGGTCATTCTTCACCCTTAGAAGCAGAAAAGTACATGAAGGTACTATTGAAGGAAGGCCTTGCCAAATGGAAGTGGACTCAGGCTCCTATTTATCTATGGTGTCATGGGACACATTCACAGGCTACTTCCAACATTCAGAAGAAGCATTTCCAGAAGCAAGCACTGACTCTTAAAGACTACCAAGGAACAAGATTCCAGTAGTTGGAACAAGAGAATTCAACGTGAAGTTCAAAGGCCACCAAACGTTTGCCCCTGACCATCGTGGACAAAGACTGCCCAAGCTTGCTGGGACTTGAGTGGTTCAATCCACTAGGCATCGAGGTGACTGGCATCAATCACGTGAGCAACACTGAATGGGAGGAGGCCTTGAAGTCTGAGTTTCCAGAGGTCTTCAGCGACGGATTGGGCAAGTATATGGGGACCCTATCACTTTCAACCTAGATCCCAAGGTGCCCCAATTCGTTTAAAGCCCAGAAGGGTCCCATTTGCCTTAAAGGAAAAAATTGATGCACAATTAGATAAACTAATAGCTCAAGGAGTTTTAGAGCCCACTGACCACTCCAGATGGGAGACACCCATAGTCACACCAGTCAAGACTGATGGGTCAGTAAGAATCTGTGGAGACTATAAGGGGACATTGAACCATGCAGCAGGCGCATATCCAGTTCAGTGGTGCATCATTTATTACATTCACTTGGCAGGGATACAGTCTTTGCCAAATTGGATCTGGCCAGGCATATCAACAACTAACAGTTGATGATGCCACTGCAGAGGCCCAAACCATTGTGACTCATAGAGGTGCCTTCAAATGTAAGGTTACAGTTTGGAGTAAGCGTGGCACCAGGCATTTTCCAAAGCCTTATGGAAAGGATGCTCCAAGGACTGCCAGGGGTAGTGCCTTACTTTGATGATGTGTTAATCTCTGCTGAAAATGACACTCAATTACAAGAGAGACTCAGAGAAGTCCTTACCAGATTCAAGAAGCGGGGTTAAAAGTCAAGGAAGAAAAATGCACTCTTAGATGACGGTGAGGTTCTTGGGCTACATGATTGACAAGCATGGCATCCATCCTACAGATGCCAAGGTTCAATCAAAGAAGCCCCTAGACCAAAATGCAAAACAGATTTGCAAGCTTTCCTTGGACTCATTAACTTTTATCACATGTTCCTACCTCAGAAGGCAACCGTTGCAGAACCATTACACAGATTACTTGACAAAAGTCTGTTTGGGTCTGGGGCAGGAAGGAACAATCAGCATTTAACAGTATTAAAAGACTAATCACGTCTGATGCTGTACTCAAACAGTTCTCTGAGAATTTACACTGACTTGTGATGCATCCCCTTTTGGAGTGGGGTGGGGTTTGAGCCACAGGCTTCCCAGCGGGAGGGAAGCCCCTATTGCATTTTACTCTCGCACCTTGACCAGCAGAGAGAGAGATTACAGCCAATTGGACAAGGAAGCATTGGCAATTGTTGCAGCTATCAAGAAATTTCATGAGTATTTATATGGGAGAACATTTACCATTGTCACAGATCACAAACCTTTGTTAGGCATTGTGGCAGGAGACAAACCTACACCCTATCCTGTCACCAAGAATGCTGAGGTGGACTGAATTTCTTGCTGCTTATTCATACAAACTTATCCACAAGCCTGGCAGGACATTGGACATGCTGATGCCTTGAGTCGCTGCCCACTTCCTTGTCAAGGAGGACTTTGAACCTGAGGCACACACCTTTTTCCTAGAAACTGTTGCCAAGCTTCCAGTACCATGCTGAAATTGCCAGAGAGACTGCCAAAGACACTTTATGGCTCCTATTATAGGCTGGATTAAGAAGGTTGGCCTCTTCAAGATCTACCTCACCTTGCCCAACCTTTTAAGTCCAGGCAAACTGAATTATCTGTATTAAGAGGATGTATTTTGTGGGGGTAACAGGGTGGTTATTCCTGCAAAACTGCAAAGAGGTTTTGGAAATGTTACATGAGGTCATCCTGGTATTGTAAGGATGAAGGGATTGGCCAGGAGTTATGTATGGTGGCCAGGTATTGACAAAATGGTTGAAAACTGGGTTGCATCTTGTCCCAACTGTCAGGTAGTCAGGCCTGCCCCACTGAAACAGGAATGGGAATGTCCTAGGGGCCCATGGTCTAGGATTCACATTGATTTTGCTGGCCCTACCAGAGGGCACACCTTCCTTATTATAGTAGATGCATATTCCAAATGGCTAGAGTAATCCCTATGGCATCCACCACAACTGATGCTGTCATCAAGCAGCTCAAAAAGCTTTTGTAACCCACGGGTTACCTGATGTTCTTGTCTCTGACAATGGCCCTCAATTTACATCCAACCTTTTGAATCCTATTAGCACAACAGGGTATCAGACATGCCCTGATGCCCCTGGGCACCCTCCATTGGCCGGGCTGAACGCATGGTACGTTACCAAGGAAAAGCTTCAGCAATTGGGTCCTGGGGACATCACTGAGAAAGTTGAAAAACTTCTTAGTGTTCAGCACATCACTCCTAACCCATCAAAACTTATCCCCAGCAGAGTTGTTGATGGGTAGGCTTAGTCTCCCTTGACCCTTCATCCCTCTTACGCACCTGCACCACCAGATTCCACTAGCAAAGTTCGCGTTCAGTGTGGGTGATTCTGTTTATGCTAAGAACCTTATGGGTGAACCTTCATGGATTCCTGCTGAAATAACTCAAATCACAGGCCTCATTCTTACAGGGTACAAACAGAGGATGGAGTCCTCTGGAGCAGGCATATTGATCAGCTTAGATCCAGATTACCTCAGGAACATCGCAATTGTTCCTCTCTAGTTCCCCATACCTAATGCTTTTCTAGGGGGGAGGAACATGAGAGGATAATCAGCAAGCAAGAATCAACCCATGTGTAATGAGCCATTACGACAGGAACCATCCCAAAACCAGTCACAATGCCAAAATCCATCCTTACAAGTGGAAGATTGTACATCACTACCTGACTTGGGTGCTGACATTGGGCTGGAGATGGGTTGGGAGGAGAGACCAGATTCTAACAATCAAACAGGGTCTTCACCA
>SOZL01001842.1:0-17444 GCA_009733165.1 Naja naja | reverse complement strand
GGGAGGAGGTCCTGAATGCATTCATCCCCTCTACCCAAATAGCTGCCCAAATAACCACCAGATGACAACACTGTGACCTAACCATGAAACTCAAAAGTGAATTACTAGCATACCCCTGGTTCTGAGACAATCAACACATCTTGACAAATAGAGATGTCCTAGCGTGGAATGGGAACAAAATGTCCCAGAATCCCTATGCGCCCTAGTCCTTCAGAGGAGCCACGATGCCAAACCGGCAGGCCACTTTGGATTCTTAAAGAATTTACACTTAGCATGGAGGCAATTCTTGTGGCCCGGCATAAAGAAAGATGTGGACAGTTATGTGAAGAGTTGCACCATCTGCCCCACAATGAAAAAATGACCAGGAAACTCCCCTGGACTTCTGCAAATGGTAGCAGAGCTGATGAGGCCATGGGAGGAGATTGCAATGGACTTCATAGAGGAGTTACCGAAAAGTAGACTTATTCTCCAAACACATGCACTTCATACCTTGCAGAAGACTTCCCTCAGCTCACCAGTTAGCCAAGCTGTTCCTGAAGCACATCTACTGCCTGCATGGAGTACCATGAAGAATTATCTCAGACCAAAAGGTCCAGTTCATGGGTAAGTTCTGGAGGGAGTTCCTGTGGTCTATTGGGTCGTCCCAGGGCCTTAGCTTGGCCTTTCATCTGAACACCAATAGTGCCGCAGAGAGACTGAATGCCATGGTGGAGCAATACATGAGGTGGTACATGAATTATCAGCAATCCTTTGGGCGGACCTCCTCCCATTCACGGAGGTTGCGTACAATAATGCTGTTCACGGTAGCACAGGAGTAATCCCTTTCAGAGTGCAAGGGATCTAAGGGATCCCCCCTCATTAGTTAGCCTGATTGATTGGATGTCAACACTGAAAGCAACTTGGGAGAATGTTAAAAAAAGCGCTGGCTAAAGCGGCGCAGACCTATAAGAAACAGGCAAATAAATACTGAGCATCGCATTCCACTTGGGGGAGAAGGTTTACCTCTCCATCAAATATCTGAGGTTAAAACTCCCTAGCAAGAAACTGGGGCCAACGTTTATGGGACCATTTCCCATAGTAAAGATTATCAGCCCAGTCACAGTGCAACTGAAACTGTCCCGATTGCTAGGGAAGATACACCTGTTATTCCACAGTAGCCTCTTAAAACCCATGGTCGGATTGACCCTGAGACCTCTACCTTGTGAACCCCCAGAACCCGTGGTCATAGGCCAAGCCCATTATGAGGTGCAGTGAATCCTTGATTCGAGGTGGCACAGGAGACAACTCCAATACTTAATCAAGTGGAAAGGCTACCCCTTATCAGAGGCATCTTGGGTAAAGAGTAGAAATGTCCAGGCCGATCGCCTTATAGCAAGATTCCATGCAGAAAATCCAACCAAGCCTGGGGGGGTCGCAACCCTAAATTCTATACCTGTCAGCCTGACGTTGTCCGTGGGCTGCCATTCGGGGGGCGGACCTGTCACGGACCTTGCTGTGAGGAAGCCCTTCCCACACCCTAATCCTGTTCAGCTGCCACAAGCATGGAGAGCTGCATTCTGAATCTGCTGTGGAACAGCTGATGGGGCAACATATCGGCATCTACAAAAGCCTGGACCTATTGGGGCGACGGGGACTTGCAGCCAAAGGGTGCATAACAGCCAAACCACTGGGGGCAGGGGCGGCACCTAGGACACACAGCTGAAGGACGCAGGGCAGCTGAACTGCTGGGGGCATGGGTGGGGCAGCGCCTAGGACGAACAGCTGATAGGTGCAGGGCAGGCAGCCCAATGGGAAGGGTGATTGGGCGCGTGCATGCTGGGATGGTTGGGGCGGGGCACGTCAGGTGGATAAAGGTGGTGAGATGGATTTGGTAATTAGCCCTGACTTTAATCGCGGCTAGCTTGTATTGCCCGCTGGTAAGTAAAGTGCCAGCGCTATCCGGAAGAAAATAAATGGCTTACTCCAAACCTGTTGTGGCTGTTGTGGTTTTCTTTCAGTCATGCAACGGAACCTGACAGGAAGTCAGGGCTCATTCAACCATACAAACATTATGGCAGAAGGGATAGACACTGAGTTGGGGGCTGTGGATTTGGAGGCAGCTGAAGATATCCCCCTTGTTCAGGACATACAGCCTGCAGTGGAGTTGGTTGTGTGGGCCAAGGAGAAAACAGCTTCCAAACCAACAATGGCAACTCAAACAAAGCCACTTTTGGATGCAGGTCAGATGGCTGGGGAAGCTAAGGAGTAGGACCAGCATTTTCAAGGGGATTCAAGACATGGGGGCTGCTTATCCCCCACCTCCTACGCTCACTCCCTATGGTAGCAGATATGGCCAACAAATTACTGGGGATGCTAGAAGGTCCTCCACTGCTGTTGGTAGCTGGACTTTGGAGCTTTTGAGGGAAGAATTTGAAGAAACTAGTTTCAGAGAGCATGGATCATGGTCTGGCAGGGACACAGAGCAGCTGGGAAGGTATTCTTTGGAACCTCTTTTTCCGGTGGGGGGACTAGTCATGTCCATTCACTTAGCCCAAGCCTGCCTTATCTCGGACAAGGACATACCAGAGATGACCCCTCCCGGCAGCCAGAGGAGGCATGGAGGGAGTCAAGGAGAGTCTTGGGGTATGATAGCAGAACACCAACATCTTCTTGGGGAATGGCTGGCCTGGGTTCTGGGCCCATAGGGCCCTGGGATCCCCCACAACTCTGGGCAGGGTTTGATGGCAACCCAGATAAAGTGGCACTAGTTTCGGGACAAGTGCTAAACCATGTTGACCATTATAGCCATCTCTATGCTTCCCAATGGGTGGTCATGATGGCGGTGGCAGCGGTTATGGAAGGTGAAGCTGCTGATTGGGTGGCTGATTTGTATGCTGAACACAGCCAAGACTTGGGGGATGTGGGCCTATTTCTGGAGGCTCTCAGAGTGAGATTTGAAGACCATACCTGAGCCCAGTGAGCTGAGGGGGAAATATTTGCAGCTTGGCAACAGGGCAGGCCTCTAGAGGATTATATACAGGAATTCTGGCTGCTGGCTAGTAAATTAAGTGGCTGGCCAGAGTGGTTTCTGGCACATCAGTTTAAGGTCGGTTTGGACCGAGTGTTGAAGCAGGCATGTGTATATTGTGGTCTACCACCCTACATGGTTTCAGGTGGCCACGGAGCTTGAACCCAAGTTGAAGGATGATAAAGCGAGGGGAGATTGGCTTCCCAGGCCTTGCAGACCCCCTGAAAGATCAGCCTCTGCCAGGCTTAAGGGTCAACCAGCATGTACGCCTACTACCCCCTCTAGCCAGCAGGCTGGTCATCCACCAATGCTGTGTTTCCGGTGTGGAAAGCCTGGTCATTGGGCAGTGGAGTGCCTAGAAGCAGTCACAGTGGCAGCTGTGGGCTCATCAGCATCTAGGCCAGACACTTCGAAAAGAACAGCCACCAGAACACCAGAAAGAGTACGTAGCGCTATACAAGCATGTCCCTCAAGCCCGGTTGGGGAGTCTGAGGTGAAAACCAGGCCAGCCGTGGATCTCGACACGAGTGAGGGTGAAGGTGATGGTGAGGCGGACCCCATGGTGAGTATGGCTGTCCAGCCCTTCTGGATCCTGGTTCAGGTGATGACTCGTAAGCGTTATGACTGCAAGGCACTTATTGATACGGGTTGCACCCATTGTCTTATGAGTCTTGATACAGCAGCCAGGATGGGGTTGAACACTCACAGGCTCTCACGTCCTATGCGATTCAAACAGGTGGACGGTTCCTTATTGGGAGGTCTACCCATGTCACTGAGCATGTCCTCTTGGAAATAGGTCCACATAAGGAACTCATTCGTTTTATTGTCATCCCAATGGTCCAAGAGGAAATAGTTCTGGTTCTCACATGGCTCAATAAGTGGGGCCCTACTATTTGGTGGGGTGGTGTTTGTAGGCATTTAAGAATAGGAATTGGGCGTCAAGCACTGATGCATGAGATGCAGACTCAACCTATGGATGATGTAGGGACCTCCATGAGTGATGCTGTGGCGAGCCTTAGATCAGAGGAGTCCAAGGGAAATCAACCGTACCCAGTGGAGTACAAGGACATGGAAGCAGCGTTTGATGAAAAAGAGTGTGATTTTTTACCACGTCACCGCTCAATGGATTGCGGCATAGAAATCATGCCAGGGGCTAAGATGCCCAAGCCCAAAATGGACTCTATGATGCCTCAGGAGCTAGCTGAAATGTGAAAGTACATCGGTAAGAATTTACAACGGGAATTCATTTAACTGGCCATGTCACGCATAGCCGCACCTGTTCTGTTTAGAGCAGTGGTTCGCAAAGTGGGTGGTACTGCCCCCTGGGGGGCAGTGAGATGCCTTAGGGGAACGCTAAGAGGCAAGGGGGCCGGCAGGGGGGCGCTAAGAGGCAGCAGGGGGGTGTTCGAGGCATCGGCACCGCAGGACGGCACCTCAAATGTGGTGGCGGTGGCTTTGCTCTACTTTCCCAACGTGCTGCCGCATTCGAGGCACTGTCTCCAGAGCGGTGCAACAGTCAATGGGGTGAGTCTGCAGTGCCAATGCCTCGAACGCCCCCCTGCCACCTCTTAGCGCCCCTCTGCTGCCCCCCTTGGGGGCACTAAGAGGTGGCAGGGGGGCATTCAAGGCACCGGCCCCTCGGGTTCACCCCATTGACTGTTCCACCAGAGTGGTGCAAGGGGCTCAATGGGGTGAGCAGCCCTTGCAAGCTGGCCAGCTTGCGCAGGCAGCCGGCCACCTCGTAGCACAGGACTTGTGCCATGTGATGCCCGAAGAGCTGCCAGTGGCAGGCCAGGCGCTTGGCTTTCAGCTGGTCCTCATCCAGGAAGCAGCAGAGGTCACGCAGCTCACGATTCTCTGCCTGCAGCCGCCCATTGATGGCTTTCAGCTCGCGACGGCTGGGGTGGGGGGTGCTCAAGGTTCTGTTGCCACCCCCTCCTCCCCACTTTCTTCCTTTTCCCACCACCCGCTGCTGACTGGAGCTCTTCGTCCCAAACCAGGTGTGTGTGTGTGTGTGTGTGTGTGTTTGTGTGTGAGTGAAAGAGGGGGAGGGGGGAAAGAGAGGAGGGAGAGGGAGAAAGAGAGGGAAAGAGAGAGGGGAGACAGAAAGAGAGAGGGGGAGAGAGAGGGAAAGAGAAGGAGAGGGAAAGAGAGAATCCCATCCCTGGGTGGCTGCCCCCAGAGTGACAGAGATGGAAAGAATAATGGGGTCATATAGAAAGTCAGCATACAGGCATCCGATCCTGGTTGCATTAGGAACCTTTTGTTTACAATATCTGTAAATTTGGAATTTTCCCTTCTGTGCTACAAATTCATTTTTGTTAAGAGCATGGGATGTTTGAGTGTTACATTTCTTTTGTGTGCATTCATGGAAGTCCTTAAATTTGATTTGTCAGTCTTGGGTTGCCTGATTATTACCTTCAGGTGAATTCTTGAGGTTACATAGAGTCTAAGTAAATAATAAAGTTTCTCCATTCACAGTTCCTAATGTCTGGCTTTTGAAGAAAGGATCATTTCTAAAGATGTTATTATTCTTGTAAAGTTTGTTTTGTTTGTGTAAGTTCTCTGCAACAATGCCACATACAGAGACAGGCTTGAAGGCTGTAAAGTCTCCAGTCTCTTTTACATCTACATAACTGCAACAGTTGTTCTTGGTTCTGATCTGGTTCAATAGCTTGTGATCCAATGCAAGGATTTTGAGGAACAAAGAGTGAAAGGGTGCAGAAGTATTCATCCAGAATTGAAGGTTGGGCTCCTGGGGAGAAGCAGCATCTTTGGGACTGAAACTCATGTACTGTAGATACAATAAGAAGCACCAGTTGGGTCTAGGAAGGGTCACCAATTTGAAACGTTAAAGGCTCCATGATTCTGCAGCCCTCAGTAGGGTGGTTTCTTTCTTTCTTTCTTTCTTTCTTTCTTTCTTTCTTTCTTTCTCTTTCCTTCTTTCCTTTCTTCCTTCCTTCCTTCCTTCCTTCTATTGCCTTTCTTCTGCGCTGTTCTTATTCTATGATACTGTAGAACTGGGGTTGCTCTGAGCATCCTCTTGTTTCTAAGCTGCCTCATTTGTTTCTGTTGATTGCATGTATTTTTTTTAAAGTCCCTGCCTGCAGGGTTATTATCTGAGAGGCAGAGTACAATAGAACAGGGCCAAACTGGGAGAATCCCACCCCTGGGTGTGTGTGTGTGTGTTTCAGGTGGGCTTCCTAGCTTTAGAAGGAGAGAGGGAAGGAGGAAGGGACAGAAAGAGAGAGAAAGAGGGAGAGAGGGAGGGGGGAGAGAAAGAGAGGGGGATACAGAAAGAGACAGAAAGAGAGGGGAGAGAGAAAGAAAGTGAGAGAGAAAGAGAGAAGGAAGAAGAAAAGAGAAAAGAGAAAGAAAGAAAAAGGGAGAGAGAAAGGAAGTGAAAGGAGGAAAGGATGAAAGGAAGGGGCAGAAAGAAAGGGAAAGAAAGAAAGAGAAAGAAAGAAAGAAAGAAAGAAAGAAAGAAAGAAAGAAAGAAAGGAGAGAGAGGAGAAAGTAAATGAGATATATGAATGGATAGATAAATACATGGGAAGGAGGGAAAGAGAAAAAAGGAGAGGAAGGAAGGACATAAACCCTGGCTTCAGAAGACTTTGAAGCAGCACAGCAATCTAGGGCTGGCCTGCAAGGGATCTCTGAGGTCATCTAGTCCAACCCCTGCTCCAGCAGGAGATCCTTACAGAATCAAAGAATAGCAGGGTTAGAAGGTGTGTGTGTGTGTGTGTGTGTGGCTGTCAAAACACCAAAAACAGGCCAGGTAGCTCTGTGGAGGTCAGTCGTAAATTAGAACACTTGCTAAGCAACTGGCCACTAAGCAAGGACCTGGTCATTAAGCAAGGACTACTTAAATTTGGGTTGCCAGCCACATGGCCACCTGCCCGGGCCTTGCCTGGGCCTCCCCAGGCCTTGGAAACTGGCAAAAAGCACTTGATAAGCAACTGGCCACTAAGCTAGGACCTGGTCATTAAGCGAGGACCACTTAAATTTGGGTTGCCAGTCACATGGCCACGCCCACCCCAGTCACATGACCACATAGCATGCCCACCCCAGTCATATGACCACCAAGCCACACCCACAAATTAGTCCACGCCCACAGAACCGGTTGTTAAGAAATTTGAATCCCACCCGTGATTTGAACAGATAGCTAACTTTATGAGGTTATTCATCTATAAAAACTTATTTGGAGCCTTGCTTGTGTGGTTCGGATATGCAGCTCCTGTTCTCACAAAATGAAAGCACTATCAACATTCAATATTGTACTTTGTAAAATAATTTTAATTTTACTCTGAGTTGCTGAGGACCCAAACTTTGAAAATCCCTAGGTTAGAGAATAGACACCCATACTGTTTGCCTCCTTGAAAATAAACTAAAAAAATCTAGCTCTCATAAAACCAAATAACAGATTTAACAGATTGATAGAATTGGAAGGGACCTTGTAGGTCATCTAGTCCCAAGCAGGAGACCCTACACCATTTCTGACAAATGGAAGTCCAATCTCTTTTTTTTTTAAAGTTTTTATTAAATAATCACACACAAACATAAACGTGAACAAAACATGGACCAAACAAAAACATACATTAAATTGAACCGGGTACTGCTGAGCTCGCTTCACTCCTTGTCCATCATTTGTTAAGTCCAATTCAGAAAGGCTATTGGATCTTTCTCCTGTCTAGCCATCCATAGAAATTGTTCCATATTTTGTAATAGTCCGTTTCTTCCTTATTTTTGATTTCCATTGTCAATTTGTCCATCTCCGCGCACACAATAATCTTCCTTATTAATTCCACTTCTGTTGGAGTTTCAGTGTTTTTCCAGTTTTGTGCAAAAGTCATCCTCGCTGCCGTAATAATGTGAATCATTAAATAGAAGGTTTCTTTCGGGTATATCTTGGTAGTAATTCCTAGTAGGAAAAATTCTGGTTTAAAGTATATTTCCTCGTCACAAATTTCTCGTAGCTATTTACATATTTCGTTCCAAAATTCCTGGGCCTTTTTGCAACTCCACCATATATGGTATCGTTCCTCTTTCCTTGTTGCACTTCCAACAGATGGGAGAAAATTTATTGTTTATTTTAGCTAGTCTTGTTGGTGTTATGTGCCATCTGTAAAATAGTTTGTATAGATTTTCCTTATCGGTGTTGCTAAAGTTATTTTTTTTGTTTCTAGTCCAGATTTTCTGCCAATCATCCAAATTTATATTAGAGCGAAATTTCTCATCCATATTATCATTGTTTCTTTTACTTTTTCTTCTTCTAATTTGGCTTCTAATAATACTTGGTAAGTTTTTTAATCATCTTTTCATCTGGTCCTAACAGAATTTCATCCAATTCAGTCCTAGTTTTACTAATGCCCAATTCCTTCTTATCCTTTAAGTATTTAGATTGGAGTTGCAAATAGGCCCACCATTCCAATTCTATTCCCTGCTCAGTCAACTGCTGCCTAGTTTGTAATTCCCCTTTTTCATCTAATAATTCCTCATATGTAATGATTTTATCGTATCGTAATAGGTGTGGGTGCATCAAGGCTTCTAATGTTGATAACCAAATTGGAGTTTGAATGTACATTTGTTTTTTTAATTTTAAACCAGGTATGTAAGAGTGTCTGTCTAACTTTGTGTTTTTGCACATAACTACCGTGTTTCCCCGAAAATAAGACACTGTCTTATATTTTTTTTGGCTCCAAAAAACACACTAGGTCTTATTTTCGGGGTAGGTCTTATATTAGGGCAGGTTTAGAAAATAGGTCTTATTTTTTTTTTAAATGAAAAAAAACACCATATTCATGTAGAACAATGTACATTTATTCATGCGAAACCACGAACAAACAAATGTAACAAACCTATTCAGGTGCAACAGTCTACATGTATTCATGTATAAGAATGTGCGTTTATTCAAATACAAGCATGTCATCTTCTTCTGGAGCGTCATCATAACTCTCCAAATCCTGAATTCTGGTCTGGTTTTCTTGCAGCTCCATTTCCTTTAGAACCAGTGGCCCCAATCTTTCATGTCTAGCAATAGCGCTCTCTTTAAAAGAATACTTCTTGTCCAAATAGCCGGCTTGTAGAGCTTTGGCAACACAGCTTTCTGTAATCTTTTCCCATGAATTCTTCACCCATGTCACCACCTCTTGCAGGCCAGGTTTCACAAAGTTTCCACGCTGATTTCTTTCCATTCTATTTTCAATGAAGTCATTGATTTGCAGGTGTAGATGGTCCTTGAAGCGGCTTGTTTATTGCAACATCAAGAGTCTGGAGATAGGCAGTCATTCCTGCAGGAATCATTATTTGATCTATCCTTCTCTCGCAAGGAAGTTCTTCATATCTTTAGCGGTGAGTGCTTGCTGAATCCCAGACTAGCAGACCTCTTTGGCTACCTCGCACAATAAGTGGCAACATTAAATCGATCCACTTCCTTATAACGGCTTGTGTACACCAGGCTTTTTCAGTTTCAAGGACATAAATGCCAGAAACACGTTCAATTTTATCTTTCTTGCCCTTAGAGATAATTAGGGTCTGACTTTCTTTCCATCCAGACGAATTGCCAAAATACAGGTACGCGCACTTTCGTAACCAGTGGAGGGAATGTAGATTGACGAGGCACCCATCCGATTAATTGTTGTTTGAGATCCTTGGCCCATAAACACCGCAGTTTCATCCATAGCGATCATGTTAGAGAGTTGGTATTTAGAAAAGTCAATGCCATCAATAAAGGACTTAAATGCAAGTCGCGTTTAACAACTTCTCGTCTTCCAGCTTGAACAGGGTTGTCGATCTTCTAGCGACAGTTCATACCGCTGAAGGAAGTTGTCCAGCCAGTGTTGTGATGCTTTGAAGTCTTCTGTAGATATATCAAACTTTGGTGCCGTTGCAAGGGCAAATGCTTGAATATCAGCCCTACGCACAATCAGAGCCTTTGCTCTCTTATCAGCAATCCATTCGCAGATGACATTTTCCAGCTCAGGAAATAATGTTTGCCGACCTGATCCACACTTGCGCTTCTTAGCCTTTCCCTCTTCCACCTTTTGATTTAGATTCTCGTAATCTGCTCGCCATTTTCGGACCAAGCGCAGATCCAATTTATTTTCTTTGCAGTAAGCTGTAAGATTCTTGCCACACGAGTCCTCTACAATTCCCTTCTTGTACTCCACAGAATAGCTCTTTCTTTTTGCAGCCATCTTGTCTGGGGGTCAAAATATAATTCTGTTTAAATCCACTGTACCACTATAGGACCCTAGCGCAGTTATCTTCTGTCTTAAATACTGTATTGTGCTAAGGTATCTGTGCATGTTTTTTGTAGCTATGCCCCTAAGCCAGGGGTGAGGAACCTCTGGCCCTCCAGCTGTGGTGAAACTACAAATTCCATGATGCTTCTGTCTATGGGAGTCATTCCCATGGCTATAAGAATATTGCAGTGCATCATGGGATTTGTAGTTTCACTGAAGCCAGAGGTTCCCACCCTGCCCTTATCCATATCCTTTTACACCTTGTAACCTATAGCACCCTATAGCATATTAAAACCACTGTATATCGTTTGTTTTGATATGCTTACAATACCTGTACCATAAAAAACGGCACATTTTGAAGTGGTTACCGTATTACCTAAGGTGCTTTAACACTGATCCACAGATGCAGCACAGTGCACCAAAAAAGATAACCCACAGGTGCACTGTACAGCATCTGTGGATCTGTGTAAAATCAGCACTCAATGGATGTGGCCGGGGCAATGATTCCTCACATTTTTCTTAGTTTTTTTTATATAAGTTTTACACATGTCTTTTTATAATTGTGATGGTTTTTAAAAATAAAAATAACCTTGCCTTTGGAAGAGCGAGCCGAGTTCTGGCTTCTGACAGGCGGAGTGCATGTAGTATCACTCCGCCTGTGACAGGAGCGGAACTAGAAAATCGGCTTGTGCGGCTCGAGTGTGCACTGCCGCATGCTTTCTTTCAGGGTCCGCTGCCTTCACAGGGAAAGAACACGACTCGGTGAGTACTGTCCTCCGGTTTTTAATTTATGTATGCTTTTCTTTTCTTTTCTTTTTTTCCTCTGACCTGCTGTATGTAGTTAAGGGGATCTTGAGCAGGGGTGGGCTGGCTGTTACGGACTCCGTGTCGGGGATGGGGGCTAGGGCTGCGTCGGATTATTAAGCTTTAGATTAGGATTTTAAATTTTAGATGGGGTGTTAAGCTTTAGATTTTTAGGCTGAATTGCAGATTTGGGTGGGTTTTTTTCTGAACTGGACACGCATTTTCCCTTCGAGGTTTGTTTGGGTTGCTTTTATTTCTCAATGAAGCGTCTCCCTCTGCTCTTGCAAGCGCGGATACTCGGGTCCTTCCCTAAGTGGGCCCTGAGATCCTGCACCCCCTTCCTCCCTCCAAACCTCCCTAAACGGCCCAGATTCCAGCTTCAGAGTAACGGTGTCCTTTGCAGGCTGAAATGGGATCCTTTGCCATAAACTTCTTGGGACGGCTTTATGGTGCCAAATAGTGGGTGTGAGTGTGTAGGGGGTGTTTGGTGCATGGTTGCTCGCTGAAAAGTCTTCCTGGAACTGGAGATTTACACTAGGTCTTATTTTCGGGGTAGGTCTTATATTAGGGCAGGTTTAGAAAATAGTGCTAGGTCTTACTTTCGGGGTAGGTCTTATTTTCGGGGAAACACGGTATGTCCCTTTATACTGTCTTGTCCGAGGAAGGTGTGCCACCCTGACTGGAGGTTGTATCCCTCTAATGTTAGTATTCTTTTGTTTGTGTGGTTAATCCAATCTTTTATCCAGGTCAGTGTTGCAGCTCTGTGGTACAGCTCCCAGTCTGGGAGGCCAAACCCCCCTCTCTCTGTGGCGTCCTGTAATAGTTTTAATTTTACCCTAGGTTTTTTCTTTTGCCAAATAAAATTCGATACCAATCTGTTTAATTTGTCAAAGAAGGTTCTTTCTAATTTTATAGGGGTGTTTTGGAAGATAAATAAAATTTTAGGTAAAATATTCATTTTTATCGTGGCTATTCTTCCCATAAAGGATAGGTTTAAATTGTTCCATCTTCTTAATTCATCAGTTATTTGTTTAATAAGAGGGTCGTAATTGTCTTTCTTAAGTGTACTATGCCTGGCTGATATAATGATTCCCAAATAATTTATTTTTTCAACAATTTCAATGCCCGTTGTTGCCACCAGTAATTGTTTCTGTTTGTTTGTCATATTTATAGTGATCATTTTTGTTTTATTTTTGTTGACCTTTAAACCCGCTACAAGTCCAAATTCATCTAATTTTTCTAATAATTTAGGTCCAGAGGTTTGTGGTTCTTCTAGAATAAAAAGTAGATCATCCACAAATGCTTGTAATTTGAATTCTTCCTTTTTTATTTTTAGGCCTTTTATCTCGCTTTCTTTTTTAATTGTCCTGATTAAGGTCTCTAAGGTCATAATAAACAACAATGGCGACAATGGGCATCCTTGTCTAGTTCCCTTCTGGATTTGAAATTTTTCTGTGAGTCCCCCGTTAATTAGAATTGTAGCTTCTTGTTTTTGATAAATAGCCAGAATTACATTTATAAATTTGGGTCCTAGATTCAAGTGTTTACTTTGTTGTAAGATAAAATCCCATTTTACATTATCGAATGCCTTTTGGGCGTCTAGGAATAGTAATACTGCTTGTTCTGCACTACGGTCTTCACAGTATTCTAGTGCATCTAGTGTTACTCTGATGTTATTTCTAAGGTGTCTGTGTGGGAGGAAACTGTTTTGATCTGTAGATATAAGTTTATTAAGTATTTTTTTCAGTCTTTCAGCCAGAATAGTCATAAAAATTTTGTAGTCCACGTTGAGTAGGGAGATTGGTCGATAGCTCCCCGGGTCTGTCAAATCGGTTCCTGCTTTAGGAATAATGGATATTTTTGCTTCTTGCCAAGATTGGGGACACTTTGCCCTGTCTAAAACTTCATTAAAGATTTTTAACGTTTCTTTTCCTAATGTATCCTGCTGTGTTTTGTAAATTTCAGCCAGTAAGCCATCTGGTCCTGGAGCTTTGTCAATTTTTTGCTTGTTAATGGCCCCATATACTTCCTGAAGAGTTATATTATGATTTAAGGATTCTTTGTCATCCTCTGAGATTTTTAGATACCTTTGAATTTGGTCTTCTGTTACGTGGTTTACCTCTGTATATAGATCGTGTTGTGGCCCCGCCTCATGAGCCTGTGCTGACAGAGGAAGAGGACCTGGATGATGATGAAGAAGGAGAGGAGGAGCAGAGGCCTCCCTCACCAGGGCCTTCCTCCCCAGGATCTCCCTCCTTGGCAAGGTCTCCCTCCCCAGGACCTTCCTCCTCCTTGGCAAGGTCTCCCTCCCCAGGACCTTCCTCCTCCCTGGCAGGCCCCCTCCCCAGGACCTTCCTCTCTGGCAGTGCCTCAGGTTTCCTCGGAAAGCCAAGAGGAACTGCCTGAAGGCGTGTAGCAGTAAAGTCAGACCGAGAGAAGGAGGGAAGGTGCATGGCTTGATCCCAGGCAGCGTCGGAGGGCGTCAGCAGCAGCGTGAGGCGGGGAGGGCCAGAGGTGAGCTGGACCACACCCACCAGGTATAAAAGTGGGTGTGCCTACGCTGCAGACTCTGTTAGTGACAAAGTGTCATCTGCGGAAGCTTCCGTCTGTGTGCTTGATTTTTGGACTCTGAAAGGAAAGCAATTCTCTGGGATTACTACATTCCTTCTTGGATTTGGCATTGAGAACTTGGGTGACTGCCAGCTCTTGTCGGAGAGATAACGGGGATTTTGGCGACAGGCCAGCGTGACTCCTCTGCGTGAGCTAACGCTCCTTGCCTTCAAGGGAAGGGAAGGTGAAACGAAACAGGCCAGTGTGACTTTTCTGTGTTGGCTAACGTACCTTAGCTTCTGGGGAAGTGAAGGTGAGACAGAACAGATCGTTATAGTATTTTTTAATAATCTGCCTTTTTTCTTCCTCTTTAAAACATATCTCCCCTTGTTCATTTCTTAATTTAGTAACCCATCTCTTTTCATTTTGCTTCTTAAGTTTAGAGGCTAACCAGCCCTGGTTTGTTTGCATTCTCAAATTGGTATTGCTTCATCTTTTTAATTTCTGGGCTAGCTCTTCCTTGTCCATTAAATTTATTTTATGTTTGATTATATCAATTGTAATTTAACTTGTTTTTCTTGTGGTGTGATCTGCAATTTCTCGTCCCATTCCTTGTATTTTTGTTCTAATTTTGCTCTTTTTGTTTTTCCTTATTTTTCCTGGCCATATATTTAATAGACACTCCTCTCATTGCTGCTTTAGCTGTATCCCAATTATTTTGTAGAGGTGTCCTCAGGTTTATTTTCTTGAAAAAAGAGTTCTAACTCTTTTGTTAACGTTTTGTTGAATGTTTCATCTTTTAGAATCGACCTCTGGAGCATCCAATTTCTTAATTGTTGTTGTCCCTCCCACCTAAGCCTAATCATGTTGTGATCTGCTAGTATGTTTGGTTCCATTGTTATGTCTAGAATCTCTGAATTTAATTTTGGTCATCCACATCATATCCAGTCTTGACCAGGACATGTGATGGTTGGAGTAATAAGTAAACTGTTTTTTCCCTATGTTCCTTTCCCTCCAGACATTGCTAATATTAAATTCTTTAGTAAGGTCTAAAAATACTTTTGTAACTTTTTTTTTCTTTTCTAGGTTGATATTATTTCCCTTGTAGTCCAGTGATTTGTCTATGACCACATTAAAATCCCGTATGATGCATAATTCTTGATATTGTAATTCCTTAAGTTTGTTATGTAATTTTTGAAAAAAGGATTCTTGAGGACCATTTGGTGCATAGATTACTACTAATAAGCTTTTTGTCTTTCTTATTTCAACTTCTACCATCAGTATCCTGCCTTCTTTGTCTGAGTATATTACTGAAGCTGGGATCCAATCCTTTATGTAAAGTACTACTCCTCTCTTTTTCTTTTGGTCTAAACGAAAACAGATTCCCCAATTTTTGTTCTCTAATAAATATTTTGTTTCTGGGCAATGTGGACCTCCTGTGCTATGATATCAGCTTTTGTATTTGTAAGTATTTAAAAGCTTTTTCCGTTTTACCGGGAGTTTAAACCGTTAATATTCCAAGATATACAGTCACAAAAATTCGTGTTTTTATTGGATCCTGTACTTGGCACTTCTTGTAATTCTTTTTTTTTTTTAAACAAATTTTATTCAATTTTTAACAATTTTTAAAACAGCTCTTTTCAGTAGACAGCATGTTCCGAGTCATCACTTTTACATGCAAATGTGACAGTAGATCTATATTCATTTTAAACATTTGACTTCACTTCTATTCCATTTTAGCGGACAAAGGGTCAAAGAAATTAATCCTAATCTCAAATCTTAATCTCAATCTGTATAGCCCCCAGTTCATTTCGAGTTAATTGCAAATATACATATATATTTTAAAAACTTCATGTATAAATCTTACAAATAACAATATATTTGCCCATCATATTAAAGATAAAGTTCATCCATGTCTATCCTTTAATTATCTTCACATTGTTAATACTCTTTTATCATTTACAGAATTCTTTTGTCCGTCAGATTTGCCCTTTCATCACATATTCTCTCCATAATTCTAAATCCATACCCATGTTAACACTAAAAGAATGAAAAAAACCTAGACTTGCCCCCTTTTACTACTTTGAAAGTGACACCTCAGTGGTTAATATAGTAACATAATCATAATCATTCCCTTTAAAACGAAGATAGAGAAAAAAGAAAAAGAAAATGGAAAAAGCTCCCTTACAATATATCTCTAATCGGTTGGGTTCTGCAACACATATCCCCTAAAATTTATTTATGGTTCCAAAATAATAATAAAAATAACTAATCTTGGTTATTGACAAATCTCATTTTTAGGCATTTTCTAAAATCATTTCAATTAATTCAATTCATCTAATCATCATTTAGCTTTCTTTTGTGGATAAGAAATGAAAAATGTGACCTTTTACCAGTAAAATTGTCAGTAACCCCTATTGTTTTACACTTTTATAATTACAATATATTCTTATTACCATTTCTTCATGCAGAACCCCCTTTTAAATACGTTAGCCATTGTCTCTATGCAAACAAGTTTCTCTTTATTATGTAATTCCGTGTCTCTCTATCTTTTGTTCTTGTTTCTTGTTCCTTCTCCTCTCTTTTATCCGCTATCCCCTTCTCTATCCAGTTTGAATCCTCTCTCTCTCTTTACCTTTCTGCTCTCTATCCTTCTGGACCTTTCTAACATGCCTAATTTCATAAATGTTCCCTTTTTTAATTACCTTCTTAAGTTTCATTTTTTGACCATCCTCCTTTCCTTTTATTTGTATTAATCTTTGTGTTAATTGTCTTCTTAAAATGGCTTTGTGCTGGCTCCTTCTCCTCCCTATTATCCTGCTCTCCCCTTCTCTATCCAGTTTGAATCCCTCTCTCTCTTTACCTTTCTGTTCCTTTCCTTCTGAACCTTTCTAACATTAATTTATAAATGTTCCCCTTTTTAGATACTTTCTTAGGTTCCGTTTTTTAGCCACCCTTCCTTTCCCTTTTATTTGTATTAATCTTTGTATTAATTGTCTTTTTAAGATGGCTTTCTCTTGTGCTGGCTCCACCCTTTCCACGGCTTCTTCTTCTTTATTCAGCATTTGAATGCCCATATTTTCTGCAACATGCCAAGTTAGTTCAGTCACTTCCTGTAACAGTTCTTTCATACTTTTAAACTCCATTTTTAATTCTTTGGATGACCACCAAAATTTTAATTTTCCTTATTTCTTCTTCTTTAAATTTTCTATGATCCTAACCCAGGTCCAGAGTCTATATCAATATTACCAATTAGTCCGCAATCCGTCTTTGTGTATTCAAGCTTTCACTTTCTATAAGTCCTCGTCTCTTTAAAATGTACAACTCAATCCACAAAGGAACAAGATAGTTTCTTACTTCTTTAGCTTCCAATTTTTCTCCACAAAGTGGCACTTTCTGCACAGAGTCTTAACCCTTTCCTTTTATTTTGATAATCAAAGTTTTCCGAGCCCCAAACTTAAGTTCTTCGCTGGCTTCTTCCTTTCGGTTGAAGCCCTTATAGCTGTCAAAATATTTTACTTATTTTTCTTCACTTGGAACTTCGCTTCTGTTTCTCTTTTTAAAACTCATCTTTATCTTAATCGGGGTGCCTTGATCTTACCATCCGATACTCCCGGTTCCTCTGCTGTCGACTTCTCTCTTTCCTCCTGCACCAATCTTAGTCCCGTTGAGACCTTCTCTTGAGGTGGCCATTTTGACCACCGCTTCTTGGCGTCTTGGGAGGAAAAGACCAGACAAAAGGGGAGATCGGCTCCCCTCACTCTGGCTGGCAGATTTCCCTTTCTCCGCCCGCCCCTCTGAGGCAGCTTCAGCCCGAACCTTGCAGGATCGGGGCTCTA
>SOZL01001841.1:0-39830 GCA_009733165.1 Naja naja | reverse complement strand
GAGGGGTGTAACATGGGAGTATCGGGACAACCCCCATCACAGCCGCGGCTGCATTCTGCACCAGCTGCAACCTCCGATAATCCGCAAGGCAGCCCCATGTAGAGAGCGTTGCAGTATTCGAGTCAATAATACCTCCAACCCTGCACCTGTGTAAGGCTGGGGGTCTCCTCTCTCCTCTCCCCCACCCAATTCCACTGCTTTCCTGGCCGGGGGCTGGAGTGTCCCCTGCCCTGACAAAACCTCCAGCGCCTCTGGCAACAAACGGAGACTTCCTGGAAGAAGCAACACAGGAAAGGCAGCCTGTTGCCAGGATGGCGGCTGGCTTTCCGCCCCGATCTGATCCCTGATGGTCCTGGGGCCTTGGGAGGAGACCCCGGGGGTACCTCTTGAATGAAGCCAGGGGAAGGGGAAGGGCTGGAGAGGGCAGCCTTGTCCCCTTGGGGCTCGAGAGAGGCCGGGGTGCTGGCAAGGCTCTCTCCCAAAGGAGGAGAACTAAAAAGGTCAGCTTTTTATCTGCCTTTTTATGAGGGAATTCAAGATGAATTTGAAGCCTCTCCTGTCCCTCAAGCCACCCCCCATGGAGCCAGCCAGAAGTGGCAGCCTCCTCAGCCCTTGATGCCCAATGGATCAGGGGAAGAGGCTGCCTTCTGAAGCAGGGAGGGGGCTCTGTCCCTGGAGGTGTTCCAGGAAGGAACAGGGGCAGCAGGTGGACTAGATGACCCCCAAGGTCCCTTCCAGCTCCATTCTGATGGGATCCAAGGGCACGAGCCTTGTTGTCAAAACGGCTCTGAGGACAAAAGGAGTCCTCCACTTCAACAATCTGTTTAGTGGCTGAAGTTACAATGGCACTGAGGAAAGTGACCAGTTATGGCCAGTTTTCACATTTACGGCCGTTGCAGCACCCCATGGTCGCTGACCAAAACGCAGGCATGTATTTATGGGAACTGGGGTGGTATTTATGATGCTTGCAGTGCCTGGGAGTCATTGGGGTCATCACAAGGCTTGCTTAAGGACTGCATGATTTACTTAATGACCGCACTCATTTGCTTAACAACTGAGGCAAAAAGGTGTAGGGACTTCCTTAGCAACAAAAATTGTGGTCATAAGTGGAGGACTGCCTTGATTGCCTTATAGTTCCTTGAAATTTATCTCCAGAGACTTTCAGGATCTCTAGCAGTCAGGATATTCAATTTTCGTCTCCCCCCTTCTGCTGGCTTCCGGGAGCCTGGAGCAAAGTCCTTGGTAGCTTTTTTTCTGGGGCTTCTGGGCCTGAGAGGACTGAGGTGAACCCCCAGGTGAGGCCTTTGAGTGTTGCCTCTGCTCGGTTTCCTCTCCCACCTTGGAGAGAGAGAGTTTAGAAAGAGACCCTTTTCCTCTGGTGGATTTGAGAGCCCCCAAACTCCTGCTTGCAACTATTCCACACAGGGCAGCCAGAAGGAGCCCAATCTGGTCAGGATGCAGCCTGACTCTCCTGTGGGGCTTCTTCTCCCTCCTTCCGCGCTTTGGGCTCCGGTCTCAACTAGCTCATCATTGGGGAAAGAAGCGGCTTTAATAAGGGGATGGAGACAGGATGGTGGATCTCATGGAGAAGTCTCTTTCACAGGCAGGAGCAGCTATGGGAAAGGAGCACTGACTAGGTCTCCTTGGATGAGAACATCTCACAAGCAGAGGACCTGGAGGCTTCCAACTTCTCTAGCTTGGTGAGACGGCCAGTGGTTCTCATGGAGATTGTCAAACAACATAGTTGAAGCTTGGTTCCCACAACAACCTCTCCACTTTTCCTATTCATTCTCTCAGACATACACTTTTTAGCCACTGCCAGTATAATAAGTGTCACATTGTTTGGCAGTGGCTGAACAACAAATTCCTCTGAATGATTTTCAGAGTTCCCTTTAGCAAAGATTTATTGAGATGAAGAGTTACAAGAATTACAGTCATCCAAACATTTCCCATTTGGAAACGAGATATGATGTTCTTTTCACTCCTGCATATTATCTAAGTGGAAATAATTAATGTATTCTTTCAAATAAATTGACATTTTACAATTCTTTAAACATCATGATGTTATGTCTCATGTTTTTACATTTGTTCTGGCTGGTGAGATGCTCCTTTGTGTTCAGCTCTGGTCTCAGAAGAATAATGTGGCACTTGGGGATGAAAGATGCCCCAGCAGACCAGCACTGGAGGCCAGGATGGAGAAGACCTGCACAGCCACCATGTATTTCCCTTTGTGCTCATGTAGTGGGCACAAAGTCACCCAGACACTGCAGAAGACCAGCATGCTGAAGGTGATCAGCTTGGCTTCATTGAAGGCCCCGGGCAGATTCCTGCCAGGAAAGCCACCATGAAGCAGATGGCAGCCAAGAAGCCCATGTAGCTGAGGGATGTAGAACATGACCACGGCCCCTTCATTGCATTGCAGGATGATCTCTCCAGGCTGGGAGTGGAGGTCAAGTCAGGGAAGGGGGGGAGAAACTCCCAGCCAGATGGAGCAGATGAGAATTTGGACAGCAGAACAAGAAAGGATGATGGAGTTGGCCAAGCTCTTCCCCCAACCATCTCTTCACTCGGTTTCCTGGTTTTGTGGCCAGGAAAGCCAGCACCACCGTGATGGTTTGGCCAAGAGAAAGAAATGGCAACTGAGAGACGATGCTGAAGACTGTTTGTTGGAGAAAACAGGTGGCTTTCCTTGGTTGACCAATGAAGAGAGAGAAGACAAGAAGCAAAGCAGGAGGGAGACCAGGAGGATGTAGGAGAGGTCCCGTTGTTGGCTTTGACAAGGGAGTTTCTCGTATTTAATGAAGATGATTAAAACAAGGCCTGTGGTTATGAACAAGAATAGGGCAAAAGATGCCAGGATGATGCCCAGATGTTCTTCATATGTCAGAAAGGTTATAACTTTGGGGATACATTGGACTCTCTCCTCATTTGATATTTATCATCTGGACATTTAATGCATTTTTCTGTATCTGAAAAATCCAAAAAGCTATAAATTATATAAATAGAACTTTTTATACATAATTTGGAGGATGATGTAATGTGGGCGCAGTGGTTAGAGTGCAGTACTGCAGGTTCCTTCTGCTGACTGCTGGCTGCCTGCAATTTTGTCAGTTGAACTCACCAGCTCAAGGTTGACTCAGCCATCCTTCCCAGGTGGGTCAAATGAGGACCCAGATTGTTGGGGGCAAAATGCTGACTCTGTAAACAGCTTAGAGAGGGCTGTAAAGCACTGGGAAGCTGTACTGAAGTCTAAATGCTATTGCTATGCTAAGTCTGCTTTAGATGAGGAAAAGCAACGAATCGAACACCTAAGACAATTCCTAAAGTTTCAAAGAACTGAGATGTTACTAGAAGAAAAACCATGGAAATACACATCCAAACTAAAACATGGAAGAATTATCCTGGAAACAATCTGCCTTACTTCCTATCTAGCTGCTGCTTCAAGATCTTTTGATAAGTCTTCCCTTAGATAATAAATTGTGCATTTTGAAAATAAACAGGAAGACAGTTAAGCTTCAATGTGTTTTTTAATCACATGTGTTTCATGAAAATGCTCTGGATGGATCCAGTTCCACAAGTCTTTCCCTATTCTTCAGTGTCACCCACCTTCCTGAGTGGAGAAGGTCCCCTCTGGACAAGGAACGCAGTCGGCAGCAAACTGGCTCTTCTTCTCGAGCCCTCTTGACAAATCCAGGAGGACAACTTTCCACACACCTGGACTGAGGCAGGGACTGAGCAGAAAAATAAGGAATGGAAAGAAAATATGTTAGGACTCTCCATCCAGGAAAATGGGAGGGGAAGAAATGGACATTAGGCAAGTAGCCTCTGGGCCTTCACTTAGATAAATATGAAATCTGTGACTCCTTCCAAACAGATGTAGGAGATACAACCATGGGAAGATTATCCATTGAGTTCCTTCCTTTTGGTTTTGGCGTATGGATGGAATTGAAAAAAGATTTAAGCATTAAGGGGTAACTGGTCAGTTTCGCCTCATGGCCCCATTAACAGACATCCCTGCTTTCTTCTCATACCCCTGGATTTAAAGTATGAGGATCTCTCTCCAAAGGTGCTCTGGACTTCGTTTTTCCTCGGGACATTTCTGTCCAGTCCAGTGGCCTTTGAAAAAACACTTTTGGGACAACCATGACCTGGATGAGTGAGAATCTCCGTAGATATAATCATCTATTGACATTAAATTATATAATTTGTTGAATTTAGAATAAATTTTAGATTTATTAAATTTTTAGATTATCTCATTTATTGAAACAGAGAAAAATGTGATGAAGAAAGAAACTCTAATGAGCTGCGGTGTGCAGTGGTTAGAGTGCAGTACTGCAGGCTCCTTCTGCTGCCTGCCGGCTGCCTGCAATCTTACCTGCAATCTTACCAGGCTCCATCCTTTGAGGAGGGTCAAATGAGGACCGGATTGTTGAGGGCAACATGCTGCAATGTAAACCGCTTAGAGAGGGCTGGAAAGCACTGGAAAGCAGTATGTAAGTCTAAATGCTGTTGCTATTGGTAAGTCTGCTTTAGATGAGGAAAAGCAATGAACCTAAAATCTAAGACAATTCCTAAAGTTTCAAAGAACTGAGATGTTACTAGAAGAAAAACATGGAGTAGTTTAAGGTTATGCTATTGTGTGCATATGTGAAGGGAGGTCTTTAGTTGGGACATATGTGATAGGGACATCTGATGTGAAGATGGGTTTAGGGGTTGGATTTGTCGTTTTGATTATTGCAAGGGAGCCCGGGATTTTCAGATTCGGATTCCCCAGTTGTTGTCAGTTACTATCCAAACTTTTGAGCGATGTCTGTCTTAGAGTTATTGGTTGGAGGGTTGCTGGAATGCTGACATGTAGTGTGGCTGTAATGCTTTTATCCTTATTATCCTTATTATCTTCTTTACTTCCCTTTTATTGGTATGATTATGGTGGTGGTGATGGCTGTTATTCTGTTGCTTCTGTACTGGAGACAAATTCCTTGTGTGTTTCATCGCACTTGGCCAAATAAAGTTCAATTCTATTCCACTCATTCAAGCATTTTTCAGATGAAGAGTCCTCTTACAAGCAAAGGTCAAATCTAAGCAGCATTCCTTTCAAATGCTCCCTCATTACATTTGATGTCATGAAGGGTTTTTCTTTGGCTCAAAGAAATCTTTCAGTACATCAGTTTTCTGGTCAGGGCATGATACAATATGAGATATTATACAAACAATACACTATATTGTACTGCAGAGTCACTCTGGAAAGAGAGACAGGCGGCATATACAGTAAATGTGAGAAGCTGAATTCTAATTTCAAGACTTATTTCCCACTGTGACCCACAGGACGTCCAGTCAGTCTCCAATAAGCTTCATTGGATTCAGTCCTAACTTGAGGTCAGGAACCAGTCAACAGAATTGCCTTCTTCTTCCCTTCTATTTGAGGACAAGGAAAAAGCGATTCCACACTTCTACCAGCACCACTGTGAGAACGAGGGGGGAGAAAACCGATGGTTCGTGGCCTTATTCTATTGGGAAGCTATCTGAAATGAGTTGAGCCCAGAAGAATTCAATCCAAAACTTCTTTATTCAGTACAAAAAGTAGAAGAAAAAAACAGTTACAAAAGACATACCAATAGTTTGTGCTTTTTAAATGTCCTTAGAGTCCATATCATTTAACAATCACCTGTGAGACTGAGTTCCAAAGTCCCTTCCTTGAAGGGGGAAGGCACTTCCAGCTGTGAAGTTGCTGCTTGCTTAGGAGCTTGAAGAACTGGCTAGCTGCCCACAGGCAGCTTATATACACCTGAGCCAGGTGAGGTGGAGCTAAGAAAAGCCCGAAAGTTCAAACTACAGCTGTGCTGTGATTGGCTCATTTGAATTTTCAAAACCTGAGCCAGTGGAAAGAGCATAGCACCATGTGGAAATTCCTTCCACAACCACAATCCCTAGCACTTGATGGCCTCTCTCACCAAGTTTATGGAGATCATAGACATCAGAGAGGAGACTAGAGGCCCATCATCCATGTTCTACAGAATCATCACCCAGATCCCAGGTTGTCTGAATCAGCAGAGAACATTGTTCCAATATTACAGCACCTGGAGGACACTTTCTTATACACTACTGAAGCCGCCCAAGCACTCGAAGAAAACCATCATTGCCCACATTCCATTTCCTGGGAAGGTCATCCATCATGGTGACTGGGCTTAGCCCACTTGAAATGGGGCCACAGGCTTTGCAAAACAGGGAAAAGGGACCAATATTCCACCCACCTTGTTGAGCAACTTTAACCGTGAAAGAGCATCTTGGTTGATCATAACTCTCCCTCTTTCAAAAGTTCCTGGGTGCAGATAAATGTGATCCAACTTGGGGAGAACAGCCCAGGTCCTGATGTTCAGATCTGCTGCTACCTCTCCATTTTGGTCCAAGTACAAAATAAAAGTGGAAAAATTGCAAAACTCATTCTTTGCCAGAAAGGGATGAAACTAAAATGGAACGATCCAGAAATATTAAAAGCAGGAATTTTGGTTTCTTATCTCATGTGCACTTTTCACTTTTGAACTTTTCTTCCACCATTATCTAACTAGCAAATTTTCCTAGTTGGGGAACAAGAGTTCCACTAAAAGTGAAAACAAAAGATTCAGCAAAATTTGGCAATCATATGTGATAAAACAAAATTGACAAAATTTGCCAATTATATAGAACATTGTAGAGCAGTCATAACTGAAGAAACAAACCAATATAGAGATTATTCATAAACTCCTTGAAAACAACAGGGTAATTACTACTAAGAACGGATTTGTCTAGAAGTAAGTTCCCAGGTTAATCTTCTCCCAGGTAAACAGATGGGAAACATGATCAGAGGAAATAATTCTAATTGATTGTAAGGCCACATTTACAGAATCTTGCAAATCTAAAAGCACAAATCTCCGCCAAGTTTTATGCAGGGAAATGTTAGGCAGAAAATCTTCTGAGTTTCTTTCTCCACCTGCTATGCAGCTGAGGGCTCCCCTCCCTGTTATCTGATCATTTCTAGTCAGGATCTCTTTACCCATCCCAAGATCATCCCCACAATCACTACAGTTTGTTAATAGATTGTGGGAATGCTTTTAAAATAACCTGATTTCATTAAAGTATCAACATTGCAGGCCCTGAGAGGACTCCCTCCCTCTCGGGTTTGCCCTATTGTACTATCTTCGGCCTACCTCGAGGATGGGTTATGGAACCCGGAGAGATGGCATGGCAGAGGGATGGGGCGGGGTTGGGGCTCTAATAAAATGCAAAAGAGGGTCACTAGGGCCCCTTTATTTAAATTTTTAACTAAATTTTTAAGAAGGTTAGGGAGAAGGGTGGGAAATGGTGCTGAGGGGGTGAGCTGCAGCCCGGCTCGCGGCGGGGGTGGCGGGGGGTGGCGATGGGGGCCTGGAGTGCAGGCCGGGGACCGCAATCCCCAGGGTGGTTGGGATCGGCGGGAGACGAGGAGGCATAGGGCCAGATTATGTGTTGGGAGCGCGCCCTCGCTATCTTCGAGCGGTGGCACGCTCCGACCCTATGACCTCCTCCCCTGGGGGCATGGGAACTGGGCCCCCTGGGCTCAGACTGGTGTATTTTAATGCCAGGTCCATGGCTAATAAGTCTTCCCTCCTCCGTGAGGTGATCGAGGAAGAGGCTGCGGACCTGGCTTGCATCACCGAGACCTGGTTGGGGCCAGAGGGAGGGGTCCCTCTGGTCGATCTATGCCCCCCAGGTTTTCGGATTTTGCACCGTCATGGGCCCAGGGAGGGGTGGTGGAGTGGCCGTGGTTATTCGGGAGACCTTGATTCCAAGGGAGGTCGCCGTTCCTGAGATAGGTGGAGGTGAGACTCTTCTCCTGAGGTGGGGGCCTGGTGGTCGGGTGGGTTTGCTGCTGACATACCTTTCCCCAGCTGTGTAGCAGCAGCCCTGCCTGGGCTTCTCGACGCCTCTCGGGTGGCGGTGGATCTCCCAGGGCTTATGGTCCTGGGTGATTTTAATCTGCCCTCCCTGGGGGCGTCAGGTTTGGCCCAAGAATTCATGGCCTCCATGGGGGCCATGGGCCTGACCCAGTTGGTTCAGGGCCCGACTCACAAGGGGAAACACCTCGACCTAGTTTTTGTCTCGGAACGGTGGCGTAGTGATATAGGGCAGGCTAGTTGTACGACACTGCTCGTCCCATGGTCTGATCACTATCTCCTTCGGCTGGTCTTCCAACAGGCCGCTCCCCACCGCTGGGATGAGGAGCCACTTAGATGGTTCCACCCCAGACGCCTGATGGACCCCGAGAGGTTCCAGGTGGAACTGGGGTTTTTTCCCACTTCCCTTGCCCACAACTCTGCCGAGGACCTAGTGGCCGCTGGCAACAGGCTGCTGGGGCTGCCCTTGACAGAGTTGTCCCCATGCGTCCCCTCAGGCGCCGTGGATCCCGGGTGGCTCCTTGGTATACTGAGGAGCTCCGGGAGATGAAGCGCCGTCGGAGGGGTTTAGAGAGCAGGTGAAGGGCCACCCACTCCCAATCCGATCGAATCCAGCTAAGAGCCCATATTAGGACTTACCTGGAGCTATGAGGGAGGCGAGAAGGTCTTATCTCTCCACCTCATAGCGTCCGCAGATAACCGCCCGCCGCCCTGTTTAGGGCCACCCGCTCCCTCCTATATCCGGGGGAGGCGGTGGACCCTCTCCGGGGAAGAGCTGAGGAATTTGGTCAATATCTATCAGATAAAATCGCGCGGATTCGGGCGGGTTGTGTTCCACCTTGCAGTGGTCTGAGGATCGTGGTGCAAGCAGTCTGGCCGATGTGATCTGGACTGAGTTCGATCCTGTTTCCGAGGATGAAGTGGACAGGATTATGTGGTGTCTGAGTTCCACCACATGTTTGTTGGACCCGTGCCCTTCTTGGTTGGCTTATGCCGCCAGGGAGGTCACCTGCGGTTGGCTCCGGGCAGTGGTCAACGCTTCATTAAGGGAGGGTGTCTTTCCCTCCGCCTTGAAAGAGGCGGTGGTGAGGCCCCTCCTGAAGAAGCCTGCCCTGGACGCGACCGTGTTAGACAACTTTCATCCAGTCTCCAACCTTCGTTTTCTGGCGAAGGTTGTGGAGAGTGTGGTGGCTCAGCAGTTTCCACTTTTCCTGGATGAAGCGGACTACCTAGATCCATACCAATCGGGCTTCCGGCCTGGTTTCAGCATTGGTCGCACCGATGGATGATCTCTGGAGGGCCCGGGACAGGGGTTTTTCCTCTGTCCTGGTCCTATTAGACCTCTCAGCGGCTTTCGATACCATCGACCATGGTATCCTTTTGCGACGCCTCAAGGGGTTGGGAGTGGGGGGCACTGTTTTTCAGTGGCTCTCCTCTTACCTCTCGGGGCGGTCGCAATCGGTGTTGATGGGGGGGCAGAGGTCGGCCCCAAGGGCACTCACTTGTGGGGTCCCTCAGGGGTCGGTCCTCTCCCCCCTTTTATTTAATATCTACATGAAACCGCTGGGTGAGATCATTCGTGGTTTTGGGGTGAGATACCATCAGTATGCTGACGATACTCAGCTATACATCTCCACCCCAGGCCAGATCAGTGATGCCCTCTCCGTGATGACTCGCTGTCTGGATACGGTACGGACCTGGATGGACGGAAACATGCTTTGGCTCAACCCGGCCAAGACTGAGTGGCTGTACATACGGGCATCTCGGTCCAGTCAGGAATGTCCAGCATTGACCATAGGGGGAGTGGTGTTGCCCCCTGTGGATAGGGCTGAACCTGGGGTCCTCCTGGATGCGCGGCTCCAATTGGAGGAGCAGGTGGGGGCCGTCACCAGGGGGACCTTTGCCCAGGTCCGGCTGGTTCGCCAGCTTCGCCCGTTTCTGGACCGAGATGCCCTGCGTGCAGTCACCCATGCCCTTGTCACCTCGCGACTCGACTACTGCAACGCTCTCTATTTAGGACTGCCCTTGCATACCATCCGGAGATTGCAGCTGGTGCAGAATGCGGCGCTGGGTGGTGATGGGAGTCACCCGATTCTCCCATATTACCCCCCTCCTGCGCGGCCTGCATTGGTTGCCGGTTGCACTCCGGGTGAGATTCAAGGTTTTGGCTTTAACATTCAAAGTCCTACACGACATGGGTCCACAATATTTAAGGGAGCGTCTCCTGCCGATATTGAGTGCCATCCGCCCTGTGCGGGCACACAGGCAAGGACTCCTCGGGGTCCTGTCGGCAAGTCAGTGTCAGCTGGCGGTCCCCCGGCGACGAGCCTATTCTGCAGTGGTCCCCGACTTATGGAACCAACTGCCTCTGGACCTCCATCTGGCCCCTGACCTCCGCACCTTCCCGCAATTTAAAGACCTGGTTGTTTGACCAAATCGGCTGTGACTACCTCACCAGGGGTATGGGATAATTTTAAGTATTTTAATTTGGTTTTATTGGGCTTTATAATTGTTTAATCCTTTTTAAATATTTATTGTATTATGCGTTTTAATTGTGAGCCCCCGAGTCTTCGGAGATGGGGGCATATAAGTCCAATAAAATAAATAAATAAACATACTACTTCATGAAGTAATGACTGGAAACCGAGTTAAGTGAGGGGTTGGATGGTGTGATAATTAAGTGGAAAAGACTATCTTAAAAATTGTACTCAAATTTCACTGCTTCTTGGAGAACTGGGAGATATGAATAATAATTTGTCCTTGATTACCTATTTTTCAATATATTCATTAACACAAGCAGATTGAACCAATAGATTATGATATTATGATAGATAATTTATTCCAATTCTTAGATAAACCTAGTTTAAAAATTCATAGCTTTCAGAAAAATATATAATTTGGCAATACGGTAGAGATAGATGTGCATAAATAAAACCTAATAGAAAAATACCTTCAGCAACCTGGACTTGACAAATTATGGAATCCCATATAAGAACAAATGGATTGGAGCTCCAATGTAGATCTCTCATTAAAGTGTCCTTTATACTTGGTTGATACTATTATGTATGTCTACTGATCACTGCTTACAATAAACTGGTAGTAGTAACTAATTTATTAGATAAGCAGTCATATAACTTGATCATTTTGTTACTGATGCACCGGAAAAAGGATGAGAGATAAAACTTAAAAAGACTCTTTAAGATGATCTATTAAAATTTTGTGTTGAATTCTAATAAAATTATGGTAAATTTCTAGTGAATTTGTAGACAATGATTCACTGTGGTATTTAATACCTGATGTATTTTCAGAGATATATAGTGTTTCAAATATTTGTTGGAAATGTAATTATAAAGAAGGTATTTTTAATTATATGCAGCTGACTAGTGATAAGGCAAAAAATATGGCAACCAGAGTTATGTTTCAATCCAGAAGAATCTTAAAATACGTATAGAATAAAACCAGTGTTTTAGGACTTCTTTATGAGGAATTGGTGAAAATACAGAACTTATAATTTAAGTCAGTCCTTTTTACCTGCCAAGGTTGCAGCCTTGGAGCCCCAACCTCTCTTTGACCCCTTCCTTCTCTTCCTGGAACTGGAAGAATATGCAGTGTTCAAGGCCTGGGCCAGAGTCTGAATGAAAGTGTACAAATAGACGTAATTTGTGATCTGCCTTCTGTTCTCTTTCTCCTTGGTCTCCAGTGGGGCTTTCTGGGTGCATCTTCTCCGGCCTTTGACAGAAAAGACGTGCTTGGAAAGAGAACAGCGGAAATAATGATCTTGAAAAGGATCTTCCACAAAAAAATTGGGTTGAAGGAGATGATATATTTGCCTAGATTTCCACTGAAAAGCAAAGGCCCAAAAACTATGGATATATTTAAGAATTTTGCCCCTTCTAATTGCAAAATCACCCAAGACTGTCAAGATCCAGACTTTCCATTCAATGGGTCCTGGCAAACACCTGAGTGTTTCATGGAAAGGAAGAATTCTGTCCCAAATGGAATTGTATTCCATGAAGTGAACAAAGATGTTGACTTGTCTCCACTTAGAGAGGGCCTCCATGAGGGATGCTGTATGACCAGTTGTTGAGAATTGTTGTGATATAACCACACAAATTCCATTCCTGACAAGCATAGGAGTGAATGTCCTCATGAAATCCGCTCCCTCCGTTGTGTCTGAAGCAAAGAGGCCAATCAGGGTCCATCTGAAGTAGAGCAGTAGCTGGACAATTGCTGAGTACTGGAATCCTTCTTTGGGGAGCATCAGGTGGAAAAAGGGGAATTGGTTCTTATTGGTCAGGGTCTCTGAAACAGTATCAATACTGATCTGAAAAAGCAACGAAGAGGGCTGTGTTATATTTAGGGTCAGATCAAGTCGCAAACACACTAGGTTTTAATAACTCCTCATTAGTTCTCTTGTACATATTACAGTAATTTATTGTTACTAGCCACTAATCCATATCAAAATTCATAATGTAGAACACAGGACATTAACAAATATATGTATAAAAACAGAATGCAAGAATAAGTTAAGAATAAACAATATGAATCATTTCTGCATCACCCCTACAATTTACCACAATCAGACTCACATATCCAGATCTCTACTGAACTGTTTTGTTCAACTAATGGGCTATATCAGAGGTAATTTTTTTAAAATTCTGATGGCCCAGGATATATATTATTTTAATAAATGGATCCCAATTGGTCATTTGTGTGATGTTCAAGATACTCATCTCTCTCTTCCTTAGACATTTGACATTCCAATAATGCAGTGGTTCTCAACCTGTGGGTCATGACCCCTTTGGGGGTCGAATGACCCTTTCACAGGAGTCGCCTATAACACGGCTACTTCATAATCTGCATTGGTTTCCAACAGACTTCCAGGTGTAATTCAAGGTTGGGGGTCACCACAACATGAGGAAATATATTAAAGGGTCGTGGCATTAGGAAGGTTGAGAACCACTGCAATAATAGATGCGTTCTCCAGTTGTACGAAAGAAAGGTAACGTATCCTAATATAATTTATCAGTTGTACAATCCAAGTTGTCTTTAACTGAAATTTTACATTGCTAACACAAGGAATTTTGGAATGCTATCATTCCTTGTGCTAGTTGTACACTTATAATTATGTGCACTGATTTAGACAAAGGACAAATTGTGTAAATTCCCAATTCAGCTCTGAGGGCAGCTGCTGTAATCCTTTTATCCATCCCCAAGATATTCCTCAAATGCTGTGATTGGGTTTGTTCTAGAAGTGATCTATATTAAACCCCAAACTTCAGTTTGATATAAGGGTTTGGCAGTAACTTTGGTATCATGTACTTTAATAAATGGAAAGAAAGTTGGATAGCTATATTACTTTTAAAGTTTAAGCTGTAAATTCAGTAGTGCGCTTTTTAAAAGTGGCTCCTTTGATGCTCTGGAAAGTAATATCCCATCTCAGTGAACTGTTTACTTGCTCTGTTGGCTCACTATCAATTGGACATCTCATGGCTGTGATCATCATGCCCCTGTCAGAATCTGATTTGGAGGGGGAGGCCGAGCAGCTGACAGGGAATGGGAGTGTGGCTCCGTTGGCTGTGGAAGAAACTGGGGAAGGGCACAGACTGGCTGGACAGAGCAGGGAAGTGGTAGAACAAGGGAGAGGGAATTCGGAGGAAGACCCAGGCCCACCCCCTCTTCATCCTAGGGCACGCAGGGAGGAAAGGAGAAGGGAGCAACGTGAGTTGTGTGGCTTACGGGGGAGGAAAGGGCCCTGATTCCCTTCATTAGCTGCAGCTGGGAACACAGTGTTTAAAAAGGGAAGCTGCACACAGTAACTTGTTGGGAGCAAATCGTGAATTTATCTGGTATCGTCGTGGCTTATCTGTGTTCCAGGCAACTTCCCAACTGGGAGTGTTGCCGTGCTTTCAAGTCTGAAAGTCTTTCTACTGCCCTGTCAAGTTAATTACTGCAGCTCTCTTTGTTTGGATTTTTAGTTATGGTCTGTATGTACCTTGTTTTGGACTGAATTTTCTATAGTTAAAGGCTGTTCCTGGGAGAGTTTTTCTGCAGCTGAAGGTAACCTGGACATTGGGGGCAAAGTTGGAGATAATAAAGGGACTCTTCTTGTGTATTGCCTTTGTGCCACACCCTTTTGAGTCATCACAGTGATGTTGGTCTTCCAAAGTTCAGATCTTTTGGCTTTGATGTATCAATAATCATGGAATGATTATATCAGTGGGAGTCAAGCTTTCCTGACAATCTATAAAATCCAATAATAAGTATTGCCAGTGTAAAGCAATTTGTATTTATCACCATAGAGATGTCTACTTCAGGATCCTTCATGACTACTGATAAGTAGTACTTATCATCATATTAATGATAAATCATTAATGTAGACTACATAGGAAGGGTTCAAATGTGCTCCTTTGTCTTACCCCATGGGCGAAAAATGATCCTTCTTCTCATGGCTCCATAGAGCCCAAACCTCCCTCTCAAACAAGGGCTTGGAGAAAGGGCTTGGATCAGGGCCAACAGTCTGAGCACCATTTTAAGGGCAATCAATTTCCTTCACAATATTTCTCCATTTACTATTTCAAATGCTGCACTAACATCTATAAAGCCAGCCAACCCTCATTTACCAGACTGACATGTTTTCTGATTAGATGTTTCAAGACAATCTGTTGTCAATATTAGATTATTAACCTTTGCATTGTTTAATATATACATTTATATAATTGTTAACTTTACCCAAAACCTTATTGCTCTTCTCTAAGGAATGCACCTTCTCTTCTACCCAAACTCAAGTTTACCTAAGAGGAACATGGTATATGTTTTAGTCACAATATCTATTAGACTATCTGGCCTGTAATTGCTAGAGACCTTTATGTTCTGTTTTTAAATATATAATAACTACTGTTGCCTACTTAAATCCAACTGAATGTGGCAGGTATGATATGTGAAATGAACATGCCAGTAAAGAACCCACAACTAGGGATATTTTTGAACGTCTACTGGAAAGTCCTCTCCAAGGACCTTATTGCTCTTCTAGCCTTTTATGATGAATTTGAACACTAACATAATAGGATAAAAAAATAGCTGACATGTTCACTAATATGGTGAAAATCAGCTCTTCAATTCCATGGAGAAGATACAAATGGAGTTATTGCTCACCCACCACTATCCTACTCACTGGAACAGATGAAGAAACACACACACAAACCTGGGTGACTTTGTAGGTGCCTCCTAATATTGATATCTGGGTGGAGATGTCGCTGTCAGCTCCATCAATAAGAGCCAAAAGGTTGTCCTTCCTTCCACAGCCGTAGTTGGGGACATTGGCTTCTCCAGTGGAGAGAATGTCCAGCAAGGCATCTGAAGTGCGTAAAGTGCTCAAAGAGTTGTCATGGATGTTGTAGCCAAGTGTGAGATTGTACAGGAGTTGGTAATTCTTGTTGATCAATTGAATGGCAAAAATGAAGCGTAGTCTTTGTGTGAAACCAAAAGAAAACCTATTGAAAAATAAAAATGTTCATGTTATTATCAACAACAGCAACAACAAACTCCTTTTTAAAAGTTCTATTTTCTTTGTCTCCACAAGCCTGCTGAGCCTTAAGCCAACATTGATCCAAAACCGATCATCAGTTATTTCAATAGTCAAGTGATGACCCCAGGATTGTACAGGGAAAGGAAAATAATGTCAACTTCCTTCACAATTTTTTCAGCTCCATGTTTGTATTTGAGTCTCTTCCATAAAGTAAGACAAAAGAGGGGAACAATGGAAACCCAAACCATTCAGGCAATTAAATAGGCCATGAAATATAGGAGGAAATGAAATCAGAAAAAAGGAGAGTAATAGAAATGCAAATGGAGGGAATGCAACTCCACCACCCTGAATGACTTACGAACGGCTGGAAGAACTAGAAGGAGCATTGTTGAAAGGGAACATTATATGCAACATTTCTGTCGCAGTGTTGATCATAGTGATGAGATGGTCTCCTGGGCTGTAATAGCTCCATGGACTGTTTCCATCCTGGTGCTCCAAACTCAGAGGGCATTTCAGTCTAAGCTTCCCAGAGACTGGCTGGGACACCAGCAGAAGCAGAAGCAGGAGGTCCATCATTCTTGAGGCTGAATCAATCCCCTGCCAATTCTTAAGAAAAATAATGACAAGTTAGATGAATTCAAAGCACTCTCACAAGATGGTCTTTCCAGTCTCTTTCCTGATTCAGAGAGAAACAATCTAAGCTTCATCTGGAAAAGAAAGGTACACTCAAGAGCACAGACACCACCTGTCTGAAAAGTTGTGCCATACAGTATTCTGACCTAAGACATTTATCCTTTTCTGATGAAGGATCTTTTCCACGTTGCTTCAGTCTGATGTTTACATCAAAAAAAGTCACTGGAGAAGTAGCAGAAAACTAGGATGATGATTATTACAGGGAGAAGCAACTTTTCCCTGGGGACCCTAAACTTCTTTGTGGATGCATGTGAGGCTTAGCTGGAGAAAAACATGTTAGTGAAAACTCACAGAAAGACAACTGGAGGCTCTGTTCTGTAGCGGTTGTGATCTTTCCTGTCAGGGCATGTCCAGAAAGTGATGCAGGAGAAAGAGAACGGAATAACAAGGGAACTGACTTCTGCTGTCCTTCAGCATGTCTCCAGAGCCTGCTAGGGAAGGTCACCAGAGCTATGGACTTTGATGCCACTCGAAGTTGATGTCCCTTAACTCTCATGCTGCCTGTCTTCTAATGCCAAGGAAGCAACGAACATTGAACACTTCCTAATGTTTAGAGTAGGGCCGGTTGGAGATTTTCTCATATTAGATCTACATACATGAATCCTGTATTGGAGCTGGTTTTAAAATTGTTTATGCACAAAGTGAAATTACATTTTCCATCTTTACTAGCGATATCCATTTTTGGATGAGAGCTGAGAAAGAGTCAGGAAAGTGACATCCTGTGGACGATATCATCGAGAAAATAGTGAGAAACTTATAGAGTGGATAGAATTTTTTGATCTCTTTACCACTCTACCTGTTGCCCTTCCATGTTCATGTAGGGCACTCGGCTCCTTTCCATTCTGAAGTTCATCCGTTTATGAAATAAAGTGGGCCCTGTCAGGTCTGCAGCTGAGATCACCGTGTGGTGGACGGTGTGAACTGATTTTTGCCACATCCACCCAGAAAAATTGTTTGGGGGGACTGGTGGCCCTTCCCTCACTTGTGTGGATGGATTTGGTGGGGAGGGACCCTTGCGACACCCCATCTCCGAGGCTGTGGGTGAAGCTCCACAAAAGACCTCCAAGGGCTTGGAAGGTGCCGTTAGGGTGCTGGATTGTTTGGATCCACTGATGAGGGATTTATGTCTGTTATCTGGAGGGGAGACACGGACGTGTCCACCTTGGCCAGAAGGGAGAACCGGGGCTGAGCGAGGGAGAGAGGGGTAGGCAGGTCCTTCTTGATCTTGAGGAGCAGAGGATGGTCCACTACACCGAAGATGCCCTCTGCCATGTGGGCTAGTTGTGCCCAGAAGGGAGGAAGCCCCTCCTCGGTCAGGAATCTCCCCAGCCCGATTTCTGGGTTTGCCTCAGGGGAGACCCTGGGGGAGAGGAGGGGGAGCAGCTACCACCATCCGTGCTTTGTTAAAGGCTCTCAGGAAGCAGCCCCTGGACCTGCGTTGTGTCTCAGGGTGGCCGAGACGATTTCCTCAACCTGGGTTGTGGGAATATGGTCCTTGCAGGAAGAAAAGCGTTCCCAGCTTGTTCCATTTGTCAACTCTTGTTCATCTTGTTTCCACTGAATTGATGTATTTCGGGGTTCTTGTAATTGGACCCTCGGCCAACAGGCTCAACCTCAATAAACAAACCATGGTGAAAAGTTACAAGAGGGAATGCAGCCATAGGTGAAGTGACCGGGCTAAGCGGGTTATATGTCTATAGACGTTCTCAAGTCCTCCAGGTGATGGTTGTCCCAAAGGTGCTTTTTTCCAGGAGGCAACTGGACTTTCTGGTTTTTCTTTGAAGACATTTTGCTTCTCCTCCCAGAAGCTTCTTCAGCTCTGATGGGATGATGGTGGGGAAGGAACATTAAGTGTGGTGTATGGATATGATCTGAGGCAGTTTGTGGCTTCTCAGCTGACTTTCTGTCCCGGCCATACCTCACCCATCCATTGTTCCTGGTTGCTAGGAGTGAAATTAAAACCCTTTGGCTGGTGAGTGTGCTGGGTGACAAGGAGGAGAAATATTCTTTTTATAAAAGGGGAAATCCTTGATTCCCTGGTGACCCTCCAGTCTTCAATGCCCCCTCCTGCCCCACATGCCCTTGGAGAGGAGGGATCCCGTGTTTGACCCTCCCTCCTTGGAGGCCCTTCAGTGCTGAGACCCCCACCTGTGGGCAGATGAGCCACTGGCCCATGGGGTCCCCTTCCTGACCCCCCCATTTCTATCCCCCCAGCCCTCCATTTTTCCACTATTCTAACTACTTTCTCCTTTCTGGAGGGCAAAAGAAACCTCTCCAAAATGGGACTTGGGGCAACAAATGGAGGCTATGGGGTCTTTGCCCAGCTTTAGCTGTCCTTCTCACTGCCTGCGGAGGGCAAGTATGACTTAAAGGCCGGATCATAGATGGCCCCCTACAGGCAATGAGGGGGAAAGCTAAAGCTGGCTCAGGCCCCGCAGTGTCCTCCATTTTGTGGCGGGAATCTCTAGTAGAAAGAGGGAAAGGAGGAAACTGGTTGCAGCTGCAATTTTTTTTTCTTTGCATCCTTTTTTAACCATGTTCTGTGTGTGAAACTTTCTCTCTTCCTTTGGCACCTTGAACAAAATTGATCTTGGCTTAAACCCTGGAGTTTCCTCCTGGCCTTCTTGCCCCTCCTCAGGCGGGCTGACCTCCTGACCCCCAAAGCCAGACCTGGGTGGGGGAGGCCCTCCCCCCAATCCCCTCCTGGGTCCCCAGAGGGCTGGCGGGGGGAGGGAGAAATGGCAGCACGAGAGTTAAGGGACATCAACCTCGAGTGGCATCGAAGTCCATAGCTCTGGTGACCTTCCCTAGCAGGCTCTGGAGACAAAAGTCCATGTTGAAGGACAGCAGAACTCAGTTCCCTTGTTATTCAGTTCTCTTCCTCCTGCATCACTTTCTGGACATGCCCTGACAGGAAAGATCACAACCATTACAGAACAAAGCCTCCAGTTGTCTTTCTGCAGTTTTTCACTAACATGTTTTTCTCCAGCTAAGCCTCTTCACGTGCATCCACAAAGAAATTTAGGGTCCCCGGGGAAAAGTTGCTTCTCCCTTTAATAATCTCCATCCCAGTTTTCTGCTACTTCTCCAGTGACTATCTTTGATGTAAACATCAGACTGAAACAACGTGGAAGTGATCCTTCATCAGAAAAGGATAAATATCTTAGGTCACATTTGTGTAGCACAAGTTTTCAGACAGGCAGTGTTTACCGTCTTCAGTGTACCTTTCTTTCTTTTCCAGATGAAGCATGGAATGTGTCTGTCTGAATCAGGAAAGAGACTGGAAAGACCATCTTGTGAGAGTGCTTTGAATTCGTCTAACTTGTCATTATATTTCTTAAGAATTGGCAGGGGGATTGATTCAGCCTCAAGAATGATGGACCTCCTGCTTCTGCTTCTGCTGGTGTCCCAGCCAGTCTCTGGGAAGCTTAGACTGAAATGCCCTCTGAGTTTGGAGCACCAGGATGGAAACAGTCCATGGAGCTATTACAGCCCAGGAGACCATCTCATTACTATGATCAACACTGTGACAGAAATATCTCATATAATGTTCCCTTTCAACAGTGCTCCTCCTAGTTCTTCTAGTCGTTCGTAAGTCATTCAGGGTGGTGGAGTTGCATTCCCTCCATTTGCATTTCTATTACTCTCCTTTTTTCTGATTTCATTTCCTCCTATATTTCATGGCCTATTTAATTGCCTGAATGGTTTGGGTTTCCATTGTTCCCCTCTTTTGTCTTACTTTATGGAAGAGACTCAAATACAAACATGGAGCTGAAAAAATTGTGAAGGAAGTTGACATTATTTTCCTTTCCCTGTACAATCCTGGGGTCATCACTTGACTATTGAAATAACTGATGATCGGTTTTGGATCAATGTTGGCTTAAGGCTCAGCAGGCTTGTGGAGACAAAGAAAATAGAACTTTTAAAAAGGAGTTTGTTGTTGCTGTTGTTGATAATAACATGAACATTTTTATTTTTCAATAGGTTTTCTTTTGGTTTCACACAAAGACTACGCTTCATTTTTGCCATTCAATTGATCAACAAGAATTACCAACTCCTGTACAATCTCACACTTGGCTACAACATCCATGACAACTCTTTGAGCACTTTACGCACTTCAGATGCCTTGCTGGACATTCTCTCCACTGGAGAAGCCAATGTCCCCAACTACGGCTGTGGAAGGAAGGAGAACCTTCTGGCTCTTCTTGATGGAGCTGCCAGGGACATCTCCACCCAGATATCAATATTAGGAGGCACCTACAAAGTCTCTCAGGTTTGTGTGTGTGTTCCTTCATCTGTTCAAGTGAGTAGGATAGTGGTGGGTGAACAATAACTCCAGTTGTATCTTCTCCATGAAATTCAAGAGCTGATTTTCACTATATTAGTGAACATATCAGCTATTTTTTTATCCTATTATGTTAGTGTTCAAATTCATCATAAAAGGCCAGAAGAGCAATAAGGTCCTTGGAGAGGACTTTCCAGTAGACGTTCAAAAATATCCCTAGTTGTGGGTTCATTACTGTTCATTTCACATATGTGCATGTTCATTTCACATATACCTGCCACATTCAGTTGGATTAAAGTAGGCAACAGTAGTGATTGTGTATTTAAAAACAGAATGTAAAGGTCTCTAGCAATTACAGGCCAGATAGTCTAATAGATATTGTGACTAAAACATATACTAAGTTCCTCTTAGGTAAACTTTCGGGTAGAAGAGTTTGGGTAGAAGAGAAGATACATTCCTTATAGAAGAGCAATAAGGTTTTGGCTAAAGTTAACAATTATATAAATGTGTATATTAAACAATGCCAAGGTTAATAATTTAATATTGAGAACAGATTGTCTTGAAATATCTAATCACAAAATATCTCAGTCTCCAGGGTTTGTTGGTTTTATTGATGTTAGTGCAGCATTTGAAATAATAAATGGAGAAATATTGTGGAGGAAATTGATTGCCCTTAAAATGGAGCTCAGACTGTTGGCCCTGAGCCAAGCCCTTTCTCCAAGCCCTTCTTTGAGGGGAGATTTGGGCTCTATGGAGTCATGAGAAGAAGGATCATTTTTCCCATGGGGTAAGACAAAGGAGCACATTTGAACCCTTCCTATGTAGTCTACATTAATGATTTATCATTAATATGATGATAAGTACTACTTATCAGTAGTCATGAAGGATCCTGAAGTAGACATCTCTATGGTGATAAATACAAATTGCTTTACACTGGCAATACTTATTATTGGATTTTATAGATTGTCAGGAAAGCTTGACTCCCATTAATATAATTAGTCCATGATTATTGATACATCAAAGCCAAAAGATCTGAACTTTGGAAGACCAACATCACTGTGATGACCCAAAAGGACATGGTACAAAGGCAATAAGCAAGAAGAATCCCTTTATTATCTGCAACTTTGCCCCCAATGTCCAGGTTACCTTCAGCTGCAGAAAAGCTCTCCCAGGAACAGCCTTTAACTATAGAAAATTCAGTCCAAAACAAGGTACATACAGACCGTAACTAAAAATCCAAACAAAGAGAGCTGCAGTAATTAACTTGACAGGGCAGTAGAAAGACTTTCAGACTTGAAAGCACGGCAACACTCCCAGTTGGGAAGTTGCCAGGAACACAGATAAGCCACGACGATACCAGATAAATTCACGATTTGTTCCCAACAACTTGCTGTGTGGAGCTTCCCTTTTTAAACACTGTGTTCCCAGCTGCAACTAATGAAGGGAATCAGGGCCCTTTCCTCCCCCGTAAGCCACGCAACTCACATTGCTCCCTTCTCCGTTCCTCCCTGCGTGCCCTAGGATGAAGAGAGGGTGGGCCTGGGTCTTCCTCCGAATTCCCTCTCCCTTGTTCTACCACTTCCCTGCTCTGTCCAGCCAGTCTGTGCCCTTCCCCAGTTTCTTCCACAGCCAACGGAGCCATACTCCCATTCCCTGTCAGCTGCTCGGCCTCCCCCTCCAAATCAGATTCTGACAGGGGCATGATGATCACAGCCATGAGATGTCCAATTGATAGTGAGCCAACAGAGCAAGTAAACAGTTCACTGAGATGGGATATTACTTTCCAGAGCATCAAAGGAGCCACTTTTAAAAAGCGCACTACTGAATTTACAGCTTAAACTTTAAAAGTAATATAGCTATCCAACTTTCTTTCCATTTATTAAAGTATATGATACCAAAGCTACTGCCAAACCATTATATCAAACTGAAGTTTGGGGTTTAATATATAACACTACTAGAACAAACCCAATGACAGCATTTGAGGAGTATCTTGGGGGTGGATAAAAGGATTACAGCAGCTGCCCTCAGAGCTGAATTGGGAATTTACACAATTTGTCCTTTGTCTAAATCAGTGCACATAATTATAAGTGTACAACTAGCACAAGGAATGATAGCATTCCAAAATTCCTTGTGTTAGCAATGTAAAATTTCAGTTAAAGACAACTTGGATTGTACAACTGATAAATTATATTAGGATACGTTACCTTTCTTTCGTACAACTGGAGAACGCATCTATTATTGCAGTGGTTCTCAACCTTCCTAATGCCACGACCCTTTAATATATTTCCTCATGTTGTGGTGACCCCCAACCTTGAATTACACCTGGAAGTCTGTTGGAAACCAATGCAGATTATGAAGTAGCCGTGTTATAGGCAACCCCTGTGAAAGGGTCATTCGACCCCCAAAGGGGTCATGACCCACAGGTTGAGAACCACTGCATTATTGGAATGTCAAATGTCTAAGAGAGAGATGAGTATCTTGAACATCACAGAAATGACCTATTGGGGTCCATTTATTAAAATAGCATATATCCTGGGCCATCAGAATTTTAAAAAATTGTATTATCAAGAAAATATTCAAGAAGAAAAAATTAAACAATATCTACAAAAGGCAAAATTACCACAGATACCTAAAGATATCGAAATAATGCTAGAAGGGAATATAACAATGATGGAGTTAACAGAAGCCTGAAAGGAACAAAATACAGGGAAAGCACCAGGCCCAGATGGTTTGCCAGTGGAATTTTATAAGACTCTTCAGGAGGTGTTGAACTTCCAATTATTAGAGGTTATGAATGAAGTTAAAGAAGAGAATACCCAAGACATGATCAGAAGCTTATATATTATACGAAGGAGGATACAGACTCACACCAAGTTAAAAATTATAGACCTATTTATCTATTAAATTCTGATTATAAAATTTTTGCTTCAATTTTGGCAGAAAGATTGAAAAGATATTTAAATAACTTTATACATGTTGATCAAAACGGATTTCTGCCAAAGAGAAATTAAACATAATATGAGAATAATTTTGGATACTCTGGAGTACTATGAGGCACATCCTGAAAAGCAAATGGCTTTGATGCTCAAAAAGCCTTTGACAATGTGAGTTGGCGTTTTATGTTACTACAACTGGCACAAATGGGCTTTGGTAAAAACTTTATGCGTGCCATTGAGACTATATATTGTGAACAAACTGCAAGGGTTTTGATAAATGGAGAATTGGCAGAATTTATAGATATAAGAAAAGGGACTAGGCAAGGTTGCCCACTGTCACCTCTGCTGTTTGTGTTAACATTAGAAGTGTTGAATAGGTGTATTAGAGAAGACAAACAAATAAAAGAAATGAAAATTAAAAAAGAAGAGTAAGTTACAAGCCTTTGCAGATGACCTGGTATTTATACTAGAGGATCCATTGGAGTCAGCACCTAAATTAATAGAAATAAGAGTATGGAAAAGTAGCAGGCTTGAAAATTAATAAAGATAAAACAAAGATACTAACGAAGAATATGTCAGTGAGACGGAAAAAGAGTTGGAAGAAGCTTTAGAAATACAGGTCGTAAGCAAGTTTAAGTATTTAGGGATATATATTACATCAAGATGTAGTACACGAAGGAGGATAATTATATTAAACTCAAACAACAGATAGCAACAGACTTGGAAAAATGGAAAAATCTACAATTATCATTGATTGGGAGAATATCAACAATTAAGATGAATGTACTGCCTAGAATTTTATATTTATTCCAGACAGTTCCAATTAGACTAGGGAAAGAGTTTTTTGAAGATTTAAATAAAATGATGTTGAAATATATATGGCAAGGCAAAAAAGCAAGAATAAAATTTAAGTTGCTGCAGGATGCAAGAATAAGAGGAGGGTTTGCATTACCCAATTGGGAATTATATTACCAGGCGGCAAATTTGATGTGGATAAAAGACTGGATAACACTAAGGAACAGTAGATTATTGACATTAGAAGGACATGATTTGCTATTGGGGTGGCATGCATTCCTTTGGTATAAGGGAACCAAAACACAAGGGTATTTTAGAAGACATTATATTAGAGAGGCTTTGCATTTAAATTGGGAGAAGATCAAAAGACAACACTATTTGAAAACTCCATCATGGATATCTACTATTGAAGCTTTTTCATATCCAGTAATATACAAAAAGGAACAAACAGTTAGATATGGTAAGATTTTGAATGAAAAGGGTGAACTTAAATCTATGCAAGCGTTGGAAGAACAAGGTATAAAAATGAATTGGTTTTCATATTTGCAAGTACAATCTAGATTTGATAAAGATATTAAAATAGAAGGTATTTATAACAAATTGACTGAGCTAGATAAAATATTGATGGGTACTGATGAAAAGATGATTAAAAAACTTTGGATATTTGTTAGAATTTAAAATGGAAGAGGAACAAGTTAAAGAAACAATGATTGCATGGGGGAAAATTTTTGGATATGGGATTGATTTAGAGAAATGGGAAAAATTATGGTCTCAGAATTATAAAATGACAATGTCAACTGCTTATAAAAAAATTTGTATAAGATGTTTTACAGGTGGCACTTATCCCCAACGAGAATTGCAAGAATGTTCAAGAATAAATCGGATAAATGTTGGAAATGTCATCAGATACCTGGATCATATTACCATATGTGGTGGACATATTCAGATGCAAAAAGACATTGGACTAAAATCCACATGTGGTTGGAAAAAATGATACAACAACACATAGACTTGAAACCAGAAATATTTTTATTGGGAATTATACCAGATATTTACAATAAAGAGTTGAAATACTTGATTGTAAATGTTTTAACAGCAGCTAGAATTGTATTTGCTAAAAACTGGAAGAACGATAAAATACCTATGCAGGAGGAAGTGATTAAGAAAATTATGGATTGTGCTGAAATGAGTAAATTGACATTTGAAATTAGAGAACAAGAAGATAAGCAATTTTACAAGATATGGGGTTTGTTTTATCAATGGTTGGGTAAAAGACTTGGTAATGTAATAGATTATATAATTTTGTAATAGAAATTTAATAGATTGATATAAAATATGATGTAAACATATATAACCACTGGATGAAAGTATAACATAAACTTTACATTAAAATAGAGAATATCTCATATAAATATAAGAGCCTTGGTGGCTCAGGCTGTTAATTGCCTGCACTTAAGTTCCAGCTGCCTACAACTGCTGTAGGCTCGAATCCCACCAGGCTCAAGGTTGACTCAGCCTTCCATCCTCTCGGGGTAGGTAAATTGAGGACCCAAGATTGTTGGGGCAATAAGCTGACTTTGTAAAATGCCGCTTAGTAATAAGCAGACATATACAATGGAATGAAGGCTATTGCTGAGCACATTGGGTTGTATCCCAAAATTATAAGCCCTGAGTCTCCGGAGAAGGGTGGCATATAAATGTAATTTTTAAAAAATGATGAAATAAATAGTTTAGTGGTATATAAATAATAATTGATAAATATATAAGAATGTTTTATTGATGAGAACCCTTTTGATAAATTGTGAGTGATGACTATGAAAGGATAACACAAAGGATTTGTAACCAACTGACACACTGTATGTATATATGGAAGATGGTTTTTATGTTTTGTATATTTTGTTTGTATGTTTGTATTAAAATTTAACAAAATAAAAAAAAAGAATTTTAAAAAATTACCTCTGATCTAGCCCATTATTTGAACAAAACAGTTAAGGAGACATCTGGATATGTGAGTCTGATTGTGGTAAATTGTAGGACGATGCAGAAATGATTTATATTCTTTATTCTTAACTTATTCTTGCATTCTGTTTTTATACATATATTCGTTAATGTTCTGTGTTCTCATTATGCATTTTAACATGGCTTAATGGCTATAATAAATTATACTAATGTGGTCATGAGAACCGATAAGGAGCTATTAAAATCTAGTGTTTGGGACTTGTTCTGACTCCAAATATAACACCGCATTCTTCATTGCTTTTTCAGATCAGTGTTGAACCTGTTTCAAATACTCTGACTGATAAATGTCAATTCCCCTTTTTCCACCTGATGCTCCCAAAACAAGGGATCCAGAACCCAGGAATTGTCCAGCTGCTGCTCCATTTCAGATGGACCTTCATTGGTGTCTTTGCTTCAGACACAGTGGAGGGAGTGAATTTCATGAGGACTTTAACTCCCATGTTTGTCCAGAATGGAATTTGTGTTGTTATATCACAACTGTTCTCAACAACTGGTCATACAGCATCCCTCAGGGAGGCCCTCTCTAAGTGGAGACAAGTCAATGTCTTTGTTCACTTCATGGAATACAATTCCATTTGGGACAGACTTCTTCTTTTCCATTTAGCACTGAGGCGTCTGCCAGGACCCATTGAAGGGAAAGTCTGGATCTTGACAGTCTTGGGTCATATTGCAATTAGAAGACACAAAATTCTTAAATATGTCCATAGTATTTGGGCCTTCGCTTTTCAGTGGAAATCTAGGCAAATATATCATCTCTTTGAACCCAATTTATTTGTGGAGCCCCAGGTTGAAGATCATTATTTCCGCTGTTCTCTTTCAAAGCACATCTTTTCTGTCAAAGGCCAGAGAAGATGCACCCAGAAAGCCCCACTGGATACCCAGAAGAAAAGAAACAGAAGGCAGATCATAAATTACCCCTATTTGTATACTTTCATTCAGACTCTGGTCCATGCCTTGAATGCTGCATATTCCTCCAGTTCCAGGAAGAGAAGGAAGGGGGTCAAAGAGAGGTTGGGGCTCCAAGGCTGCAACCTTGGCAGGTAAAAGGACTGACTTAAATTATAAGTTCTGTATTTTCACCAATTCCTCATAAAGAAGTCCTAAAACAATGGTTTTATTCTATACGTATTTTAAGATTCTTCTGGATTGAAACATAACTCTGGTTGCCATATTTTTTTGCCTTATCACTAGTCAGCTGCATATAATTAAAAATACCTTCTTTATAATTACATTTCCAACAAATATTTGAAACACTATATATCTCTGAAAATACATCAGGTATTAAATACCACAGTGAATCATTGTCTACAAATTCACTAGAAATTTACCATAATTTTATTAGAATTCAACACAAAATTTTAATAGATCATCTTAAAGAGTCTTTTAAGTTTTATCTCTCATCCTTTTTCCGTGCATCAGTAACAAAATGATCAAGTTATATGACTGCTTATCTAATAAATTAGTTACTACTACCAGTTTATTGTAAGCAGTGATCAGTATACATACATAATAGTATCAACCAAGTATAAAGGACACTTTAATGAGAGATCTACATTGGAGCTCCAATCCATTTGTTCTTATATGGGATTCCATAATTTGTCAAGTCCAGGTTGCTGAAGGTATTTTTCTATTAGGTTTTATTTATGCACATCTATCTCTACCGTATTGCCATGAAAGCTATGAATTTTTAAACTAGGTTTATCTAAGAATTGGAATAAATCATTTATCATAATATCATAATCTATTGGTTCAATCTGCTTGTGTTAATGAATATATTGAAAAATAGGTAATCAAGGACCAATTATTATTCATATCTCCCAGTTCTCCAAGAAGCAGTGAAAATAATTTGAGTACAATTTTTAAGATAGTCTTTTTCCAGTTAATTATCACACTACCCAACCCCTCACTTAACTTGGTTCCCAAACATTGCTTCCTGAAGTAGTATGTTAATACTTTAATGAAATCAGGTTATTTTAAAAGCATTCCCACAATCTATTAACAAACTGTAGTGATTCGTGGGGATGATCTTGGGGATGAGTAAAGAGATCCTGACTAGAAATGATCAGATAACAGGGAGGGAGCCCTCAGCTGCATAGCAGGTGGAGAAAGAAACTCAGAAGATTTTCTGCCTAACATTTCCCTGCATAAAACTTGGGGAGATTTGTGCTTTTAGATTTGCAAGATTCTGTAAATGTGGCCTTACAATCAATTAGAATTATTTCCTCTGATCATGTTTCCCATCTGTTTACCTGGGAGAAGATTAACCTGGGAACTTACTTCTAGACAAATCTGTTCTTAGTAGTAATTACCCTGTTGTTTTCAAGGAGTTTATGAATAATCTCTATATTGGTTTGTTTCTTCAGTTATGACTGCTCTACAATGTTCTATATAATTGACAAATTTTGTCAATTTTGTTTTATCAACATATGATTGCCAAATTTTGCTGAATCTTTTGTTTTTCACTTTTAGTGGAACTCTTGTTCCCCAACTAGGAAAATTTGCTAGTTAGATAATGGTGGAAGAAAAGTTCAAAAGTGAAAAGTGCACATGAGATAAGAAACCAAAATTCCTGCTTTTAATATTTCTGGATCGTTCCATTTTAGTTTCATCCCTTTCTGGCAAAGAATGAGTTTTGCAATTTTTCCACTTTTATTTTGTACTTGGACCAAAATGGAGAGGTAGCAGCAGATCTGAACATCAGGACCTGGGCTGTTCTCCCCAAGTTGGATCACATTTATCTGCACCCAGGAACTTTTGAAAGAGGGAGAGTTATGATCAACCAAGATGCTCTTTCACGGTTAAAGTTGCTCAACAAGGTGGGTGGAATATTGGTCCCTTTCCCTGTTTTGCAAAGCCTGTGGCCCCATTTCAAGTGGGCTAAGCCCAGTCACCATGATGGATGACCTTCCCAGGAAATGGAATGTGGGCAATGATGGTTTTCTTCGAGTGCTTGAGGGGCTTCAGTAGTGTATAAGAAAGTGACCTCCAGGTGCTGTAATATTGGAACAATGTTCTCTGCTGATTCAGACAACCTGGGATCTGGGTGATGATTCTGTAGAACATGGATGATGGGCCTCTAGTCTCCTCTCTGATGTCTATGATCTCCATAAACTTGGTGAGAGAGGCCATCAAGTGCTGGGGATTGTGGTGCTGGTAGAAGTGTAGAATCGCTTCTTCCTTGTCCTCAAATAGAAGGGAAGAAGAAGGCAATTCTGTTGACTGGTTCCTGACCTCAAGTTAGGACTGAATCCAATGAAGCTTATTGGAGACTGAGTGGACGTCCTGTGGGTCACAGTGGGAAATAAGTCTTGAAATTAGAATTCAGCTTCTCCACATTTATATGCCGCCTGTCTCTCTTTCCAGAGTGACTCTGCGTAGCTTACAATAGTGTATTGTTTGTATAATGTCTCATATTGTATCATGCCCTGACCCAGAAAACTGACGTACTGAAAGATTTCTTTGAGCCAAAGAAAAACCCTTCATGACATCAAGTGTAATGAGGGAGCATTTGAAAGGAATGCTGCTTAGATTTGACCTTTGCTTGTAAGAGGACTCTTCATCTGAAAAATGCTTGAATGAATGGAATAGAATTGAACTTTATTTGGCCAAGTGTGATGAAACACACAAGGAATTTGTCTCTAGTACAGAAGCAACAGAATAAGAGCAATCATCGTCATCATCATGCCAATAAAAGGGGAAGTAAAGAAGATAATAAGGATAAAAAGCATTACAGCCACACTACATGTCAGTGTTCCAGCAACCCTCCAACCAATAACTCTGAGACAGACAATGCTCAAAAGTTTGGATAGTAACTGGCACAACTGGGTGAATCCCAAATCTGAAAATCCCGGCTTCCTTGCAATAATCAAAACTACAAATCCAACCCCTATACCCATCATCACATCACATGTCCCAATCACCATCCATCCAAACTGAAGACCTCTCTTCACATATGCACACAATAGCATGACCTTAAACTACTCCATGGTTTTTCTTCTAGTAACATCTCAGTTCTTTGAAACTTTAGCAATTGTCTTGGGTTTTAGGTTCATTGCTTTTCCTCATCTAAAGCAGACTTACCAATAGCAATAGCATTTAGACTTACATACTGCTTTCCAGTGCTTTCCAGCCCTCTCTAAGCAGTTTACAGAGTCAGCATGTTGCCCTAACAACCTGGATCCTCATTTGACCCCCTCGGAAGGATGGAGCCTGGTAACATTCGAACTGCCAAATTGTAAGCAGCCGGCAGTCAGCACTGTAACCACTGAAGGAGCCTCAGTACTGCACTCTAACCACTGCGCCATGCAGCTCATCAGAGTTTCTTTCTTCATCACTCTATTTCAATAAACCAGATAATCTACAAATTTAATAAATCTAAAATTTATTCCAAATTCAACAAATTATATAATTTAATGGAAACAGATGGTGATATCTATGGAGATTCTCAGTCATCCAGGTCACAGTTGTCCCGAAGGTGTTTTTCAAAAGGCAACTGGACTGGACACGAAATATCCCTGAGGAAAAACAAAGTGCAGAGGACCTTGATTCAACAGTGGTGGGATTCATCTCTGGTGGGGATGAGTCTGCCTACTGAGATGAGGTGGACCAATGGTTGCTTTCATGGTGTGGAGACAATAACTTGGTCCTCAACACCAATAAGACCAAGGAGCTTATAGTGGACTATAGAAGGAACAGTTCAGATATCCAGCCCTTGCTTATCAATGGAGACCGAGTGGAGCAAGTGGCCAGTTTTAAGTTTCTGGGTGTTACCCTAAAAGAGGACCTGACCTGGGGTGCTCACAGCCCTGGTCAAAAGGGCCCAGCAGAGATTATACTACCTGAGGCTTCTCAGAAAACAACAACTGAATGGAAAACTGCTGGTGACCTTCTACCGCTGCACCATAGAGAGTATCTTAACTTACTGCACCTGTGTATGGTTTGCCAATTGCACAGTGGCAGATAGGACACACTCCAGAGGGTTAATGTCATTGCCCAGAAGATCATTGGTTGCCCTCTCCCTCTTTGGAAGAGCTTTATAGCTCCTGCTGCCTTAAGAAAGTTCAGAACATCCTCAAAGATCCATCTCATCCTGGGAACCCTTTTTTTGAACTATTACCATCTGGCAGATGGTACAGAATAATAAAACAAGGACAAATAGGCTGAAAAACAGCTTCTATCCCAGGGCAGTAGCTCTGTTGAATTCTGCTGTATAGTTGGTGTGGTGTCAGGAGTTTTCAGTTCAATGTGTGGAATGTGAAGGATGTGTGTTTGTGTTTATTTTCATGGTCATGATGAGCACTGAAGACGATGTTTGATTTCATTGTACGAGGTGCAATGACAATAAAGTAAACTAAACTAAAACTAAACTACACTAAACTTTGGGATAGATCTTCATACTTTAAAACCAGGGGTATGAGAAGAATGGAGGGATGCCTGTTAATGAGGAGAAACTGACCGGTGTCACTTAATGCTTAAATCTTTTTTTCAATTCCATCCATGATATGCCAAAAACAAACGGCAGGAACTCAATGGATAATATTCCCATGGTTGTACCTCCTACATCTGTTTGGAAGGAGCCACAGATTTCATGTTTATCTAAGTGAAGGCCCAGAGGCTACTTGCCTAATGTCCATTTCTCCCCCATTTTTCCTCGATGGTGAGTCCTAACTCTTTTCTTTGCATTCCTATTTTTTCTGCTCAGTCCCTGCCTCAGTCCACATGTGTGGAAAGTTGTCCTGCTGGATTTGTCAAGAGGGCTCGAGAAGGAGAGCCAGTTTGCTGCTACGCCTGCGTTCCTTGTCGGAGGGACCTTCTCCACTCAGGAAGGTGGGTGACACTGAGGAATTAGGGAAGGTCTTGTGGAAATGGATTTATCCAGAGCATTTTCACAAAACACATGTTGAAAAACACATTGAAGCTTAACTGTCTTCCTGCTTATTTTCAAAATGCACAATTTCTTATCTAAAGGGAAGACTTATCAAAAGATCTTGAAGGAGCAGCTAGATAGGAAGTAAGGCAGATTGTTTCCAGGATAATTCTTCCATGTTTTAGTTGGATATGTACTTCCATAGTTTTTTTTCCTAGTAACATATCAGTTCTTTGAAACTTTAGGAATTGTCTTAGGTCTTAGGTTCATTGTTTTTCCTCATCTAAAGCAGACTTAGCAAGAGCCATAGCATTTAGACTTCTATACCACTTCCCAGGGCTTTTACAGCCCTCTCTAAGCTGTTTACAGAGTCAGCATTTTGCCCCAACAATCTGGGTCCTCATTTGACCCACCTGGGAAGGATGGAAGGCTGAGTCAACCATAAGCCTGGTGAGATTTGAACTGACAAATTGCAGGCAGCCGGAAGTCAGCAGAAGGAACCTGCAGTGCTGCACTCTAACCACTGCACCACATTATATCATCCTCCAAAATTATGTATAAAAAGTTGTATATTATATGTATTTATAGCTTTTGGATTTTTCAGATACAGAAAAATGCACCAAGTGTCCAGATGATAAGTATCCAAATGAGGAGAGAGTCCAATGTATCCCCAAAGTTATAACCTTCCTGTCTTATGAAGAACTTCTGGGCATCATCCTGGCCTCTTTTGCCCTGCTCTTCTTCCTAACCACAGGCCTTGTTTTAATCATCTTCATTAAATACCGAAACTCCCTTGTCAAAGCCAACAACCAGGACCTCTCCTACATCCTCCTGGTCTCTCTCCTGCTTTGCTTCTTGTCTTCTTCTCTCTTCATTGGTCAACCAAGGAAAGCCACCTGCCTTCTACGACAAAGCGGTCTTCAGCATCATCTTCTCAGTTGCTGTTTCTTCTCTCTTGGCCAAAACCATCACGGTGGTGCTGGCTTTCCTGGCCACAAAACCAGGAAACCAAGTGAAGAGATGGTTGGGGAAGAGCTTGGCCAACTCCATCATCCTGTCTTCTTCTGGTGTCCAAGTTATCATCTGCTCCATCTGGCTGGGATTTCTCCCCCCTTCCCTGACTCTGACCTCCACTCCCAGCCTGGAGAGATCATCCTGCAATGCAATGAAGGGGCCGTGGTCATGTTCTACATCACCCTCAGCTACATGGGCTTCCTGGCTGCCATCTGCTTCACGGTGGCTTTCCTGGCCAGGAACCTACCTGGGGCCTTCAACGAAGCCAAGCTGATCACCTTCAGCATGCTGGTCTTCTGCAGTGTCTGGGTGACTTTTGTGCCCACCTACCTGAGCACCAAAGGGAAATACATGGTGGCTGTGCAGGTCTTCTCCATCCTGGCCTCCAGTGCTGGTCTGCTGGGCTGCATCTTCATCCCCAAGTGCTACGTTATCCTTCTGAGGCCAGAGCTGAACACAAAGGAGCATCTCACAGCTAGATCGAATGTAAAAACATGAGGTATAACATCATTGTGATAGTGGAAGAATTGTTGAAGTTTCTTTTATTTGAAAGGAGATATTATTTTCATTTATAGTATGCAGGAGTGAAAGAAAATTGTATCTATATGTTTCAAAATGGGAAATTGTTGAACAACTTATACAAGGAATTCTTGAAGCTTCCTTTCCTTTCAGCTCAATAAATCTCTGTGAAATTCATTTAGAGGAATTTGCTGTTCAGCAACAGCTACTGAAGCATAACACCTTATAAAAATAAAGTGGGCCCTTGTTCCTACTGACAGCAGCTAAAAGTGTGTGTTTGAGAGAGAGAGTAGAAAAAGAGGTCAAGAAGAAGCTGTGGGAACCAAATACCAGCCTGGTTTCTGATCCTCTCCTGAGAATGCTGGAATGATGTGAAATGCCTTGTTTGACCATCTCTCAGCTGGGAGGGAAATCTTCACCCTTCTTATGTGATTCTTTCTTGATTTCCTGATAAAACCTCCTTTGCAGAATTCAGCAGCTGTCTGGATTTCAGTTTAGGATTGTTTTCATTTTGGTATGTACTTCACACCAAAAAAATAAAAAGTAAAAAAAAATAAAGTGTGTACAGCAATTTCCACTGTATATTTTTTCTTTCCTCAACCAGAGAAATAAAATAGCATTTTCAGGCCCTTTAATTTTCCGCTCTACAGTTAGTATCTAAAGCATTTCTCTGCTCCTCTTCCAAGCTTGCCTTGTCTGTGAAGGCTGGAGAAGATGTCCAGAGAAAGGGGACCTTGGGACTCTCCCAGGAGGATCCTGTCTCAAAGCAGCCACATCATTGACCAGGTCACAAACCTTCAATGCTGCATAATATTCATCCAGGCCCAAGAAGGGGGAGAATAAGTGGGGAGGGGACTTCTGGGTTTTAGGAAGAGGCACCCATGGAAGCTGCTCTGCTCTCCAACCACAGAGACTGCTGATGAATGGGTAATTAATGTTTAGGTCTCAGAACAACTCCTAACTAAGAATAGGATCCTTTTGCAAATTCCATTTAAAGATGATAAAAGCCTGATAGACCAGAAGGTCAGTCTAAGATTCCCAGGAGCACAGAGATGCCTCTGGTTCTCCCACAAGCAGAAGAAGGCAGAGACATAGAACATGGAGCAGGTGTTTCCCCACAATTTCACTTTCCTCCATCCCACCACACCGTATTGGACACTCAGCCATCTCACACTCTGGGAATCCCCAGTTCTGGTATCCCAGATTGAGCTAAGAAAATTATTCCAAGTTTCACACCCCGAATGAATAAGTAGTAAGGCGGGACTGAAACTCAAGAGTCTCCTGGGATTCATTGGCCCAAAGTCCCACAGGAAGTTTTCATGCCTAAGGGAGGATTAGAACTCAGAGCCTCCTCTTATTGGCTGAAACTCACCCAGCTGGCTTTCATGCCTGAGGCAGGACTAGAACTCCTGATGATTGTCCCGTTTGGCTTTGATGTTGGAGGCGGGATTAGACCTTCAGTGATGGACACAAAGTCCCTCAGCTGGCTTTGATTACTGCACCCCCACCTGGCACTCTGTTAAGTCTGCATGAAGAGTCAGACGTGAAGAGTTCCAGCAAAAGTTTATTCAGTGACTACAGCCGAATGGACCCGAGTTGGCTGGGCTACGGCTGCCTCTTATAGCCTGCAGCCGTAGTTGCCAGCCAATGGGAGTGCAGGGTTTTCCCGCACTATTTAAACCAATACCATTTGACATTTTACAAGAACAGTTCAAATAAACCAATAACATTCAAACCTACATACATAACACCCCTCCCCACTAGGTTCAGTCCATACCAAACCCCAACCTATCTAATGTATTCCTTTAAATAGGTGGGGCTCTTACGTGTACGTTGAGACCTTCGTGGTTCAGAAGTTTTAACGTTCTCACCCAGTGAGAGGGAAATGTGTCTGCTGACATTTCCCTGTTGGGACTTCCTGTGAAAGGAGACCCTGTTAGACTGTTAGAATCTGGTCTCTCCTCCCAACCCATCTCCATTCCAATGTCAGCACCCAAGTCAGGTAGTGATGTGCAATCTTCCACTTCTAAGGATGGATCTTGGCATTGTGACAGGGTTCGGGATGGTTCCTGTCATAATGGCTCGTTACACATGGGGTTGATTCTTGCTTGCTGATTTTCCTCCTGTTCCTCCCCTTCCCCCTAGAAGTGACATCAGGTGAGGGACCCAGAGAGAGAGACAGGGCGATGTTCCTGAGGGAACCTGGATCTAAGTTGGTCAATGTGCCTGCTCCAGAGGAGGCCATCCTCTGTTTGTACCCTGTAAGAACGAGGGCCAGTGATGTGAGTTATCTCAGCAGGAATCCACAGAGGTTCACCTATAAGGTTCTTAGCATATACAGAATCACCCACACTGAAAGTACGAACTTTGGAAGTGGAATCCAGTGGTGCGTTGGGTGCGTAAGTGGGATGAAGCGGTCAAGGGAAGACCTAAGTTTCCTACCCATCAACAACTCTGCTGGGGATAAGTTATTTGATGGGCTAGGAGTGATGTGCTGAACACTAAGAAGTTTTTCAAGCTTCTCAGTGATGTCCCCAGGACCCAGCTGCTGAAGCTTCTCTTTGGTAAAGCGTACCATGCTCAGCCGGCCATTAGCCGAAGGGTGCCCAGGGGCAGTGAGGGCATGTCTGATACCCTGTTGTGCTAGAAAGGATTCAAAAATGTTAGATGTGAATTGAGGGCCATTGTCAGAGACAAGGACATCTGGTAACCCATGGGTTACAAACAGTTTTCTGAGCTGCTTGATGACAGCATCAGTTGTGGTGGATGTCATGGGAATTACCTCGAGCCATTTGGAATATGCATCTACTATAACCAGAAAAGTGTGCCCTCTAGTAGGACTTGCGAAATCAATGTGGATCTAGACCACGGGCCCTAGGACATTCCCATTCCTGTGTGGGGGCGTGAGGTGGGGCAGGCCTGACTACCTGGCAATTGGGACAAGATGCAACCCAGTTTTCAACCATTTTGTCAATACCTGGCCACCATACATAACTCCTGGCCAATCCTTCATCCTTACAATCCCAGGATGACCCTCATGTAACATTTCCAAAACCTCTCTTTGCAGTTTTGCAGGAATAACCACCCTGTTACCCCACAAAATACATCCTCTTAATACAGATAATTCAGTTTGCCTGGACTTAAAAGGTTGGGCAAGGTGAGGTAGATCTTGAAGAGGCCAACCTTTCTTAATCCCCTATAACAGGAGCCAACACAGTGTCTTTGGCAGTCTCTGGCAATCTCAGCAGCATGACTGGAAGCTTAGCAACAGTCTTAGGAAAAAAATGTGGGTTTCAAGTTCAAAGTCCTCCTTGTGGCAAGGCAGTGGGCAACGACTCAGTGCATCAGCATGTCCAATGTCCTTGCCAGGCCTGTGAATCAGTTTGTATGAATAGGCTGCAAGAAATTCAGTCACCTCAGCATTCTTGGTGACAGGATAGTAGGTGTAGGTTTGTCTCCTGCCACAATGCCTAATAAAGGTTGTGATCTGTAACAATGGTAATGACCTGCCATACAGATATTCATGAAATTTCTTAACAGCTGCAACAACTGCTAATGCCTCCTTGTCCAGTTGGCTATAATTCCTCTCTGCTTTGGTCAAGTGCGAGAGTAAAATGCAATAGGGGCTTCCCTTCCACTGGGGGAAGCCTGTGGCTCAAAACTCCCAAAAATAAACCCCAATCCAAAAGGATGCTCTCAGTTGACTGTATACTGACAGAGAGAGAAAATCGCTATTGTCCTCACCTTCCTTAAATGCATGATTGGACACTTCCTCCCCCCTCCAATCCACAGTTTTTTTATCAAGCAGACGGTGCATGTCAGGTTCAGCAATGGATGCCTTTTGAGGTAGAAACATGTGATAAATAGTAATAGTCCAAGGAAGGCTTGCAAAGTCTGTTTTTGCATTTAGGTTTAGGGGCTTCTTTGATTGCTTTAACCTTGGCATCAGTAGGGTGGATGCCATGCTTGTCAATCATGTAGCCCAGGAACTCAACTCTGTCTGTTTTAAGTGTGCATTGTCTTCCTTGACTTTTAACCCCACTTTTCTGAATCTGGTAAGGACTTCTCTGAGTCTTCTTGAAGCTGAGTGTCATTTCAGCAGAGATTAACACATCATCAAAGTAAGGCACTACCCTGGCAGTCCTTGCAGCATTCTTTCCATAAGCTTTGAAAAATGCCAGGTGCCACGCTTACTCCAAATTGTAGTCTTTTACATTTGAAGGCACCTCTGTGAGTCACAATTGTTTGGGCTCCTCTGCAGTGGCATCATCAACTGTTAGTTGTTGATATGCCTGGGCCAAGTCCAGTTTGGCAAAGACTGTACCCTGCCAGAGGAATGTGAGCAGATGATGCAAAACTGGTACTGGGATGCGCTCTGCTGCAAGCGCATGGTTAAGTGTCCCCTTATAGTCACCACTGATTTCACTTACTGACCCATCAGCCTTGACTGGTGGTGTTAAGGTGTGTTTCTCCATCTGGAGTGATCAGTGGGCTCTAAAACCTCTTGAGCAATTAATTTATCTAATTGTGCATCAATTTTTCCTTTAAAGCAAATGGAACCTCCTGGGCTTTAAACGAATTGGGGGCACCTTGGGGTCTAGGCTGAAAGCATAGGGGTCCCCATATACTTGCCCAGTCCTTCGCTGAAGACCTCTGGAAACTCAGACTTCAAGGCCTCCTCCCATTCAGAGTTGCTCACGTGATTGATGCCAGTCACCTCGATGCCTAGTGGCTTGAACCACTCAAGTCCCAGCAAGCTTGGGCGATCCTTGTCCACGATGGTCAGAGGCAAACGTTTGGTGTGGCCTTTAAACTGCACGTTGAAATCTCTTGCTCCACTACTGGAATCTTGTTCCCTTGGTAGTCTTTAAGAGTCAGTGCTTGCTTCTGGAAATGTTTCTTCTGAATGTTGGGAAGTAGCCTGTGAATAGTGTCCCATGACACCATAGATAAATAAGAGCCTGAGTCCACTTCCATTTGGCAAGGCCTTCCTTCAATGAACACCTTCACGTGTACTTTTCTGCTTCTCAAGGGTGAAGAATGACCAATGGAATTGTTTGGTGAGTTTCATTCTTTCCATTTGCTTCTGAATTAGCCCCATCTTTCAATGAAGTTGTTGGGCTTAAAATCTTTTTCAGGAAATTTCTTCCTACTAGGTGGAGTTCTGGATGATTTGCAGACTCTGGCTGGGTGACCCCTGTTCTCACAACGTAGGCAGATGGTGTCTAAGAACTTGCATTCAGTGCGGGGGTGGCCCCCCACACCCTCTGCAATAATATTCTTGCCTCTTTCTCCCAGGGTCTTTCCTTTCTTCTCCATTCTGAGTCTAAAATCCCTTCCTCCACCTCACTGCAATCTGAATCAGAGTCTATTTGTTCGCAATGGGCTGTGGATTTTTCCACATCAGAAGGCTTGAGGCCTGGCTTGAGGCCTTCTTGTAATCTTTTTCATGGCCGCTGCTGAGGACTTGGTGGCTTCCGCTGAAACAGCTTCTTCAATGGCCTCTTTAAAGTGATTTGGGTTTCATTAACAGTTTGCTTTGTAAGACCTTATCTTTGAGGCCTAAAACAAACCGATCACGCATGGCCTCTTCTAAGTTGGTAAAGTCACAAGCACCCCCCAATGTCCCTTAAACTTGCCACGAAGTCATTAACATTCTCGCTTTCCCTTGATCCCGACGGTAAAATTCGTGTCTCTTAATGAGGCACGATACTTGTGGGGCGTAATGGGCTCTTAAAGCTTCTCCAAATCAGGCCATTCCATTACCTTCAGTTCTGCAGCTCCCGCCAACGCCTTCGCCATCTTGAAGACTGCCGGACCGCAGTGCGTGAGAGAAATACCACCCTCTTCCGTCTCTCGGGAATGTCGGGAGGTCGTTTCCTTCCAGGTACATCTGGAAGCGATCCGCATACGATTCCCAGTCTTCCGCAGGGATCGAACGGGGATGGGGGTGGGGGGGTGTTCAGGCAGCCATCTCGCTCTTCTGCTTGTCTTTCGCGTCGTCTTTCTTCAGGGAAATCCCACTTTCGTCGCAGTGTTAAGTCTGCATGAAGAGTCAGATGCGAAGAGTTCCAGCAAAGAGTTTATTCAGTGACTACAGCTCGAATGGACCCATCTTGGCTTGGCTACAGGCTGCCTCTTATAGCCATGGTTGCCAGCCAATGGGAGTGCAGGGTTTCTTCCCACACTATTTAAACCAATACCATTTGACATTTTACAAGAACAGTTCAAATAAACCAATAACATTCAAACCTACATACATAAC
>SOZL01001840.1:0-17129 GCA_009733165.1 Naja naja | reverse complement strand
GCTCGAATGGACCCGATTTGGCTGGGCTGCGGCTGCTACTTATAGCCAGCAGTCGCGGTTGCCAGCCAATCAGAGTGCAGGGTTTTCCCACACTTTTTAAACCAATCATATTTGACAATTTACAAGAACAGTTCAAACTAAACCAATGACATTCAAACCTACATACATAACAATAACGAATAAAAGTGATTTTCAAGGATTTTGTTCTGGTTTGGAACTTTGTAAGAGAGAAGAATGTCATATAAACAAAAAATGGCTGTCCATCACTGAACAAAAGCAAACCAGAATCTGTTGCATCCATATTGAGGATTGACATTTCAGAATCATGCCAAAATTCCCTCTTGAGATTGGGATGTATCAAGAGCAGAGGTGGTATTCAGCAGGTTCTGATCAGTTCTGGAGAACCAGTAATTGAAGTTTTGATTAGTTCAGAGAACTGGCAAATGCCACCAATGACTGGCCCTACACCCAACTATTCTCTGCCTCCCGAGTCCTAGCTGATTGGCTGGGCCTTCTTGTTTTGCCCTCTACAGAGCACAGAGAATGGAGAATGGAGCTGGAAAGCAGGTTAGAGGAGTGGGGAGAGAATGGGGATTTTGCAGTATCCTTCCCCTGCTACGCCCACAGAAGAGGTAGTAAAATTTTTGAATCCCACCACTGATTGAGAGATTTTCTAAGGGATGTGTCAGGGAAATACTTTAAGAGCTGAACAACTGCCATGATGATGTAATACTGTAATGCTGTAAGGATGATGCAATGATAGCAACGAGATGTTTGGGAGAAATGAAGTTTGGGAGAAAGTTCTCCTGTCTCACTCCTGGGCACATTTTCAGAGTTTCACCCCATTTGTGATTCCTCCCATTGGGCCCCTGCTTGTTGATTCACTCCAAGTTTAGAGGGATGATGTCTCTTCTTGTGGACATTGTCCAAATCATAGTGATTTATTTATTCTCTTGGTGCTAAATCTCAAAAGACATTTTGGATTGCTTTCAGACGTCACACAAACACACAAACACATAAATGGCCCTGGAGAAATAGAGGACCTTGAAAGCTTTTATGGCAGGCAGGGGATTCAGATATGAAGTCTGGACTCTGTTGTGATTAGGAACTTCTGTCTTGGAAAAGGGCTTTGCTTTCTTCTATCTCTTCCTATTACTGTGTCTTCAAAGCAAGGCTGGAGACTCCATCAGGAGCACAAGTCATGTTGCTGCTTCTGCTGCTTCTGCTGCCCCAGGAAGTTCTGGCAAGTCTCTTGGCCAAATGTCTGCTGACTCTGAAGAGGGACGAGGTGCACCCAGAGAACTATTACAAGCCAGGAGAGTTTCTCATTGGTGGCATTGTCTCTGCAACGAGAGTGCTGCTTCTACCAATAAGCTTCAACAAATCTCCTTTGACTCATTCTCTGTAAGCCAAATTTCATGCACAGACTTAGAGCCTCTCCATTCCACCTTAAGTTCTAAAGTTTTAGTCGCTTCTCTTCCAATGAATGATCTCTTTGATCTGCTAGTTTCTCCCTCTTTCTGTCTTATTTCATCCTTTTCAGCTGATGAACCTGATTTGAAATTCTCAAATAAATAATCAGCAGATACCTTCTGTTTTTCTTGACTTTGAAGAAGAAGCATCTGTTTTTCTTTTTCTTTTTTAAGTTACATTTATATGCGCCCTTCTCCAAAGACTCAGGCAGCTTACAATTTTGGGATACAACCCAGTGTGCTCAGCAATAGCCTTCATTCCATTGTATATGCCTGCTTATTACTAAGCGGCATTTTACAAAGTCAGCTTATTGCCCCAACAATCATGGGTCCTCAATTTACCTACCCTGAGAGGATGGAAGGCTGAGTCAACCTTGAGCCTGGTGGGATTCGAGCCTACAGTAGTTGTAGGAAGCTGGAACTTAAGTGCTAGGCATTTAACCGCCTGAGCCACCAAGCCTCTTGACATCCTCTTAGAAGAGTTGGAATGTGGATGAACAAGAGAGGATGGTTCTTCTCTTCTACCATTCCGATGCCCAAAGGTCATCAGCATGGGTAGAAAAATGCAGTAATATTGACTTTTTCCTCTGAAATAAAAATGAGACAAGTGTGACAATTTCATTCTGTACCACCAATTAAATGAATGGATCCTAGTTTAGAATTGACTTTTCTTAAATATGTGGATTTCATTTGAGGGGATACTACCATCCTAATCATACAATGAGTTCTTTGTCAGCTAAGGACAGGTTCATCCTTTTCAGCTGATGAACCTGATTTGAAATTCTCAAATAAATAACCAGTAGAAGCTTTCTATTTTTCTTGACCTTGAAAAAGAAGCATTTGCTTTTTGTGACATTATCTTAGCAGTTTCATGCCCAATAAATTCATTAGCAGGATAGAAAAATGCAGAACGATTGACTTTTTCTCTGAAGTAAAAATGAGGTATCCTCATTTTTATTCTGTACCACCGATTAAATGAATGGATCCCAGTTCAGAATGTAATATGTAATATGCATTCAATATCCAAAAATAAAAGAAAAATGAAAAGTATCCCAGAGTTCTATTCAATAGGTGAGAATTTTTTGGGTGGGTGGGAATTGAAAATGTCTTCAAACCCTCAGCCTTAGGTGGATTAAAAATACAACTGTTAAATTTAACAGTTAAATAAAATGTTGCTTCCATTGATTACGTCCTGATACATTCATACTTTCAGGAAACCAGCAACAGAGTACTGGAAAATCCTATCCTTCCTTTTTGCAATCCAAGCAATCAACAAGAATCCCAACATTTTGTTCAATGTCACCCTGGGATACAACATCTATGACAATTATTTTGGACCCCAAATGACCTCGGAGGCTTTGCTGGATCTGCTTTCGGAGGGGGAGGCCAATGTTCCCAACTACAGCTGTGGAAGGCAGAGAAACACCATGGCTGTTCTCGGCGACTGGTACTGACATCTCCATCCAGATTTCAACCATGTTGGGAACTTACAAAATCCCACAGGTGTGTCTTTCTTGTGAAGACCATTTTTAGACATGCAATTTACAGCCAGAGTTGTAAAGGAAGAGCACAGTTTTATTGTGGGAATTGTATGAAGTAAGGATGGAGGTTCTATCAAACGGTAGAGAAGGATCAATGTAGACTATCCTCTCTCTGGTACATTCATAATACAGACTGTGCATCTCTGCTGGCTATTTGCAATAGCCAAATCCTTCATTGAAGAGCTGCAGTTGCTCAGTGGTTAGAGTGCAGTACTGCAGGCTACTTCTGCTGAACGCTGCTGACTGCAATTTGGCAGTTCAAATCCCACCAGGCTCAAGGTTGACTCAGCCTTCCATCCTTCCAAGGTGGGGAAAAATGAGGACCCAGATTATTGGAAGCAAGAGGCTGACTCTGTAAACCACTTAGAAAGGGTGATAAAAGCACTGTGAAGCTGTATATAAGTCTAAGAGTTTTTGCTATTGCTATTGAAGTGAGAAGAGAGGCAATGTAAACAGAATGACTAGGAGTGGAACAATTCCATTAGGGCTGGATGTTGTTTTTATGATATCTCTGAAATTTTTTTTTAATAAAGTTAACATTTTTTTCCTTTTCAGATCAGTCACGGTTTTGATTCCCAGGTTGTGAGTGATGAAAATCCTTTCTTCTACCCAATGCTCCCTGCTGAAGGAGCCCAGTACCCAGGGATGGTGAAACTGGTCCTCCATTTCAGGTGGACCTTGGTGGGTCTCCTTGCTCCAGACACCGAGAACGGACAAAGGTTCATGAGGACGTTGACTTCCATGCTGGTCAGGAATGGCATTTGCCCAGTTTTATCACAAACCTTTTCCCCAGGTTCTCGGAAATGAAAATAGACTGGCAATTATTTCTCAGTTGGAGGAAGATGAATGTCTTTATTTTTGCTGCAGACTTGACTTCATTAAATGCAGGGGTTTTGCTTATGGATCTGGTATTTGAAAGTCTTGCTGAACCTTCTAGAGGAAAAGTCCTCTCACCACAATCCGCTGGGACTTCACTATTTATTTGAAAAACATTCTTTTCCTGTCAAATACATCCACAGCATATTTTCCTTTCTTATGAAAAAAATCAAATTGCAAAGTATGGTAGCCAATTGAAACTTTATTCATTTATGAGATACTATGCAGAGATCTCCTTTCTGTGTTCCTACACCAATGATGCCTTTTGGGTGAAAGTCTGGAGACGGTGCAGGCAGAGAGAAGATCTGGAAGCTCTCATGGAAGAGAAGATGGATCCAATCCTGACTCGGGACAACTATTTCATTTACAACATAATCTGGGCTTTGGCACGGGCCTTAAATGCAGCTTATTTATCCAGATCCAGCAACACATTTAAAACTGGCAAAACTTGAAAACTCCTATGCTGAAGGCCTGGCAGGTATTTATTTTCCATTGCATACCTCTGCATAGCAGCTGAGAATCTATGTTGTAATTGTAAGAACCTGACAATAGTTATACTGTATTGTGAATATAAAAATGATATTAAATTCCAATTTTCCATTGCTTTCCTTTCTGCAATTCATTTCACTCTCCTCATTTCTTTTCCGATTTCTTTTTACATGCTTCTTTGTAAAAACATTATTGTTCCACCTCTGTCTTCTTTGACTTTTGTTTAAAGCAAGACCATTACCATGTCATACGCTAAAAAGTGTGTGGTGTATATTAAGCTGTTTAACATCTCTGATCCTCTCACTTCCTGGCCTTTAACCTGAGTGGGTCTTATTCTTTGGCTAAGAATCCCTCTGATTTTTCTTCCCCAGCTCAAAACTGTCAGTAGAATCACAGATAAAGAAGGATCTATTTATTTATTTATTTATTTATTCATTCATTCATTCATTCATTCATTCATTTATTTTATGGGATTTTTATGCCACCCTACCTCCCAAAGGACTCAGGGTGGCTCACAACAATAAAAAAAACAAAGAATATAAAATTTAAAAAACTACTAAATAAATAAATCCCAATTACAGAATTAAAACCGACAAACAGATTAATAAAAACCCCAAACTGTTCCATATAGAGAAGCCTCTTTGGGCCAAGAAGCTAAGGAGGGTGAGCTCAGGTAAGAAGATGAATGGTTGGACTGGGAAAAGCCTGGAAGCAACAAGAGTGAAGAATATTCCTTAAAATATTCCATAGATGTTCCATAAAGTTGAAGGAGGTGACCTTAACTAGTACCAGAGATTATTTTTCACTATGAAGATATTGGGATCTTTGCTCCATGGCAAGCTGCCATCTGTCACCTCAGTGCAGAGTGTCATAAGCACAACCTACTAATAGAGCAAAGATCCCTACAGTCATCCTCAAAGTGAGCAAAGATTTTACTCTTCCTATCTGCCCTTTGACTTGTAAACCAGTTGTTTATAACAATAGTTTCTGTGTGGGGCATCTGATTTCATTTGGGCTTTATTGGCAAAATTCTTTCAGTGTTGTTGGGCACAACTTCCATTTCCTTCAGGGTTTTAATTTTGGATCTCAAGAGTTCATACCGGATGTATCCTTTGGTTTGGTTACTTCCCATTGGTTTGCCAAAGTTTGCAGTGACAATTATGAATGGAAGAGACAAAGAACATTCTTTACCATCCTCATTTTCCAGGCCATCCTTGATCCTTCTAAAAGATTTTTATGCCAGCTGAGATGGAGGAGTCTCACCAAAGAGCTTTCTATGTCCTGTAGTAACATTGTCCATTTCCTCTTCCATCCCAGCTTCATTCTTTCCTTGAACCGCTCAGTTTTATAATAATTCCATCGATGGGGTATATTTTGATGAGAATGGAGAGCTGGTAGCTGACTTGGACATTTTGAACACAGTGGTTTTCTCCAATCTCTTTTATCAAAGTGGCCATGGGAGGCTAGAAAGAGTGGGATCCCTGGATTTCAAGTTCATGATGAACCAGAATGCTATTGCAAAGATGGAGATGTGGAACAAGGTAGGAAAAAGACTTTATTCTGCTCTTTATTAAGGTCTTTCCAAGACGATTGTAGAATTGGAGCAGGGGTGGACTTGGGATGTCATCTCAGTTCTCCCAGAGGAAACATCTTCCCATTAGATGTTCAGGTGTCTATGAGAAAAATATCCTTAACTATTCCAATTAACTGTTTATCAAACATCTACAAGGATGCTAGATTTATAGCATGGGACAAGTGATTGATTTTTCAAAGCAGAAATCCATTCCACTTTCTTTTCAGTAGGTACATTGAGAAACTATATATATAAAAGCAAAATACCACTCACAGGTCATCACAAAATCTCCAGAATCGTAAAGCTTACAAACTTGAAATTGGGCACATATGTTCCTCTTGGCTTCTAGGTGCTCACTAAGAATTTTTTCAAAATAACCATCAGGGCATTAGTATTTCATATATTATTATTAACACACTCTGATGCTAAGGAGTTCTATTCCCCCTCCCTACCTGAAAATAAATCTCACAGCAAATACTGATTCAGTTTCCAAACAGTGCTCAACCGTCTCACACACTGACAGGACGCTAGCCAGATGAATACTGATGGATGCTGGTAGGCAGAGGCAGAATTCCCCCTTATTTTTCTCCCCAAAAACTAAGCCCGACCACATAGTTTCGTAGTGAAGCATGGGTATCGAGCGACTTTAAAATAAAATTCTACTAGGAGAAACATTAGAAGAGAAGGTAAATAGAGAAACAGCAAGCAGTTGAGTCTGAGGAGCTGTTAGTTTCTTCTAGACTTCAAATTTAGCAAATTTATCTATTTTAGGAAATAAAATAATTCATGCTGTGAACATTATTTCCCCCCTCTTTCTGGCCAGCCCCAGCCTCCTTCCAGGTGTGTGGAAAGCTGTTCTCCTGGATTCATGAAGGTGGCTCAGGAAGGGAAGTCCATCTGCTGCTACAATTGTCGACCTTGTGCAGAAAGAACCTTCTCCTCCAAGGAAGGTGGGTGACAGACTTTGGGGAGGTTCAGAGATCCTGAGATTCTCTATGAACATGCATTTTGAAAGGGTTGGCCAGAGTGGGTCCCACCTCTTGAGTACTCATCAACATATACATGAATGTCATAGGGAATTATAAGAAATAATCTTGGAGGTTAATCTGGTATATAGGTCAAGAGAACAGGGATAGAGATCATGATACACGCTGAGTTTGGGTTAAGTGTTTTGAGAGAGATGACATCTCTTGCTCTTAATTTATTACCACACATCTTCCATGTTTCCAATTTCTCTTAACTTCATTGCTCTGATAGTGAGAGTTTCCAGATTCCAGAATATAATGATGGAACTTTGATTGGATTTTTGTAGGAGGATTGAACAGATTCTTGCAAGTGTCCATGTCTCATGGCTATTTTGGGCAGCCACAGTTTCACGTTGTAGCTACTTGCCTTTAATCAAAGAATGTATTTCTTTGCTAAAGGAGTTGTCAGGATTCCAGTAGCAAGCAACACTCTGAGGCAGGTAGATTCCTCAAAGAATAGCTTTATTGGATATATCATATTGGTACAGTTCTGGTGAAAACTGATTCTGAAGGTTCCCACAGTTTCCACCTAATTAAAAGTAAAAGGTTTCCCTCAAACCCCAAACAATTAGTCACATGGTCCAATCAAGGCGTTGGCTGGTTACCTGGTGATATCACTCCTCCTCCCAAATCCATGGATGTGACCACTAAACAATGATGAAACAATAATTCAGACAAGTGGCTGTCCAGTCTCTTAAAAACTTCCAGTGATGAAGTACCCACAACTTCTGAAGGCAAGCTGTTCCATTGGTTAATTATCCTCAGTGTTAGGAAGTTTCTAGAAATTTCCCTTAATTCCAAGAGCATCAGCGCAGTCCATTTTGCTTAGCAATCACTTCACTTCATGGCCAAGTTACCAATACCACTTGTGGTCATTAAACAAGGGCTACCTGTATTAAGATCAGAGGTGGTATTCAGCAGGTTCTGACCAGTTCTGGAGAACCAAGAGTGGAAATTTTGAGTAGTTTGGAGAACTGGCAAATACCACCTCTGACTGGAGATTTTACAGTATCCTTCCCCTGCCACGCCCACCAAGCCACACCCACAGAACTGTAGTACAAATAATTGAATCCCACCAGTACTTTGACTGCTCTGTATGTTCAGGTGGTACCTTTTTTGGTCTGCTTCAGGTGTCCCCTAGGTTTATACTTCCTGAGTCTGACATCACAGAGGTTCTGCTGGAGGCTTCTCTTAAAATAATTTTCCTACTCATGGTCCATGGAGAGGAGAGGAGGCCAGGGAGAGTAGAGGAAGAATGAGTTGGGGTTGAGCGAACTTCCTTCTTGATCTTATTGGAAGATGTTCCTCTTTCTGATAATAAAAAAATGAGGAATGCATTTTGATGTCCTCACTCCATATCCAACTCATCTTCAAGGGCGACTCCACCTGACGTTTCTTTCTCCACGACACAAGTAGTGTTTATCATTTTCAGCTAACGTAAGCAACATTAAGCGATCCTTCACATGTACTTAATTCCATCTGTTTATTTTATTTATTTATTTTATTTAGTCAAGCATGTATGAGAAAACAAGTATAAGTGTGAACATAATGTGTAAACATAACATATAAGCAGGTATAAGTATATACATAAAGAATGAGTACGAATAAATGGATAAATGGGAACAACAGGACAGGGACGGTAGGCACGCTGGTGCGCTTATGCATGCCCCTTGCAGATCTCTGAGGAATGCAGTAAGGTCCACAGTAGACAGTTTAAGGTTAAAGTTTTGAGGATGTAACAACAGAGTCAGGTAGCGAGTTGCTGAACTCCTATTTTCTGCAATCAAGTTTGGTGCGGTTTGCTTTGAGTTTGTATCTATTGTTTGCCCATGTGTTATTGTGGTCGACAGGTAGGACGTTGTAGCAGACAATTTTGTCTACTAAGCTTAGATCAGACCGCAGGCGGTGTGCTTCTAGGTTGTCCAGGTCCAAAATTTCAAGCCTGGTAGCATACCTCTGGACTCCCTCAATTGTATTAATGTCCGTTATACGGTGTGGATTCTAGGCCAATGAGCTGTATTGGAGAATTGGCCTGGTGAAGGTTTTGTATGCCCTGGTTTGCAGTACAGTGTTACCGGAGAAGAAGCTTCACAAAATTAGGTTAACAACTCTTCATGCTTTTTTTGGCAATGCTGTTACAGTGAGCTCTGGGGCTTAGATCTTTTGAAATGAGTACTCCTAGGTCCTTGACAGAATGGGAGTCATCTACAAGGTCATATCCACCCAGGTTGTGTTTAGTGTTCTGATTTTTGTTGTCAATGTGTAACATAAAGCATTTCTTGGTTGAGATGTGAAGTTGCCAATGGTTCGAACATCCTGAAACATAATCAAGGTCGCTGTGTAGGGTAGCAGTCTAGTCAGTGGTGTTAAATAGTTTTACGTCATCAGCGAAGAGAATGCAGTTGCTTCTAATATGATCGCAAAGGTCATTTATGTAAAATAGAAAGAGAGTGAGTCCTAGAAAGCTGCCTTGGGGGACACCGCTGTTAATTGGTGCAGGGTTTGATAGGGCAATAAGTAAAAAATTACAAATCCACCCCCTGCACCCATCATTGCATCGCATGCCCCAAACACCATCAGCGCCAACTTGAGATGTCCTGTCAACCAGGTGCAGAAATGACATGACCTTGACTTAGAAGAAGAATGCTATTATGTCTAACCACATACACTCCAAGAAATTCCCCCCCTCCCATTTTCCCAGGCTCAAGAATGTGGCAGTGTGGAAGCATCTGGTGCTAACATGGCTTCCAAAGCTGACAGGTTTTCGTTCGGGTAGTGCCTTTTCAACGTGATCTTCTGTAAAATCAAAGCGTAGCAGATCGTTGTAATTAGTTGGTACGATTAGGAAATGTGGGTCATGAGTCATTGCTGTTGATGAAGACTGAACTGAAGAACTTGCTGGAAACATTGGCCTTAATGGCTTCATCACTATAGACTTTCCTGCTAGGCCCTTTTAGGAGTGGCATGGTTTTCGAGACTTTAAGATTGCTATTTACGAAATTATAGAAGGTGCAGGTGGATTTTGTGTGTAACAGTTTTTCCTCTTTTTGCAGTAGTAATTTGGTGCATTCTGCCTTTATCTGATGGCATAGTGTTTGTAGAGGCTTTTAAAGTTTGCTACATAGCAGTTTTGTTTTTTTGCCAAACAGATGTATTTTTATTGATTGGCGCTTCCTTATTGTTATGGGTAATTGGTTTTTTCCTGGCTTTGGGGGTTACTATTGGTACATGTAGTTGAATGACTCTTTTGAATTTGAGCAAAACATTTTTATAATGGTCTTCAGCAGTATTACAGCCAGTGAACAGAATATGCCAAACAAGAGATGAGAGGTCGGCAGCTATGAGATCATAGTTGGCTTTTTAAAGTTATAATTTGGAATCCGTCATTCTTTGTAGGGACGTACATTGAGACAAAAGTCAATCATATGTTAGAAAAAGGTCCTTTTATTTGTAGTCCATAAATTGTGTTTAAACCGTTGCAGAAGATGAGATGATCCAGTCCCAGAGTAGTAACAGTATTGTACAGGGTTGCATGTATGGGTTCAGTTGTACATTTTTTAGGTCCAATGAATTAGAGGTAGGTTGAGGTCACCAATAAAGATAATAGGATGTGAGCAGGAGGCTGCCCACATTAGTAGTGCAGTTAGCTGGTTGCATGATTGAGGTTGTAATCAGGGGCTCTGTAACATGGCAAGAAGCCAAGTCTGGTATTTATGGACAAATCGCAGATTTATTTATTTATTTATTTATTTATTCGATTTATATGCGCTCCATCTCTGAAGACTCGGCTTACAATTAAAATATGCAGATGATGGTCTCAGGAAGATCAAGCTCCTGTGTAACTTGAATCTTTTTCACATCTAGGGACTTTTATAGAGAATGGCAACACCACTTCCTCTACGGCTTTCACGGTCAGATCGGAAAACATGATAATCATGTTGTCGTTCCAGAAAACATCCACTCCAGCAAATAACTCGAGACAGGCATCTTCTCAAAAGTTCTGGTTTATTTGGATAGTAAACTGGCACATCTGGGGATCCCGAATCGGAAAGTTCGGGCTTCCTTGCAATAAGTAAAAACTAGGTCATGTTATTTTGTGCATAAGTGAGGGGAAGTCTCAAGTTGGGACAGATGGTGATTGGGACATGTCATGTGATGATGGGTGTAGGGGATGGATCTGTAGTTTCTACTTTTGAGAAGATGCCTGTCTCGGGGTTATTGGTTGGAGTGGAGGTTTGCTGGAGTGCTGACAGGTTTTGTGAGTGAGTTTATTGTGTAGATGAATTTGTGCTTGCTGGTGTCACTCTTCCAGGTGATTCTGCAGAAGCATGGGGCCACCGAACAATGCATTTGTGATTGAACAACATATTAAAGGAAGACCCTCCTCTTGCTCTTTTTCAGATGCAGACAAATGTACCAAATGTCCAGATGATCAACATCCAAACATCAAACGAGTTCACTGTATCCCCAAGATTAAAAGTTATCTTTCTTGTAAGGAAAATCTGGGGATCATCCTGACTTCCATTGCCTTGTTCCTCTCTTTAACCACAGGCCTTGTCTTGTGCATCTTCATTAAATTTATAGAAACACCAATTGTGAAAGCCAACAACCAGGACCTCTCCTACATCCTCCTGGTCTCCCTCCTGCTTTCCATCTTGACTTCCTTCCTGTTCATTGGCCAGCCAAGGAGAGTGACCTGCCTCCTCCGACAAACAGCCTTCAGCATTGTCTACTCAATTGCCATTTCTTCAATCTTGGCCAAAACAATCACAGTGGTGTTAGCCTTCTTGGCCACAAAACCAGGCAATAAAGTGCAGAGATGGTTGGGGAAGAGCTTGGCCAACTCCATTGTCCTTTCTTGTTCTGGTGTCCAAGTTGTCATCTGCAGCATCTGGTTGGGAACTTTCCCCCCATTCCCTGATTCTGACATGCACACCCAACTTAGAGAGATCATCCTACAATGCAATGAAGGTTCTTTCACCATGTTTTATGTTGCCCTTGGGTACATGGGCTTCCTGTCTGCTGTCTGCTTCACAGTGGCTTTCCTGGCCAGGAATCTCCCTGGGACCTTCAACGAAGCCAAGCTGATCTCCTTCAGCATGCTGGTCTTCTGCAGTGTCTGGGTGTCCTTTGTGCCTGCCTACTTGAGCACCAAGGGGAAGTACATGGTGGCTGTTCAGATCTTCTCCATCTTGGCCTCCAGTGTTGGACTGCTGGTCTGCATCTTCAGCCCCAAGTGCTACATTATTATTTTTAGGCCCGATCTGAATACCAAAGAACATTTGATGTCAAAATAAAATAGAAAAAATGACTTTTTCAATTTTATTATTTTTCAAAAATGACATTTACTAGACTTGATTAACAGCTTTTGGTCATTTAACATTTGTTTGTTTGTTTGTTTATTAAACCTAAATGCAACAACATTAAAACTCATACAAACGTATATGGGTGTCTCTCCTTATCTTCAAAGAGATCCTCTTTCATATGGAAACAGTTCCAATGAAACAGAAGATAAACATGATAGAAGAGCCCAAGGACGATTTCTCAGTTGGACTCTAAATTGTGGAAATTTGTGGGAATGGGAGTCCAATCTGAGCAAATATTAAAGCATCTGATTTTATAACCATAACAGGAAATCCACTGACTTAAAGAATATCTGTGAGAGCAATAGGCCAAGCCTTACACCTGTCTAATTATATCAGACAACATTGGATTCTATGGGTTAGTAAGTGGAAAGATGGATTGAAAACAGTGACTTGAGATGAGATGTCTCTTTCACAAATAGCAAAAAGAATAAGAGGAAAAATGGAAATTCTGTCTTCCTGTCTGTCTGTCTCTCTCTGTCTCTCACATACACATGTTTGTGTGGACTGTGTGTGTATGTAAAGTTTTCAAGAGCTCCATTGCACTGATGAGCTCATGATGTACTGAAAGTTTCATGATAAAGATATTTCTTTTTTTTTAATTGAAAAGTTTTACAAAAAAGACATTTTTTAAACAATAGCCCCCCCTCCCCCCTCCCTCCCTCGCCCTTCCCCCCCGGACTTCCCAGAGTAAAATACAGGGTGTTATATCTGGCAAACTTATTCAAACATACGCTAACAAACTATAAACACTTATACCCCCTTCAGCACTTTAACTCCCTTGATACAGACTAAAATAATAATAATAACATATCTCTTGACATATCTTCTTAACTTCTGATCTTCATTCAAAGGCTATTTGAAACTTTTTAGTCCCACATCTATTTTGGATATAATCAATCCATTTTCTCCAGTCCCGAATGTATCTTTCTTGTGAATGTTCTTTCAAGTAAGCTGATATCTTTGCCATTTCTGCTAAATTCCATACTTTTAATATCCATTCTTCTATAGTAGGTACATCTTCTTTCTTCCAATGTTGCACCACTAACAATCTTGCTGCTGTTATTAAGTGTAACATTAATTTAGTTTCCAAAACAGTGCAATCTGTAATAATACCCAACAAAAACAGCTGCGGCTTAAAACTTATCTTTTCTTAAAAATCTCTGGGTAGTCCACCATATTTTTATCCAAAAGCCTTAAATTTTTGCATGTCCACCACATATGGAAATATGTTGCATCATCACTACCGCATCTCCAGCATTTGGGTTTTGATTTGGGTACATACATGCTAATTTTTAGGATCTAAATGCCATCTATAAACCATTTTATAAAATTCTCTCTTAAATTTTGTGCTTGAGTAAATTTCACATTTCTCACCCAAATTTTTTCCCACATATCCATTGTTATTGGCTCCTGAATATTCTGTGCCCATTTTATCATACAGTCTTTAACTAATTCCGTTTCGAGTCAATTTCAATCAATGCATTGTATAACCTTTTATTATTATTTTATTATAATAAAATAATAAAAAATAAAAATAAAATAATAATAATAATAATAAATAACCTTTTAATATGTGCTTGACCTTGATCCTTAATTTGCTTTACTAAATTTTCATCGGTTCTCATAATACCAATTTTCTGATCTTCTTTCCACCTCGCTTGTAACTGTCCATACTGGAACCATGTCTGAACTATCTGTTCCTCTTTTAATAAATTAATAGATTTTAGTCGCAGTATACCCCTTCCATTACTAAAAGTTCTTTATAAGTAATTACATCTTGCTTCTGTTCCACATTTATGTTTTCTATCGCATGTCTGGGTATTGCCCATATTGGTATTTTATAATTTAATTTATATTGATATTTTTCCAGACACGCAACAGAGCATTCCTTAGTATATGAGTCTTAAAAGCATTGTCCACCTTTTTATCATACAATAAATATGCATGCCATCCATATAATAAATCATATCCTCTATATTCAATATTCTTTCTTCTGTCATGTTAAACCAATCACTGATCGTTGATAACACAGCTGCGTCATAGTATAATCTCAAATTGGGCATTTTAAGGCCTCCTCTTTCCGTACATCTTGCATTATCTTAAGCTTAACCCTTGGTCTTTTCCTGCCCAAATAAACTTATTAATACCTTTCTGCCACTCATTCAAATTTGTGTCTTTCTTGAGTATTGGCATCATTTGGAAAAAAAAGAAACTTTGGCAAAACATTCATTTTAACTGCTGCAATTCTTCCCAGCAAAGATAACTGTAGCTTTTTCCAACTTTCCATTTCTTTTTGAATTTTTGCCATAGTGATTTGTAATTATTTTTATATGATTTCGTATTTGAAGCTGTGATATGTATTCCTAAATATTTAACCTTCTTAGCTATTTCAAATCCGTTACTTTTTCTAAGATCTCCTTTTGCTTTATAGTCATATTTTTTGTTATAATTTTCGTTTTATGCTTATTTATCTTAAATCCTGACACTTGTCCATACTGTGTGATTATCTCCATTAGTTCTATCACTGATTGATTTGGTTGACTTAATGTAATAACCAAGTCATCTGCGAATGCTCTTAGTCTGTAATCATGATGTCTTATTTTAATCCCTTTATTCTCTTCGATTCCGTACTTTAATCAACAATATTTCCAATGTTAGAATAAACAATAATGGTGACAGGGGACATCCCTGTCGTGTTCCTTTTCTATTTTGCACGCTTCTGTTAGACTACCATTAACAATAATCTGAGCTGTTTGCTTCTGATATATTGCTCTAATAGGTTGTAGAAAAAAATCCCAAATTCCATCTTTTCCATCACTTTAAACAAAAACTGCCAATTCAGTTGATCAAATGCTTTCTCTGCATCCAAAAAATCAGCTGCAGGGACTTGGTTATTTCTTTCCAAATATTCCAATAAATTAACTATCTGTCTTACATTGTTTTTCATTTGCCTTCCCATTATAAATCCTGACTGATCATTGTGGATTATCTGTTGCATAACCTGCATTAATCTATTCGCTAATATCTTTGCAAATATCTTATAATCTGTATTCAACAGAGATATTGGCCTATAGTTCTTCAGTTGACTAAGGTCTTGATCTTCCTTTGGAATCAGTGTTATGAAGGCTGTCCTCCATGATGGAGGCATCTCTCCTCCTGTCTGAATTATTCTAAATACCTCCTTCAAAGGTTCTACCATTTCGAGCTGCAAAGTCTTATAATAGATAGCTGTCAAGCCATCTGTCCCTGGAGCCTTACCAACTTTTAATTGCTTAATTGCTGAGATAATTTCCTCAGATGTTACTAATTGGTTCAGTCCTTCCCTTTGTTCCTGTGTCAGTAAAGGAGCATTCATCCCCTGTAAATATCTATCTATATCCGACCCTGAATTGTATCACTGGCATATAATTTGGAATAAAATTCTGAGAAAGCCTTTTAATAATATCTTGCTGATATACCTCTTTTCCTTTATATTCTATTTTCTCTATAGTATGCAATTTTTGTTTTTCCTTAGCAGGTAGGCTAGCCATCTACCGGTTTATTAGCATTACAAAAGGTGTTGTGTTTGGCATACTGTAGATTGGTTGCCACCTGGTCTGCCATCAACATATTAAACTGCCCTTTAAGTAGCTTTATTGCTTCCTTCACCTTTCTATCATTTGGGTTCGATATAAGTTCCTTTTCTTTTTCCCTATCTCCTCCTCTAACTCCTTTCTTTTTGTTCTTTTCTGCATCTATATTTATTATTTAAATATATTAAAACTCCTCTCATATAGGCTTTACTGCGTCCCACACTATTTCCATTGGGGAACCTTTATGCATATTCATAACAAAAATTCCTTCATTTGTTTTTACATTCTTTTACATTTTCTTCATATCAGAACAAGTTTTCATTTAATCTCCAAGATCTCCTCCCCTTTCTCCTGGACCAACTCCATCCACACCGGACTATGATCCGATAAGGTTCTTGGAAAGATCTTGATCTTCTTTACCCTGGAAATAAAATCATTGGTAATTAGTATAAAATCAATCCTAGAAAAGGATTTATGTCTATCGGAAAAAAAGTAAAATCCTTTTCTTCAGCGTTTCGTTCTCTCCAAATATCTCTCAGCTCCAAATCATCTTTCATCTCAAAAAGGATTTGGGTAATCTAACATGGCTTTGGGTACCTTGATTAGGGCCTTTTTATCCTTTTGTGGTTCCAAAACTCCATTCCAATCTCCCATTAGGATGTAAGATTTATAGTCCCATTGAGAAATTTTATTATGCAGAAATTTATAAAATTTTCTTGTTGCTGATTTGGTGCATATACTCCAATTAGTAGCGTCTTTTCCCCTCTATTAAAAGTTCAATTATGATATATCTTCCTTGTATATCAGCTTCAATCAATTTAGCAATTAAGTCCTTCTTTAAATATATCACTACCCCATTTTTCTTCTCTGGGGCAGATGCAACAAAGTGTTCTCCCAATCTAGAATTTATCAAATATTTCTGATCTTTGGCTCTAATATGTGTCTCTTGTAAACAAATAACGTCATTTTTATATTGCTTCAGGTAATGAAATATTTTCCTTCTCTTTTGTGGTGAGTTCAGACCATTGACATTCCAAGTTAGAAACTTAGTTCCCATGTTTAGTAACATGAAGCTTTTGAAGCATCTCTTGGAAATCCAGTTCAGACTGCCTCTTTGGCCTTGCTCCTCCCACTGCTTCAGATACCCCAGTCTCTTGGACTTTGTGCTGTCGCTCTTGCAGCTCTTCCTGTTTACGTCTGATTGTAGCTCTGGTC
>SOZL01001837.1:0-28106 GCA_009733165.1 Naja naja | reverse complement strand
CACTTGGAGGCTTTTTCCAGTCTCCTCTTCTGCACTGAGGAAGTTTGGGATCCCAAGAGGAGAGAATTATTTCTCCCCTGTAATTATGACCATCCAGGTTGAGGTCTTATGCTACTTCTCCTGGCTGCCTGCACAGAGAAAGCAGACTGAAGCGCCATGAATGATGCACCTCTTGTTTCTGCTTCTGCTGGTGTCCATGCCAGTCTCTGGGAAGCATGGACTGAAATGCCTGCTGAGTTTGGAGCACCAGGATGGGAACAGTCCATGGAACTTTTACAGGCCAGGAGACTATCTCGTCAGTATATTCACCAGTTTATCTACAATGTTGTGAAGATCTTGGCTTTTCAACATGGCTCCTTCTATTCAGCCTGATTCAGGGTAATTCAGGAGCTGCATTCCTTCCATTTGCATTTCTAACACTCTCCTTTTCTTCTTATTTCATTTATTTCTATTTTGCAGCACTTGTCTGACTGCTTGAATAATTTTCATTTCCATGGCTTCTCTCTTTTGTCTTATTTTGTGGAAGAGACTCAGATCCACAGATGGCACTAAAACCCCTGAAAGAATTCCAGGTTATTTTCTTCTCCCAGTTCATTCTTTTAATTCATTCCTTAAATACTGGATTTTATTTAGAGTAGGGATGCTTGCTTTTGAATCAATGGAGTCTAGTTAAAATTCAGTAGGATTGTGGAGACAAAGAGGATTTAATTTTTTAAAAAAAAATATGTTGTTGCTTTTGATTATAATAATAAACCTTTTTACAACAGGAAATCTTATGGATTTTTAAGTGGCTTACAATTAATTTTAGCCATTCAAATGGTCAACAAGAACTCCCAGCTCCTGCACAATCTCACACTTGGCTATGACATCCATGACAACTATGTGAGCCCTTTACGACTTCAGATGCCTTGCTGGACATTCTCTCCACTGGAGAAGCCAATATCCCCAACTACAGCTGTGGAAGGAAGGAGAACCTTTCTGGCTCTTCTTGATGGAGCTAAAAGGGACATCTCCATCCAGATATCAACATTAGCAGACCTCTACAAAGTCCCACAGGTGTGTGTGTGTGTGTGTGTGTTTCTATATTTTTGTGTTTTCATGCAACCATATATTTTCCATGGAATTCAAAAGCTGTTTTTACAACATACCAGTTTGTTCTGTCTCCCTTCCCTTCCCCAGAAGGTAAGGAACTTGGCAGCAACACTAGCACAGAGAGTCACGCTGGCCTGTCTCCAAAATCCAAGTTATCTCTCCCGATAAGAGTGTTGGCAGTCACCCAGTCTCTCACTGCCAAATTCGAGCTGACAAGAAATGAAGTACTCACAGAAGGAATGATTTATTCCCAAAGTCCATAAACCACAACACAGATGGAATTCTCAGCTTATTCCACACTTTGTCATATACAGAGTTTGCAGCGTAGGCACACCCACTTTTATACCTGGTGGGGTGTGGTCCAGCTCAATCTCTGGCCCTCCCATGCCTCCTACGTTGCTGCTGACGTTTCTCCCTCCGACGTTGCCTGGGATCAAGCCAGGAATCCTCCTCCTCACTCCCCAGCCATGGCCGTACCGCTATGCGTCTCTCAGGCTGTTCCTCTTGGCTTTCCAAGAAACCTGAGGCATTGCCAGGGGGAAGGTCCTGGGAGGGAGGCCTTGCCAGGGAGGAAGGTCCTGGGGAGGGAGGCCTTGCCAGGGAGGAAGGTCCTGGGGGGGCAGGTCCTGGTGAGGAAGGCATTGCCCGCTCCTCCTCTTCTTCATCATCCAGGTCCTCTTCCTCTGTCAGCACAGGCTCATGAGGCGGGCCACAACACCAGCTATATTTATAAATAAAGTTATATGTATAAACAATTATAGGCAAGTTTGTCTAATAGATACTGTCGGTAAAATATATGCCATGTTCCCCTTAAGTAAACTTGAGATTGGGTAGAAGAAAGGTGCATTCCTTGAAGAAGAGCAAGAAGGTTTTAGGAAGAGTTAAAAGCTGTATAAATTTGTATAATAAATAAGGAATCAATTAATAATGTAATATTTTCAACAGATTTGTCCTGAAATATCTAACCGCAAAATATGTCAGTTGGGTAAACCACAGTTTGCTGGCTTTCTAGATGTTAGTGCAGCATTTGATACAGTAGAGAGAGAAACATTATGGAGGACATTGACTGCCCTCAAAATGGAGCTCAGCCTGTTGGCCCTGATCCAAGCCCTTTCTCCAAGCGCTTGTTTGAGAGGGAGGCTTGGGCTCAATGGAGCCCTGAGAAGGATCGATACTTACCAAGGAGGAAGGGAAGGGGGCATATTTGAACCCTTGTTATTCTCTCTCGATATAATTACTTGCCTGCACTAATGAAGGATTCTGAAATACATATATCTAACATGCTAAACGCATATGAGAACACCATGGTTTATTATTCACAAAGAATCCAGGCTATTGAAGAAGAGAAATATGTAACCATCCTCAGTAAGTTTGGAACAGTGAAATGGATCAGCTGCTACCAACACACCTTCCAAATTTCCAAGGATTGAAACCAGAAATGCTTATACTCTCCAGAATAAGAGGTTACTTGAATTAGAGGGTCATGAAATAAGTTTGGATGGCACAGCTACTTATGGAATGATAAAAGTAAAGTTAATGTTGATTTTAATAATCACGTTTTAGACGCCCCCATACTAAGAGTTTGGAATAAATATAAAACAAGGCTCTCTATGAAGCTGCCCCTTTGGGCACCGGGAAGCCTTTTAAAGAAAAGAAATGGTGGTGAAGCCAGACTGGTTGATGTATTGTATAATTTTATCTTTCAAGTCTGGTGACCCAATACTAAAGGCCAAGGGAAGAACTTGAATCAGAAGTTATGTTTGCTATTGGTTTACTTATCAACAACTGAAAGAAAGATTTAAACTGGACAAAAGTGCTATGGATTTGACTTTGTTAAAATGAATTGGAAATCTCATTATATAGTAACGATGAACATATTATCGCTAAGATCTATAAAATGTAATTAAAATTAAATTTGGAAAATGAACATGTAAAACATTGTATGATTCAGTTGGCAGGTAATTTTGGATATAATGTGATGCTTGAAAAATGGGAAAATATGTGGATGAAGGGCTTAAAATTTACATTAAATTATAATCTAAATCTAACATTAAACTATAAACTAAGATGGTGTATCATTTGTATTTAACACCACATAAGTTATCCAAGATGTAGAAAGGTATGTCAAATGAATGTTGGAAGTGTAAAAGTAAAGAAGGGGCTTTTATCATCTATGGTGGACATATGATAAAGAAAAAATGTGGATTATGATTCATATTTTGATACAGAAAATTTTAAAATGGAGATAAAATCAAACCAGAACTTTTCCTTTGAGTCTAATGGAAAAGAACTAGAGAAAAAAATTGGAACTTGGTTATTATATATGTTGACAGCAGCAAGACTGTTGTATGGGCAAACATGGAAGGACACTTTGATTCCTAGCAAGGACGAATGGTTGCAGAAGTTGGCAGAAATGGCAAAACTGACCACTTTGAATAAAGAAAAGAACATAAGTACTTTTCTTTCCACATGGAAACCACTTCTGAACTTCATGCTTGGTGGAAAAGAATGAAACTTTGATTTTGATTTTTGCTGAGTAGATTGATAGATCTTTACAGAAATGGCTTGTTCATATTATTATGAAAAAGCAAAAAGTTGTGATTTGATGTTAATGCCTTATTTTACTGCAACAGAGAGAGTCAAAAGTCAATGTTTATTTTCTTTTCTTATCCTCCCTCACTTCTCTTACCACTTTTCTCCCCACTGCTTTTCTATTTACTTTTGTATTCTGTATTTTACAGTATTTTATAACTCAATAAAAATGTTAAAGGAGAAAAAAAAGAAACCAGAAATACCTAAATATCTTAGGGCGGTGTTTACTTGAGCAAGATTTCATCATGGTTAAATATCAAGGATTTAACTAAGTCCCTTATAATTAACAGACTTTTATTTGTGGAGCTCCAAAGACAGAAGATGTAATACATCTGTAGGTTGAATGTCAATTGCAGAAGGAAGAGAGAGATCAGAGTCTTGGACTGCACGTTAGACAAACAACCTATTGGGAGACTTACATTAAAGCAACATATTTCCTGTGCAGTCAGAATTCAAATATTTATATAGAATCCAGACCTTTACTGGAACAAAGCAGTTCAGTTGAAATCTACATATGAGTCTGATTGCAGTAAATTATTGGAGTAACACAGAAATGGCATTTTTATTCTTTTTCTTTCTTGAATTTCATTTTTATATACTATGTTGTTAATGTTCCATGTTTAAAATTCTGTTTCTTGATATTGCCTAACAGCTAATCAACAATAATCTCTTTAATTTGCTCATCAAAACAATGTTGGATTTATTAAAAGCTAATATTTTGGACTTGATTTGACCCTAAGTATAACACAACATTCTTCATTGCTTTTTCAGATCAGTTATGATGCTTCTTCAGAGGCTTTAAGTGATAAAAGTCAATTCCCTTTTTCAACCAGTTACTCCCCAAAAAGGGATTCCAGTACCCAGCAATTGTCCAACTCCTTCTCCACTTCAGATGGATCTTGATTGGTCTCTTTGCTTCAGACACAGGAAATGGAGAGAACTTCATGAGAATTTTACTCCTATGCTTGTCAGGAATGGGATTTGTGTTGTTATATCACAACAATTCTCAACAACTGGACCTACAGCAGCCCTCAGGGAGGCCCTCTCTAAGTGGAGACAAGTCCATGTCTTTGTTCACTTCATGGAATTTGATTCCATTGAGGACAGAATTCTTCCTTTCCATTTGACATTTGAGGATTTGTCAGGACCCACTGAAGGGAAAGTCTGGATCCTCACAAATTTTTCACAGTATGAACTAAGCAACCACAGACTTCTCAAATATATCCATAGTATTTGGAGCTTTGGCTATCTGGCAAAAGAAAGGCCAGTGGGTGATGCCTTTGAACCCTATTTCTTTGTGGATAATCAATTTATAAATCATTCTTTCCGCTGTTTTCTTCACAAGCACATCTGTTCTGTCAAAGGCCGCAAAAGATGCACCCAGAAAGCCCCAGTGGAGACCCAGAGGAAAAGGAACAGGATCCAGATCAAAATGACCCAGTTTCATACAGTATCATTCAGACTCTGGCCCAGGCCATGAATGCTGCCTATTCCTCCAGAAAGAGGAGGAGAAGGAAGGAGGGCGAAGAGAGGTTGGGGTCTCCAAGGCTGCAGCCGTGGCAGGTATGGGGTCCCAATAGGGGCCATTAATCTTGGTTCCTTTGGAGAGAAGCGGAGTGGGATGGGTTTTTTAACTGTTTTTAGATTAGTTTGTCAGTTGTAAAGTTTATTGGGCTTAATGTTTAATAGTGTTTTACTTAATTTATTTTGTATTTGTATTTTAATGTTGTGAGCTGCCCTGAGTCCTCAGGGAGAAGGGCGGCATATAAGTCCAATAAAATAAAATAAAATAAAATCAAAGGAGAAGGAGGGGAATCGTCTCAATCTGCTTGTCAATCGCAGGGAAATCATGAAGTCCAGGCAGTTCAATTTTTTAAATTCATATTTATATCCCACCCTTCTCCGGAGACTCAGGGCGGCTTACAATTTTTGGGATACAACCCAATGCGCTCAGCAATAGCCTTCCTTCCATTCTATATGCCTGCTTATTACTAAGTGGCATTTTTACAAAGTCAGCTTATTGCCCCCAACAATCTTGGATCCTCAATTTACCTACCCCGAGAGGATGAAAGGCTGAGTCAACCTTGAGCCTGGTGGGATTCGAGCCTGCAGTAATTGCAGGCAGCTGGAACTTAAGTGCTAGGCATTTAACAGCCTGCACCACCAAGGCCCACCAAATGAACATAAAGGTTCACCCCAGGCTCATGCTGTCCACAAGAATCGGAACCACCAACGGTCAAGGGAAACAGGCAGTAGACAAGGGTCCACAGAATTCTCGGGGGCTGAACCCAATTCTCCTGTGGATGGGACTCAAGACTAATGGTGCCTTTGACTCCCTCACTCAGGCTCAGTCTGGTCATCCCCTACCCTACTTGTGCTACAAAAGATCTGCAGATTTGGGCAATCTAATTGTTCAGGGGGAAGAAAGAATTGGTAGCAGGACAGACAATTTTGGATATTAAACATGGCTAATGCTAAAAGGCTGTGTACATAAATAAATTCCTGCATGTATGGTTTATAAATAGGATCACAGAATTTTATCATTATGAATTTGTAAGAGCCCCTGAGACCATCTAGCCTAACCTCTCCTCTCTGCAGGAATCCAATTAAAGCATCTCTTACTGTTGGCTCAGTCTTTGCATTCAGACAATCCATGAAGGGAGACTGAACTGCTCTGCTTCACTGACTCAGCTGTAAAACAGCTCATCCTTTTAGGATATTTTTCCTTTCATTGATCTAAAATCAGCTCCTTTGAGCTCTTCCTTGGCTTATTTCTCCTCCCTGAAGTTCACGAGATTTTGTGCAAATTCTCCTCCAAGGGTGGTGCCTGCAAGGGGACCTGGTCCTTGAGTTGGGGTCTCCCAAACCAGAACGTTCACTTCCTGAGATCCTTATGGCTGCATTTGCCTTCTTTCCAGTGAACTACGATTTTGAGAGCATCTTCACAAACATACATATCAACTTTAGTATCCTCATCTTTCTACCAGTCCATCATTCATGTTCTTATATGGGACTCTATTGTTAGTCAAGTCCTAGTTGCTAAAAATCAGAAATTTTTCTATTGCTTTTTACTTGTGTGCTAATCATAAATATTGTTTCTGGCAACTTGATTTCCTCTTATTAAATTTTATTTTATTAAAAAGGTATAATGCAAGTTTTGGAAAATAAAACTATTACAAAGACAAGATAAAACAAGACAAAACATTTTTTAAATTGTGCATTAAAACAGACAAAACATGCATATTGTTCCCCAGTTGAATACTATACAGCAATAATAGTTTCTCCCCCTTGCAAAATAGGCTCACAATTATAAACTACACATCTATTTGCAATTATCTGACTTGTCATCTATCTGCTGTATATAAAAAATGTAGTTAACAGGCAATCCAACAATAAAATTAAATTTCAAAACGTCAAAATTGTTTGTTATCTGCTATTCTATTTAACACAGAGAAAATTTACAGGGGCTTCTTATCTACCACAGACCACCACAATCATTACCTCTGATCCATCCAGAATCTGTCCAGGGTTAAACATCTTGGTTTGATTCTTAATAATAATGGATGAGTTAAAAAAATTTAACTAGGATCTTTCCCAACAATTGCTTTCCATTCCCCAAAGTCTTGGACCTCCTGTAAATTGCAACACGATGATGCTTAAGACTTGTTTTCCAGTTAAATGTGACAAGTCCATTCCCCCATCTCCCTCAATCTTCTGGAAAGAATCCATTTCATCCGTCATCCATTCTGTCCACTGTGAGTCTTCAGGGTCCATGGCCTCTCCAGCAGGGGTGGGATTCACATTTCTTAACAACTGGTTCTGTGGGCGTGGCCTAATTTGTGGGTGTGGCTTGGTGGTCATGTAACTGGGGTGGGAGTAGCTTGCTGACTGGGCGTGGTTAGGTGCTCATGTGATGGTTGGGCATGGCCAGGTGACTGGCAAACCAAATGTAAGTGCTCGCTTAATGACCAGGTCCTCGCTTAATGACCAGTTGCTTAGCAAGTGTTCTAATTTATGACTGACCTCCACAGAGGTACTTGGCCTGTTTTGGGTGTTTTGACAGCCACACACACACGTACACACACACACACAAAACCTTTTAACCCTGCTATTCTTTGATTCTGTAAGGATCTTCTGCTGGAGCAGGGCGTTGGACTAGATGACCTCTTGCAGATCCCTTGCAGTTCAGCCCTAGGTTGCTGGGCTGCTTCAAAGTCTTCTGAAGCCAGGGTTTATGTCCTTCCTTCCTCCCTTTTTCTCCCTCTCTCCCTCCTTCCTTCCATGATTATCTTCCATCCATAATATATCCATGTACTTTCTCCTCTCTTCCCTCTTCTTCCTTTTCCTTCCTTCCTGCCTTCCTTCCTTCCTTCTTCTTCTCTTCCTTCTTCCTGAATTCCTTCCTTCTTCTTCCTTCCTTCCTTCCTTCCTGCCTTCCCCTTCCTTCCATCCCCTTTTCTTCCTTTCACTTCCTTTCTCTCTCCTTTTCTTTCTTTCCTTTTCTCTTCCTTTTCTTCATCTTCCTTCTCTCTTTCTCTCTCTTTTCTTTCTCTCTTCTGTATCCCCTCTCTTCTCTCTCCCCTCCCTCTCTCTTTTCTCTCTCTTTCTGTCCCTTCCTCTTTCCTCTCTCTCTTCTAAAGCTAGGAAGCCCACCAAACACACACACATAGACACACACCCAGGGTGGATTCTCCCAGTTTCACCTGTTCTATTGTACTCTGCCCTATCAGAGAATAAGCCTGCAGGCAGGGATTGTGCTTTTTAATCTTTGTGCAGGGTCTTTAAAAAAATACATGCAATCAACAGAAACAAATTTTATTTATTTATTTTTACATTTGGATTTATATGCCGCCCCATCTCGGGGGACTTGGCGCTTACACAGAAACATAGATACAATATATAAACAATTTCCCCGCTCAGTCCAGGCCTGCCTGTAAAAACAGCCAGGTCTTGAGATCACAACGGAAGGAGTGCAGGTCAGGGGCCAGACGTAGCTCCAGGGGTAGTTGGTTCCAAAGGGTGGGCGCCCCCACATTGAAGGCCCTCCCCTGGAGGACTGCCAACTGACATTGTCTGGCTGACGGCACCCCCAGGAAGGCCTGCCTGTGGGAGCGTACTGGGTGATTGGACCATGATTCTGGTAGGAGGTGCTCCTGGAAGTACCCCGGACCCAAGCCATGCAGGGCTTTATAGGTTAACACCAGCACCTTGAATCTTACACGGAGGGCAACTGGCAACCAATGCAGCCTGAGCAGGAGGGGTGTCACATGGGAGAATTGGGACGCTCCCATCACCACCCATGCGGCCACATTCTGTACCAGCTGAAGCCTCCGCATAGTCCGCAAGGGTAGCCCCAGGTAGAGAGCATTGCAGTAGTCGAGACGGGAGGCCACGAGCGCATGGGTGACCATGCGTAGGGAATCTTGGTCCAAATAGGGGCGCAACTGGTTCACCAGGCGGACCTGAGCAAAGGCCCCCCAGGCGATGGCTCCCACCTGCTCCTCCTTATTTATTTATTTATTTATTTATTTATTCGACTTATATGCCGCCCCCTCTCCAAAAAGGACTTGGGGCAGCTCACAGCTAAAAATACAACGATAAATAAATTAATTAAAAGTATATTAAACAAATTAAGCCGAATTGAAAATTAAAACCCATAGTTAAAATCGGACCAACCCCAGAGAATCAGCACAGCCCAGATTGTAAAAAGAGCCAAGACTTCAAATCGTGGTGGAAGGTGCGAAGATCAGGGGCCAGGCAGAGCTCCAGTGGAAGAAGATTCCACAGAGTGGGAGCCGCCACAGAGTAGGCCCTCCCCCGGGTCGCCGCCAAGCGACATTGAGTCGCAGACGGCACCCCAAGGAGACCCTGTCTGTGAGCCCGTACAGGGCGGTTAGTATTTGATGTTGGGAGGAGCCGTTCTCGTAAATAAACTGGACCCATGCCATGCTGGACTTTGAATGTTAATACCAGAACCTTGAACCTTGAATATTGAGCCATACGTCCAGGAGGAGACCCAAGTTGCATGCCCTATCCACGGGGAGCAACACCTCTCCCCCCATGACCAAAGATGGAATTTCTTAGATCCGAGATGCTGATACACAGAGCCACTCAGTCTTGTCTGGGTTGAGCTGGAGCATGTTCCTCCCCATCCAGATCTGCACTGCCTCCAGGCACCGGGACAGCACAGGAAGGGCATCACTGAGGTGGTCCGGGGTGGAGATGTAAAGCTGGGTATCATCGGCATATTGATGAGGCAGCTTAGAAACAAGAGGATGCTGACAGCAACCCCAGTTCTACAGTATCATAGAATAAGAACAGCCCAGAAGAAAGGCAATAGCAGGAAGGAAGGAGGAAGGAAGGAAGGAAGGAAGGAAGGAAGGAAGGAAGGAAGGAAGGAAGGAAAGAAAAACCACCCTACTGCAGAATCATGCAGCCTTTAACGTTTCAGATTTGTGACCCTTCCTAGACCCAACTGATGGTTCTTATTGTATCTACAGTACATGAGTTTCAGTCCCAAAGATGCTCCTTCTCCTCAGGAGCCCAACCTTCAATTCTGGAAGAAACTTCTGCACCCTTTCACTCTTTGTTCCTCAACATACTTCTTACACAATCTATTGAACCATATCAGAACCAAGAACACCAGTTGCAGTTATGCTGCAATGGTCATAAGTGTGAAAAATGGTCATGTCACTTTTTCAGTGCCATTGTAACTTTGACTGGTTACTAAATGAACTGTTGTAAGTCAAGGATTACCTGTACAAAAATACAAAAAGCTTCTTTGCTTCCAAAAAGCTGCCTTAAATAGCAATCATTAGATTAAAAATAACTGCAAGCCAGAGTTACAAATCAGACAGAGTGCCAGAGCACCTTGAGGAATGAAAATAGTTAAAATGCAGTGATAACTATCAAACAGCCAACTCTTGCTCATAAAGTGAAACCCTTTAGCAGAGAGGTCATTTAAGTTCTCCAGAAAAAGCAGACCCAGGAAAAGTAATCCTTAGATCCATTTGCAACATTTAAAAATAACAGCTAGTCTCACTCACCTCACAAGATATCCTAAGGAAATCACCCAGATTTAAGGAAAGGTCACATGCCCCCCAGAAAGGCAGTAAAAAATCAGTGCCAAGCTTGCATCCTGCCTCTTGGAAGTATACCCCAAAAGGGCAGTGACAGATAGTACTAAAGCAGTGAAGGAAGACCCCTCCCCAAATAGAAAAAGAAACCATGAGGCAAGAAAAATTCAAACACAATACAGATAATTAAATCACAACAGTAGCTGTTGCTTGTTGAAGCTGAATAGGGAAAATTATCCCATCAATAAACACAGGATTAAATTTCACCAAGCACAGAATTAAGCTTCACCAAAAACCAGTTTTAGACCAAAACTCAGAAAGGGTATGTAAACTTGTTGAAAGAAATATCCTTCTGGGTTCAGGTCCAAGTGGGGGAAAAGACTCTGGAAACATGGAGGCTGCTTGGAAGGTTTAATGGTGGACAGGACCACATGGCCTGGAGATCCAGAGTGAAAGGAAAGAGATCAATAAAAAAAGTGAGAAGGTCAAGAAGAGAAGGTCAAGAAGGACTGAGGTGCTGAGAGTGCCTGGGTTTTATAACCTTTGTTGGGCCCCACCTTAGTGTTTCCTGGTCCTGTGTAAGAAATGTATCCCATTGGCTGTCAGACTCCCATGAGGGGCAACTCTGTAGGCTGTCCTGAGTTCTGCCTTGGTCTGGCCTTGCTCGATGATTTATGCCCTTAAAAGGGCTTTTGGCAATTGCTATAGCTTTACCTGCAGATCTTTCTTATGTAAAGTTTTCTGGCCCAGGCCTTAATGGCCCACCCATTAACAAAGGTGTGGGTGGGATTCTGCTTCTGAGTTTCTACTCTTGTTTGAGGAAATATTCTGCCTTTTTAATATTTCCTAGGCTATTTCAATCTTCTAGGAGAGGGGTGGGTGCTAACTTCCTACAACCTCACGTTTGAATGTCAATACTTCTAGCTAGCCATGAAGCCTTGCTTATAAAGTTAACAAGGGGTTCTATAGAACCGGATAGAACTGGAGAATCCCACCCCTACTCTCCAGCCATCTACACTCAGCCTGACTTCCAACCAGACCCCTCCTTCAGGGGTGCCAGCAGCAAATTGCGTTCCACTCCATCCCACCATCCATCCATCCAATCCATCCGATTCAACAATTGTTGCTTGCTTCTGATTGTCACCTTTAAGTTGATTTAAAGCCATTGTTATCTTATCAAACTTTTAAAATAAAGCTTCAGTTTAAAGAATTTATATTCTTTAAATCACATCAAATTAGCTTACTCTAAGATGGTATTGTCGTATTAATGACAATATAGAAAAATTGATGACCAATGTCGATGTGTTATCCATCACCCTCAGGTTTCATAGGAGAGATTTTAAAAATTTCAAAATTATTTGACTATCATTTTGAAGACAGTTTTTATCCACTTAGTCATCACACCATCCCTCAGGTCTCTAATCACATCACAAAATTGTTTCTTTCACTTATAAAGCTAATGGCAGTATTTGTATCCTGATTAAGCCTATTTGGAGATTAGACAATTGTAGAAGAAAGATTTAATGTGGGATAAGAAACCAAGTTTTCTCCTCTTTAAATTCCTGGATGTTCCCATTCTAGTTTCATCCCTTTCTGGGAAAGAATGAATTTTGGAATTTTTCCTACCTGGAATTCTACTTGGACCAAAATGGAGAGATAACAGCAGATGTGGGGATCGATGGCTTCTTGGTTCTCCCCAAGGAGGATCTCAGGGAAGAGTTTCTGGCGTATTTTGAAAGACAAAGACTTTCTATCGAACAAGATGTTCTTTCACGGCTAAAGTTGCTCAATAAGGTGGGAGAAATTTTGGTCTCTTTTCTCTGTTTTCTAGAGCCTGAGGTCCCATTTCCAGTGGGCCAAGCCTAGAGTCTCCAGGGTGGTTGGCTTCCATGCCAGTTGGGGTCTTCTAATGGAAGTTCTTCAAGAGACAGGACCTCAGTGGAGTGGCTTTGCAATGAAATCTTTCAAGATCTTACTGGTCAGAGGTTTCTTTCTTCAACACAGTTTAAGTTCTGTTAGATTTGCATGAAGAGTCAGACGCGGAGTGCTTCAGTAAGAGTTTTATTAGTGACTTCAGCTCGTAACAGACCCAATTTGGCTGGGCTGTGGCTGCTACTTATAGCCAGCAACCGCAGTTGCCAGCCAATCAGAGTGCAGGGTTTTCCCGCACTTTTTAAACCAATCATTTCTGACATTTTACAAGAATAGTTCAAACTAAACCAATGACATTCAACCTGCATACATAACACCCCTCCCCACCAGGTTCAGTCCATACTCAAACCCCAACCTATCTAATGTATTCTTTTAAATAGGAGGGGCTCTTCCGTGTACGTTGAGACCTTCGTGGTTCAGAGTTTTTAGAGTTCTCACCCAGTGAGGGAGGAAATGTGTCTGCTGACATTTCCCTATTAGGACTTCCAGTAAAGGCAGACCCTGTTTGATTGTTACAATCTGGTCTCTCCTCCCAATCCATTTCCAACCCAATGTCAGCACCCAAATCAGGTAGTGATGTACAATCTTCCACTTGTAAGGATGGATTTTGGCATTGTGACAGGTTTAGGAATGGTTCCTGTCCTGATGGCTCATTACACATTGGGCTGATTCTTGCTTGCTGAGTATCCTCATGCTCCTCCCCTTCCCCCCCAGAAGAAACAACAGGTAAGGGAGCTAGAGAGGAACAAGTGCGATGTTCCTGGGGTACCCTGGATCTAAGTTGGTCAATGTGCCTGCTCCAGAGGAGACCATTCTCTGTTTGTACCCTGTAAGAACGAGGGCCAGTGATGTGGATTATTTCAGCAGGAATCCATAAAGGTTCACCCATAAGGTTCTTAGCATAAACAGCATCACCCACAGTGAATGTGCAAACTTTGCTAGTGGAATCTAGTGGTGCGTTGGGTGCGTAAGTGGGATGCATGCGATCAAGGAGAGACCTAAGTTTCCTACCCATCAACAACTCTGCTGGGGATAAGTTAGTTGATGAGTTAGAGTGATGTGTTGAACACTAAGAAGTTTTTCAACTTTCTCAGTGATGTCCCCAGGACCCAATTGCTGAAGCTTTTCCTTGGTAAATCATACCATGCGTTCAGCCCAGCCGTTAGCTGAAGGGTGGCCAGGGGCAGTCAGGGCATGTCTGATACCCTGTTGTGCTAGATAAGATTCAAAAAGGTTGGATGTAAATTGAGGGCCATTGTCAGAGACAAGAACAGATCCTTCATGAAGTTCCTCCCTTTTCCTTTTGGAATTTAACATTACAGTAAAGTACTTTCTATTTCATAAAGTCTGCAGCAATGGAATTGAAAAAAAATAAGTATGATGATATATTCATATTAAAACTGAGAATATAGTTTACTGTAAAAGATTTAGGAAGATTTTATTCCCTTAGATTTTTCAATATGAAATTGTTATGTATGCAGGTTTGAATGTCATTGGTTTAGTTTGAACTGTTCTTGTAAAATGTCATAAATGATTGGTTTAAAAGTGCGGAAAACCCTGCACTCTGATTGGCTGGCAACTGCAGCTGCTGGCTATAAGTAGCAGCCGCAGCCCAGCCAAGACGGGTCCGTTCTGAGCTGAAGTCACTAATAAACTCTTAAGCTGAAGCTCTTTGCGTCTGACTCTTCATGCAAACATAACACTGGCGATGAGGATGGGATATTCCCTGAAGAGAAGGCAACACGGAACAGAAGAAGAGCGAGATGGCTGCGCTGAACACCCCCCCCAGCCCCGTTCGATCCGACGGCAGAAAACTGGGAGTCGTATGCAGATCGTTTCCAAATGTATCTGGAAGGAAACGATCTAGCCGACATTTCCGAGAAGCGGAAGAGGGCGGTCTTTCTTATGTACTGCGGTCCGGCAGTTTTCAAGATGGCGAAGGCATTGGCGGGAGCTGCAGATGTAAAGGTAATGGACTGGCCCAACCTAGAAAAGTTATTAAGAGCCCATTACGTGCCCCAAGTATCGTGCCTCATTAAGAGACACGAGTTCTACCATCGGGATCAAGGGGAAAGCGAGAACATTAATGACTTCATGGCAAGTTTAAGAGACATTGGGGTGCATGCGAGTTTAACAACTTAGAAGAGGCCATGCGTGATCGATTTGTTCTAGGCCTTAAAGATAAGGTCTTACAGAGCAAATTACTAATGAAACCTAAGATCACATTTAAGGAGGCCATAGAAGAAGCTGTTTCAGCAGAAGCAACCAAGTCCTCAGCAGCAGCCATGAAAAATTAACAAGGCCGCAAGCCATCCTGATGTGGAAAAGTCCACAACAACTCATTGCGAGCAAATAGGCTCTGATTCAGACTGTAGTGAGGTGGAGGAAGGAATTTATAGGCTCAGAATGGAGAAGAAAAGGAAAGACCTTGGAAGAAAAAGGCATGACTTTTATTGCAGAGGTTGTGGGGCACCCCGCACTGAATGCAAGTTTCTAGATACCATCTGCCTACGTTGTGAAAAAAGAGGTCACCTAGCAAGAGTCTGCAAATCATCCAGAACTCCACCAAGTAGGAAGAAATTTCCTGACAAAGAATTCAAGCCTAACAACTTCATTGAGAAAATGGGGCAGCACAGAAGCAAATGGGAAGAATGAAACTCATCAAACAATCACCATTGGTCATTCTTCACCCTTAAGAAGCAGAAAAGTACATGTGAAGGTACAAATTGAAGGAAGGCCTTGCCAAATGGAAGTAGACTCAGGCTCCTATTTATCCATGGTGTCATGGGACACTATTTACAGACTACTTCCCCACATTCAGAAGAAGCATTTCCAGAAGCAAGCACTGACTCTTAAAGACTACCAAGGGAACAAGATTCCAGTAGTTGGAACAAGAGAATTCAATGTGAAGTTCAAAGGCCACACCAAACGTTTGCCCCTGACCATCATGGACAAGGATCACCCAAGCTTGCTGGGACTTGAGTGGTTCAGTCCACTTGGCATTGAGGTGACTGGCATCAATCACGTGAGCAACACTGAATGGGAGGCGGCTTTGAAGTCTGAGTTTCCAGAGGTCTTCAGCGAAGGACTGGGCAAGTATATGGGGACCCCCATCACCTTCAACCTAGATCCCAAGGTGCCCCCAATTCGTTTAAAGCCCAGGAGGGTCCCATTTGCTTTAAAGGAAGAAATTGATGCACAATTAGATAAACTAATAGCTCAACGAGTTTTAGAGCCCACTGACCACTCCAAGTGGGAGACACCCATAGTCACACCAATCAAGACTGATGGGTCTGTGAGAATCTGTGGTGATTTCAAGGGGACATTGAACCATGCGCTTCAACAGAGCGCATATCCAGTTCCTGTGGTGCATCATTTACTACATTCCCTTGGCAGGAGTTCAGTCTTTGCCAAATTGGATCTGGCCCAGGCATATCAACAACTAACAGTTGATGATGCCACTGCAGAGATCCAAACCATTGTGATTCATAGGGGTGCTTTCACATGTAAAAGGTTACAGTTTGGAGTAAGCGTGGCACCAGGCATCTTCCAAGGCATTATGGAAAGGATGCTCCAAGGACTGACAGGGGTAGTACCTTATTTTGATGATGTGTTAATTAATTCGACTTATATGCCGCCTCCCCGAAGGACTCGGGTGGCTTACAAAGTAAAAACAACACAACAATAAATTAAATAAAACCAGATTAAACAAATCAAGCCGAATTAACACTAAAATCCCAGAATTAAAACTCTAAAAAAAAATTTGGTAAGGACTTCTCTGAGTCTCTCTTGTAACTGAGTGTCATTTTCAGCAGAGATTAACACATCATCAAAATAAGGTACTACCCTGTCAGTCCTTGGAGCATCCTTTCCATAAAGGCACGTAATGGGCTCTTAATAACTTTTCTAGGTTGGGCCAGTCCATTACCTTTACATCTGCAGCTCCCGCCAATGCCTTCGCCATCTTGAAAACTGCCGGACCGCAGTACATAAGAAAGACCGCCCTCTTCCGCTTCTCGGAAATGTCGGCTAGATCGTTTCCTTCCAGATACATTTGGAAACGATCTGCATACGACTCCCAGTTTTCTGCCGTCGGATCGAACGGGTCTGGGGGGGTGTTCAGCGCAGCCATCTCGCTCTTCTTCTGTTCCGTGTTGCCTTCTCTTCAGGGAATATCCCATCCTCATCGCCAGTGTTATGTTTGCATGAAGAGTCAGACGCAAAGAGCTTCAGCTTAAGAGTTTATTAGTGACTTCAGCTCAGAACGGACCCGTCTTGGCTGGGCTGCGGCTGCTACTTATAGCCAGCAGCTGCAGTTGCCAGCCAATCAGAGTGCAGGGTTTTCCCGCACTTTTAAACCAATCATTTATGACATTTTACAAGAACAGTTCAAACTAAACCAATGACATTCAAACCTGCATACATAACAATTTCATATTGAAAAATCTAAGGGAATAAAATCTTCCTAAATCTTTTACAGTAAACTATATTCTCAGTTTTAATATGAATATATCATCATACTTATTTTTTTCAATTCCATTGCTGCAGACTTTATGAAATAGAAAGTACTTTACTGTAATGTTAAATTCCAAAAGGAAAAGGGAGGAACTTCATGAAGGATCTGCCAGTTTTCTACCTCCTGCATCTGCTTAAAGTATTAAGAGATTTCTTATTTACCTCAGTGAAGACCAGAGGCTACTGGGTTAATGTCCATTTCTCCCTCCATTTTCCATGGATGGAGAGACCTAACATATTTTCTTTGCCGTTCCTATTTTTTTCTCCTTAGTCCCTGCCTCAGTCCAGATGTGTGGAAATTTGTCCTCCTGGATTTGTCAAGAGGGCTCGAGAAGGAGAGCCAGTTTGCTGCTACGACTGCATTCCTTGTCCGGAGGGGACCTTCTCCACTCAGGAAGGTGGGTGACACTGAGGAAAATGGGAGGCCTGGTGGAACTGGATCCATCCAGAACATTTTCATGAAATGACAGATTGAAGCTCACTAGTGTGGGTTTTTTTTTAACCTGCACAATTTCTGAACTAAAAGGATTATAATAAAAAAAGGATTATAATAAAAAGGCTTTGAAGGAGAGGCTGGGAAGAGATGGGAGGAGGGGGTGGCAGGCTGGGCAAACTTATTTATTTATTTTATTTATTTATTTATTAGATTTATATCCCGCCTCACTTCCCCCTAACGGGGAACTCGAGGTGGCGTACAACAAGATAAAAGCATTTTCGTATACAATATAAAAACAAAAACTCATTCGTACCATTCAGACATACACGGGGGAAGAACAGGGTCTCAATTCCATGCCCTCCGACAAAGCCAGGTCTTAACAGCTTTGCAGAAGGCAGGTAGATTAGGGATGGTTCTAATCTCCGCAGGGAGCATATTCCAAAGGGACGGTGCCGCTACAGAGAAGGCCCTCGCCCGTGGACCCGCCAGCCGACATTGCCTGGCCGACAGTATCCGGAGCAAGCCCTCCCTGTGAGATCTAACCGCTCACTGGGAGGCATAGGGTAGCAGTAGGCGGTCTCGCAGGTATCCTGCTCCTAAGCCATGAAGGGCTTTAAAAGTTGTCACTAACACCTTGAAGTGCACCCGGAAGACCACTGGTAACCAATGCAGCTCGTGGAGGATAGATGTTATATGGGCACGCCTAGGTGCACCCATGATCACTCGTGCGGCCGCATTTTGCACCAGCTGAAGTCTCCAAGTGCTCTTCAAGGGCAGCCCCATGTAGAGCGCATTGCAGTAATCCAATCAAGAGGCGATAAGGGCATGAGCGACCGTGTGTAGAGCCCCTCGGTCCAGGAAGGGTCGCAACTGGCGCAACAGGCGAACCTGTGCAAAGGCCCCTCTGGTCACAGCTGTAAGGTGGTGGTCAAATTGTAGCTGTGGATCCAGAAGGACCCCCAAGTTGCGAACTTGTTCTGAGGGGAGCAATTTCTCTCCCCCCAGTACCAAAGTTGGATAATCAACTGAACCCCGAGGGGGCAAGACCCATAGCCACTCGGTCTTGTCAGGGTTGAGCCTGAGCCGATTAGTCCCCCAACCATACTTTACTAACAGCAGAAAGAATATCTCTTCTGCTTTTTAGTTCAGATAAGTGCTGCTAAGTTCACCTTTCTAAGAACACCTGAGTTCTTTAAACTTGGTGAATTGTTTTAGGTCCACCTTCTGAAGGACCTTGCAATTCCCTGTTTATTGGCCTCCCCTTGAGGATCCCTGAGAAGGTGTCCCTGGTCCATAATGTGGTGCTGTGGATAGTTATGGTGGGAACTCATTACACGAATAGTCTGCCAGTCATGTAGATGAATCACTCAATCAGAATAGAGCTGGAAGGGACCTTGGAGGTCTTCTAGTCCAGCCCCTGATCAAGCAAAAGAAACTATACCATTTTCAGGCAAGTAATTGTTCTCACTGATAGGAAGTTTCTTCTTAATTCCAGATTGCTTCCAGATGTTACAGGATACTGTAGGTATCCTCCAAGTCCAGTATATTAACTGCCATGTGGCAGGACTCAGTATGTTTGCCTAAAAAGATTATATGATTCATTGTTAACCTCTAATAACGTAGGTTCCTACGAAGATTATCCAGATTACACTGGAAATAATTACCATCCTAGAACTTCCCTCAACTTTATATACCTAGATATATTATTTTTTATAACCTTCTCATGCTGTTTTTAATGAAATTGTTCAGAAATACCTTTGGAAAATCCCCAAGGTATCACCTGTTATCCAAGGAAGGTACTTCTTGTACGATAAAGGCACAAAATCTTAAAGTAATATTGCTTTTTGCTTTGTCAGATACAGAAAAATGCACCAAGTGTCCAGATGATAAATATCCAAAGAAGAATAGAGTCCAATGTATTCCCAAAGTTATAACCTTCCTGTCTTATGAAGAACTTCTTGGCATCATCCTGGTCTCTTTTACCATCCTGTTCTTCCTAACCACAGGCCTTGTTTTAATCATCTTCATTAAATACCGAGAAACTCCCCTTGTCAAAGCCAACAACCGGGACCTCTCCTACATCCTCCTGGTCTCCCTCCTGCTTTGCTTCTTGTCTTCTTCTCTCTTCATTGGTCAACCAAGGAAAGCCACCTGCCTTCTCCAACAAATGGTCTTCAGCATCATCTTCTCTGTCGCCATTTCTTCTCTCTTGGCCAAAACCATCATGGTGGTGCTGGCTTTCCTGGCCACAAAACCAGGAAACCGAGCGAAGAGATGGTTGGGGAAGAGCTTGGCCAACTCCATCATCCTTTCTTCTTCTGCTGTCCAAATTATCATCTGCTCCATCTGGCTGGGAGTTTCTCCCCCGTTCCCTGACTCTGACCTGCACTCCCAGCCTGGAGAGATCATCCTGCAATGCAATGAAGGGGCCGTTGTCATGTTCTACATCACCCTCAGCTACATGGGCTTCCTGGCTGCCATCTGCTTCACGGTAGCTTTCCTGGCCAGGAATCTGCCCGGGGCCTTCAATGAAGCCAAGCTGATCACCTTCAGCATGCTGGTCTTCTGCAGTGTCTGGGTGACATTTGTGCCCACCTACCTGAGCACCAAAGGGAAATACATGGTGGCTGTGCAGGTCTTCTCCATCCTGGCCTCCAGTGCTGGTCTGCTGGGCTGCATCTTCATCCCCAAGTGCTATATTATCCTTCTGAGGCCAGAGCTGAACACAAAGGAGCATCTCACAGCCAGAACAAATGTAAAAACATAACACATCACGATATTTAAAGAATTGTAAAATTTCCTTTTATTTGAAAGAATAGATTAATTATTTCCGCTTAGATAATATGCAGGAGTCAAACAATAATATATGTATATGTTTTCAAATGGGAAATGGTTGAATGACTGGAATTCTTGTATTTTCCTATTCATCCCAATAAATCTAGCTAAAGAGAACCCTGTGAAAGTCATTCAGAGGAATTTAATATTTGGCAACTCCCAAGAATCAGACAGCTTATTCAAAATGATTTAAGCAATTATTCCTACTGTCACTGGCTGAAAGTATAGATGTGTGAGAAAGAGATGGTAGGAAAAGAGGGATGATGCTTCAAGAGTTGTAGGATATTCTTCTTGAGAACCGTTGCCCTTCACACCAAGAAGGGGGGCGTCCCTGAAGGCTCTCTCACTTAGAGACCCAGTCAGCAGCCCTTTCCTGCAGCTGCTCCTCCCCTGGGAAAGAGGGTTTTCTATGAGATCCAGCATCCTCCCTCTGTCCCTTTATTGGATGATAATGACCCCTTGGACAGCCGAATCGAATCCCCTTCTCCCCAGTCCACAGGACTGCAACCTCGGAAAGGCATCGTGGCGAAATCCCGAGGTTTCCCAGAGCCCGGCGCTGGTAAATCTGCTGCTCCTAAGAACACCTTCTCCGATGTCCTCCTCACCTACCTGGCGGGACACTTCTTGTGGGGAAGCACTGGGTGAAGCTGCTGCTTAGAAGCCCCACTTCGGCTCCGGCCCCCCAGAGACCTCTTCACTCCAGTTCCTCAGGCAGCCCTTTTCGGCAGGGCTCCTGCAGCCTCAGAGCTCTGACAGGGCTGGGAGGGAAGAGGCACTGAGCCACTCGATTAGCCCACTGTCGCTTCAGCCGGGCTGGGAGGAAGGCGATGCAGGCGCCCACCGGCTCTGCTGCTTCCTTGCCTGCTGCACTCTCTGCAGCTTCCCAGAGAGGCTCTCAGCCAGCCCCGAGGTGGGCTTAGGCAGGCCGAAGGGGGTGGGGGGAGGGGGCTCCGGTGGAGAGGACGAGGGCCCAGAAAGTGAAAACGGTAAAATAAAGAGAAATAGTAGAAAAAAAAGAAGGGGGAGGGGAAGAGCCCACCCCCCCTTTCTTAACTGGCTTGCAATGGTCAGCTGAGTAGGGCAGGGTGGAAGTAGGGGCTTGTGCAAGGTGTGAGGTTCCCTCTTGAGCGCAACCCAAGCCAAAATGGCCCAAAAAAGAAGTGACATCACCCGTTCACCTGCCTGTCAACCGAGCAGCTCCACCTGGCCTTCCCCTGAGGGGATTGGGTCCTTGTTGTGGGTGCTGAGGAAACTCCCCTCCTGGGGCTGAGCTCCCTTGCCCGCCTTTGCGGCTCCCTCCAGAGCAAGATCTGGTCTTTTCCTTTCCCTTTCTTGGGCTCCCATTTTCACAGGTGGGGAATCCAGGCATCTCTGCCGCTGCTTCAGAGCAACTAACCGATACACAGAATACATTTTATCTCCGATTCTTCTTCGCTGGCTTTGAAGCCCATTTGGGTCAGAATCAGAAGTGACTCCTGGGCGCTTTCCTAATGGGGCAGAGCCAGACCCTTCCAGGAAGCCATGAAGCACTGCCCGAAGCTTGTGTGGGGCAGGGCCTGCTCACTCTCCCTCCTCAGGTGGCCTTGTGGTCAAGGAAGCAGCCTAGAACCTGAGAGGCTCAGGGATCGAATCCCACCTCTGGCATGAAAGGTGGCTGAGGGGAGGCCTCTGGGCCAATCCCTGATCCCAGAAGTGAACTGTGAGCCTTTGTGCACCTGCGATCAAGACACAACCATCCATTCTAGAATTGTATTTGCTAAAAATTGGAGAAATGACAAGATACCTGCACAGGAGGAAGTGATTAAGAAAATTTTGGACTGTGTCGAAATGAGTAAATTAACATTTGAAATTAGAGATCAGGAAGAAAAACAGTTTTTTAAGATATGGAGTATGTTTTATGAATGGCTAGATAAAAAAATCTGGTAATATATGGATATGATGGTGATAAACATAATTGTTGAATGGGAATATAATATTGAGACTATAATATTGTAGAGAATCGACAATAATAATGTTGGATAATAGAGGAGATGGGTTAGGTAATGTATGAATTAAGATGTATAAGCTTTTTGAGATTTCTTCAAATAGATGATAGGCGGTTGTATTTTTTTTACTATCTTTTGTTTGTTCTGTATATTTCTTTTTTTCTTTTCCTTCCGCAATGGAGAATATTGATGGTAAGGGGGTGGCACAGAGATTTGTAACCGACTGACACACTTGAAATTGACGTTGGTTTATGTTTTTATGTTATGTTTGTCTTGTTTGTCTTGAAAAAAAAAAATTAAAAAAAGACACAACCATCCGTTCTAAGATGGATTAATAAGAGCAACGAGTGAATCCCGCTGACTTTGCTTCTCTGGATCTGGATCTTCCCAAACCTGGACTGAAAGTTTCCCCCTGGCAGAGGCAGAAGAAGGACGGAAGGCGCCACCGAGGTGGGGCTCTCCTTTGCCAAAACAGCCACACCTGCCACGGACCAGCAACACACACACACGCCACTGACCTTCACCTTCTTCCCCATGCTGCCCAACCCCCGCTTCCCTTGTGAGAGCAGCCAGAGCACGCTGCCCCACCTGCATCACCCTTCTACCTCCCACCCATGGAGGATCCAACACACTCTGCTGCCAATTAACTATCTGCCCCCATTTCTCAATATTTGGTGTCTAGGAAAACATGCAACACTACTCACTCCTGTGCTTACACGGTGCCTGGAAGCTGCGAAGATCTGGATGGGGAGGAACCAACCCAACCCTAACAAGAAATGCATTTCGCCCACCTGGATCTGGACAGGTGTCGCCTTCTACCTCTTCCCCCAAGGGAGACCAAACCTCACCTTCTCCAGATGTTGCCTCCCATAGTCAGTCTGAAGCCTGGATGACTCTGTCGGCCACTTCCATCTTGGCAAAGGACAGCCCTGCCTCAGTGGCCCTTTCATTGCTCTCTGCAAAAGAGGGAGCTGCACACAAGGGGGGGATGGGGAGGGGCAGCTGAAAGGGCCCAGAAGGAAACCTTCAAGCAGAGAAGATGGGAAGATGAATGACAAGAGGATAACAGAGTTGGAAGGGGCCTTGGAGGTCATCTAGTCTGACCCCCTCCCTGCCCAAGCAGGAGACCCTACACAGTTTCTGACAGGTGGCAGTCCAGTCTCTTCCTGAAAACTTCCAGGGATGAAGCTCCCACAAATTCCGAAGGCAACTTCTGTTGTTCCATGGGTTGATGGTTCTCCCTGTCAGGAAATTCCTCCTTATTACCAGGTTGAATCTCTCCTTGACCCGTTTCAATCCATTATTCCTTGTCTGGCCTTTGGGTGCCTTGGAGAATAGCTTGACCCCCTCCTGTCTGTGGCAGCCCCTCAAATATTGGAAGACTGCTATCCTGTCTCCCTGGTCCTTCTCTTCCCTAGACTAACCAGGCCCAGTTCCTGCAACCGTTCATCGTAGGTTTTAGTCAGGTTGAGTCTCTCCTTGATCAGTTTCCATCTGTTGTCCCTTGTCTGGAATATGACCAGGATGCAGAGAAGCGAAGGAAGGGAAGGGAAGGGAAGGGAAGAGAAGAGAAGAGAAGAGAAGAGAAGAGAAGAGAAGAGAAGAGAAGAGAAGAGAAGAAGAGAAGAGAAAGGGGGATTCAGATACTTCTCTGACTCACCCCCTCACCCCTTACAGATCTGTGCCCTGTTTAGGGAGGTCTTCCTTGTTTAATCACGTTGTTAAAGCTGGCATTTTCTTCAAAGGCAGGAATTGTTGGAAGATGAGAAAATGGGGGGTGGGATTGATTGGTGCCAGAAGGCAGCTTGTCCTCCACGGGTGAGAGATTGAAGGGGCGCCCACAGGGGAGGACTCCTCCTCTCCAAAGTGGGGCAAGGGGTTTGGCCAATGTGGGACAATAGTCATTCTTAAATAATTCAATTGCTCTCTTTGTGGCTCTGGAAGAATCAGAAGGGGAGACGTGGATCCCAACCAACAACCAAAGAGTCTTACTTAACAAAAAGGGCCACTGCTTTGATGTCAGGAAAGTCTCACTCTGAAAACATTCCACCGTTTTGGGGCAGTCTGGGAGGGGGAAGAGGGTCAAAAGGCCTCTGCCATAGGTATCTTTGGAAAAACCCTTCGGTTCCAGGAGACCTTCTCCTAGGTGTGTAGACGTAGGAGTCAAAGTGTCAGGAGCCAGGCATTCGTGAATTTCTCTCTGGTATTTTGAGGGATGGTTTTTCATTATTCCAGGAGTGGCTGGACGGGATCTCATTGGTTTAGGAAATCAGGTTCTAAGCCGTTTAAAGAGATAATTTGCCTAGACCTCACTTAGTCAGGGCTGCTGCTGTCTGAACATTCCTCACCTCCTCAGTCGTTCCCTGAAGATCTTCAGGATTTATTTTTTATTTATTTGATTTGTCAAGCGATTACAAGATAACAGGTATAAGTATAAACGTAGTTATGAATACATGAGATGGATATATATAAGAAAAATAAAAGCAACAATAGGACAGGGACAGTAGGCACGTTGGTGTGCTTATGCATGCCCCTACAGGCCTCTTAGGAAAGGGGTGAGGTCAATAGTAGACAGTCTAAGGTTAAAGTTTTTGGGGTTTGGGAAGAAACCACAGAGTCAGGTAGAGTCTTCCAGACATCGACCACTCTGTGCCTGAAGTGACATTTCCTGCCATCAAGTTTGGTTTTCTCCTCTGTCAGGCTGAGGTTCTCCCTTCACAGTTGTTCTAGTTCTCCTTTTATTGCAACTTGTTCCTTGACCACGTCTTGAAATAGCATCGAATTTCTGTAAATTATGAAGAACAGACAGAAATTAGCCCTCTCATGATAGAGAGAGAGAGAGAGAGAGAGAGAGAGAGATAGGTAGATATAAATAGGTATAGATAGAGATAGATATAACCCTAACCCTAACCAGTAGCAGCACACCCCTGCTTCTCAATCTTTCTCACCTCTCCAGTTGGTCCTTCCTTTTCTGATTTTCATTGAAATATCCACCTTGGTCCCCATGGATCCCTTCACTCCTCCCTCCTGCTGTCCCTCTTCCCTGTCCAGAATGGGGGTCTCCCACCCCCTCCGAGCCCCCATCACGGCGAACGCAGGGATGTCTCTCCTTGGGGGATCCTTTCCCACTCGATCCCATGGTGACCAGGAGATATCGGAGGCTCCTCGGGATCCCCAGGAAGGGATCCATCAGGAGGAGGAGCAGGAGAGGAAGAGACGCTGCTTCTCCTTTCGCAGCTGGGAAAAAGGGAAGGTCTGGCTGTCCTCTTGGACCCCACAGAGGGTTTCCTGACTCTGTGCCTCACTTTCCCCATTGCTCTGGCGAGGTCAGGGAAAGCCTCCTTAGGACTCCTCCGGACACTCTCAGATGGACTGGAAAAGAGAATTTCTTTCTAATTTTCTTCTTCTAATTTATTTATTTTTTCTACAATTCTAATTTTTATTCACGGGAGATTTTAAGAAGGCTGGACAGCACCTGTCTGAAATGGAATAGGGTCTCCTGCTTGAGCAGGGGGTGGACTAGAAGACCTCCAGGGTCCCTTCCAGCTCTATTCTGATTCAAAATTGACTCATAAAATCTTCCCTCTGCAGGCAGCTTTGTGTATAAACCACCTGAAACTATGGAATATCAGGGACAGTTTGGATTCCTTGAAACCCATTAGATTCAAGCCAGCAGATCCAGGAAGGGCTGGAGGGCAGAACAACATCTCCATTGGCTCCCAGACTGACTCAGCTATCTCAAGCCAAGAGGAGCCCCCGACCTCTCTCCTCTCCCGAAGGCTTTGGGGTATCTGTCCACTTCCCTGGGCACAAGATGACCGCTGAGTTTGACTCTGTCCAGGCTTCAGACATTCAGCTGGAAATGGAGTTCCTCACCAGGGTTTCCAAGCCAGCCAGAGCCCTGTGGATCCCCTGCAAGACCCCAGAGTGGACAAATCTCCCACTTGCTTTTCTCCCAGAGATTCTCCCTTTCTCCTTTAGATCATGATCCATCTGATCTCTGTCTGTCTCTGGAATTGGAGACTGTTCCTGGCCAGCCTCCCTCTTCTTTTCCTGTGCTGGTTACTGTGTCCTTGGATTCACATGTGGGGCTGTTTCTCTTCCACCCGGAGGAAAAGTATTTCAGGATCCCTCAATTTCACACCCTCTCTCTTTCTCAGACTGTGGGGGCCCCAGTGGGCCCCAGTGGGGGCATCAGACCCCCTCCCAGCCCTGGGCCACAGGGGTTTCTCTGTCTCTTGGGGAAAGATTCCTTCCCCAATCAGAGTCTGCCTGAGCCCCATCATCCACTTCCCTCCTCCCTGGGATCAATCATCCATTCAGACAAAGAAAAAAGGGAGTTTTGACAGAGCTTCTGCCAAGTCTCTGTTCTTCAACCAGAAGGTCACACTGGCCCTCCAAAGCCAAATTTCCCCTAGTTCTTGGACCCCTCCAGCCATCGCTCGCTGAGGTCGCACGAGGGCCAGGGTGGCTGAGAATCAGGATAGAAGATGCCACATAGACTCAACAAAGCTCCCCACCAAAACAGACCTTCAGAAACAGGTTGTGGCCCACACCACAAGCAGTCTTAACAGAGCCTTTATGTGGCATCAGGAGGAACATGGGATCAACCTCAGGCAAGACTGAGTGGCTGTGCATTCCAGCATCTTGGGTCAAGAAATTCCATCTTTGGTCATGGGGGAGAGGTGTTGCCCCCTGTGATAGGATGCATAAACTTGGTGTCCTCCTGGACCCACGGCTCAATATGGAGGAGGAGGTGGGAGCCGTCACCAGGGGCTTTTGCCCAGATTCACCTATAAGCGGAAGTACGCCCCTAGTTGGACTGAGATTTCCTCGCGATGGTCACCAATGCACTCGGTTGCCTCCCATCTTGACTACTGCAATGCTCTCTATTTGGGGCTGCCGTGTTGGACTATACGGAGGCTTCAGCTAGTGCAAAAATGAGGTCGCGTGGGCAGTGATGGGGCGGCCCGATTCTCCCATGTGACACCCTCCTGCATGGTCTGCATTGGTTGCGGTTGCCCTCGTATAAGATTCAAGGTGCTAGTGTTTGTTACCTATAATGCCCTTCATGGCTTGGGTCCAGGGTACTTTCGGAAGCCTCCTACCAGCTTCGAGGTCCAATCCCCAGTATGCTCCCACAAGCAGGCCCTCCTGAGGGTGCCGTTGGCCAGCAATGTTGGTTGGCATTCCCTCGGGGGAGGGCCTTCTACTCTGTGGGGGCACCCACACTGGAACCAGCTGACCCTGGGGCTGTGGTTGGCCCCTGTCCTACTTTCCTTCTGCCACGATCTAAAGACCTGGCTGTTTTTTACAGGCTGGCCTGGATTGAGAGGGATTGGGGATTTTAAATGGGGCATTTTAGTATTTTATAATATATTTGGATTGGATAAGATTTTGGATGATGTCTTTATGTATTTTGTATATATATCTCTGTGTGAGCTGCCCGCGTCCTCCCGGAGATAGAGTGGCATATAAATCTAAATAATATAATAATAATAATAATAATATATAATAATAATAATAATAATAACCTCACAACCCTCACCCTGTAGGGGTGCCTAGCTGTGTCCCTGTTGGCAGATGGAAGATCCCACTCCTGACACCAGTTTCTGTGTAATCAAATGCAGGACCCAAACACCC
>SOZL01000182.1:231596-244856 GCA_009733165.1 Naja naja | reverse complement strand
TGGATGTATTCAGCTCTGTTTGCTATAGACTGAATAGAAAAACTGAAGACAACCCCTCCGGGCCACCGCCTCCAGTTCTTCTATTCAGTCTCGCAGAATAGACAATTTTTTGCTCCTCTATTCTTTCACATAGAGGGGTGTTTGTAATACCTTTTGTTAATATTTGTTATTTTGGACTATCCACAAAACAGCTTACGGGACTATCAGCACAATAGGCTTTTGAAGCTTCGATGCTTTTGGTATCGCAAACCTTCATCTCAATCTACAAAGGCTTATTCAGCTGGGCCTTCATCTCAATCTACAAAGATTTCTTCAGCTCGAGATTACAGGATCATCCCAAAACCTGAATAGGTTTTGGGGCATGGAAGCGATACCTTGTGCCGACTCAGTAGCCTGCCCATATAAGGGAGAGCTCAGTAGTTCCGAGCACAAAAGGCAGTTTATTTCACTTTGCTTCTAATGCCGAGCCGCTCTCACATGATGAACAGCTGAAGGTGAGATCATTCGACCAGATCGAAAGAATAGAATACCTTTTAGAATAGAATAGAATACCTTTATTGTCATTGCATTCACAAATACAATGAAATTTGAAAGCTACTCCAGCACAGTGCCCCAAACACCACATCACAATCATACTACACAGTATTTAAAAAGTAAAAATAATTAAAATAATAATAATTAAAACCTAGTCTAAAACCTATTAAAACATATATTAAGTTAGATAGTTTAAAATGCCACTTTATACATAGAACTAAATCACAAATGTACTGTTTGATTCAAGACAATTATTGCCTTGGAAAAGAAACTGTTTCTCAGTCTATTAGTCCTCATTTTAAGACACCTATAACGTCTCCCTGATGGTAACAGTTCAAAATATGAATGACCAGGATGAGAACGGTCTGTGGAGATTTTAGTGCTCTAGAGAGGAGTCTGGTCTTCACATCTCTTCCAAAGAAGAAAGAGAGCAACCGATGATTTTTGTGCTGTGTTTATAACTCTCTGGAGCATCTTTTATCCACTACAGAGCATCCAGCATACCACACCGTTACACAGTATGCCAAAATGCTCTCGATGGTAGAACGGTAAAAAGTAACCAGCAACTTCTCACCCAGACCACTCTTTTTCAGCAGCCTCAGAAAGTGCAGGCTGTTGGGCCTTCTTTGCAGTGGCCATAGTGTGGACTGACCAAGTAAGATTGTCGGAAATATGAGTTCCTAGAAATTTAAAACTATGAACTCTTTCCACACAATCTCCATTAATATATAGTGGGAGAGGCTCTGCTTTGCATCATCTGAAGTCTATAATCAATTCTTTGGTCTTTTTGATGTTCAGGGCGAGGTTATGACTCTTGCACCACAAGACCAGTCTGAGAACCTCTGACCTATAGGCCGTTTCGTCTTCTTCTGATATGAGTCCCACCAATGTGGTGTCGTCTGCAAATTTTATTATAGAGTTAGTGGGACAAGAGGGAGTGCAATCTTAGGTGTAGAGTGAATACAAAAGGGGGCTCAGCACACAACCCTGTGGAGAGCCAGTGCTGAGAGCAAGAGTGGAGGAAAAATAGCTATCAATCCTAACAGTTTGGGGTCTGTTAGTAAGAAAGTCCTTTATCCAACAGCAGATGTGAGAGGAGAGGCCCAATTCTAGCAACTTCTTAATATATCCGGAATGATGGTATTAAAAGCGGAGCTGTAATCAACAAAAAGCATCCTTACATAACTCCCACTATGTTCCAGATGGTTCAGTGCAACGTGGAGAGCCATGGCAATAGCATCCCCTGTGGATCTGTTATTTCGATAGGCAAACTGGTATGGGTCAAGGTTTGATGGGAGGCAATCTTGTATATATTTTAAGACCAGTCTCTCAAAACACTTCATAATTATGGGTGTGAGAGCTACTGGTCTATAGTCATTTAAAGTATCAGGAGAGGGCTTTTTGGGAACTGGAATAATGGAAGTTTTGAGACAAGATGGAACAATGGCTTGTGTAAGAGAAAGGTTAAAAATATTTGTAAACACACCTGCGAGCTGGTCAGCACATGCTTTGAGTACTTTCCCAGGTACCCCATCAGGGCCAGTGGCCTTTTTTACCTTCACTGCTCTAAGCACCTGCTTCACATCATACTCTCGTACTGTGAACAGCTGAGTACCGGTGGTTTGTAGAGGCAGTGTGTTTGAAGACCTATTCAGTTCGAACCGGCAAAGAAGTTTAATTCTGCCAGTGATGCATCCTTTTTGATCAATATGGGGTTGCTACCCCTGTAATTAGTGATGTGTTTAATTCCTTGCCAAGCCCGTCGTGAATCATTATTTGTGAAGTAGTCCTCAATCTTCCCTTTATAGTCCTTTTTGCCTCCTTGATGCCCGCCTCAGTTCCGCTCTTGCCTTGTTATACCAAACCCTGTCCCCAGACCTGAATGCCATCATCCTGAGAAGTAATTGCACGTCCTTGTTCATCCAGGGCTTCTGGTTTGGAAAAATCCGATGTGCTTATTCACAGTAACCGTATCCACACAGGTCAAGATGTAAAACAGTACAGTTTTGTATATTCCTCCAAATCAAATTAGTATTTGAGAAACAATCCTGCAGCTGATCAAGTTCCTCTGGCCAGATCTTGATGAGTTTGATTTCAGGCTTAGTTTTCCTTCTCTGAGGGTGTATGCTGGTATAAGGAACAGTGATAAATGATCTGAAAGTCCCAGATGTGGAAGGGACACTGCTTTATATGCATGTTTTACATTAGAATACACATGATCAAGTGTATTGTTTTCTCTGGTGGTACATGTCACATACTGAGTAAATTCAGGAAATACAGTCTTTAAGCATGCCTTATTAAAATCACCAGTTTATGAGCCCCATCAGGATAAGCCTTAAGTTGTTTATTTATTGTAATATGCAGATATGCAAGTGCAGTACTAATATTTGCCTCAGGAGGTATGTAAACAGCTGTAAAAATCACCGTCAGTTCTCTAGGTAGATAGAAGGGTCTGCACATGACTGTCATCATCTCTAAATCAGGAGAGCAGTATCTGTTTATTATTATTATTATTATTATTATTATTATTATTATTATTATTATTTATTTAGATTTGTATGTCGCCCTACCCCAAGGACTCAGGGCGTAACATACACAAAGATATACAATAAAACAAATAAAAACAAGTCCAAATTACTAAACAACAAAACAGTAAAATTGCAAATAGGCAAACATTGTTAAAACTACCCTCCCCATGGTCAGTCCAGGCCGGCCTGCTGAAACAGCCAAGTCTTCAGGTCTTGACGAAAGGAGCGAGATCAGGGGCCAAACGCAGATCCGCAGGAAGCTGGTTCCACAGCGGCGCTCCCACAGAAAAGGCCCTAGCTCTGGGAACCGCCAGCCGACAATGCCTGACCGACGGTATTCCCAGAAGGCCCCTCCTATGGGAGCCACGGGCGATTGGACTGTGATGCAGGCAGGAGGCTCCTCGCAAGTACCCTGCACCCAAGCCATTAAGGGCTTTATAAGTTGTTACTAACACCTTGAAGGAAACCCGAGGCAACCGCAACCAATGGTCGCGCAGGAGGGTGTAACATGGGAGTATCGGGATACCCCATCACAGCCCGGCCGCATTCTGCACCAGCTGCAACCTCCGGTAATCCGCAAGGGAAGCCCCATGTAGAGAGCATTGCAGTAGTCGATTCTGGACGCGGACGAAGCGATGAGTGACCGCTCAAGGGCATCTCGTCCAGGTAAGGGCTAAGCTGGCAACCAGCCGAACCTGGGCAAAGCCCCCTGGCCACAGCCCCCACCTGCTCCTCCAAACTGAGCTGTGCATCCAGGAGGACGCCCAGATTCTCGCCTATCCACGGGGTAACACCTCCCCCATGACCAAAGATGGCACATCCACTGAACACCGAGATGCCGGTAAGAACAGCCACTCAGTCTTGGCTGGGTTGAGTCTGAGCCTGTTACTCCCCATCCAGGCCTGCACTCCAGGCACCGGACATCACCGAGAGCATCACTGATCTGGTCTGGGGTGGAGCAACTGGGTATCATCAGCATATTGATGATACCTCACCCCAAAACCACGGATGATCTCACCCAGCTGTTTCATGTAGATATTAAACAGGAGAGGTGAGAGAACCCCCTGAGGCACCCCACAACTAAGGGGCCTCGGGAAGACCTCTGCTCTCCCGTCAACACCGACTGCTGAACGGTCCGAAGGTAAGAGGAGAACCACCGTAACACGGTGCCCCCACTCCCAACCCCGAGCCGCCGCAGAAGGATACCATGGTCGATGGTATCGAAAGCCGCTGAGAGATCTAAAAGGACCAGGACAGAGGAAAACCCCTGTCCCGAGCCCTCAAGAGATCATCCACCAATGCACCAATGCTGTCTCGGTGCTGTGTCCGGGCCTGAAACCCGATTGGTACAGGTCAAGGTAATCAGTTTCTCCAGGAACAGCGGAAGCTGCTGAACCACCACGCTCAACAACCTTCGCTAAAAAGCGAAGGTTGGAAACTGGACGATAGTTATTCAAAATGGTTGGGTCCAGAGCAGGCTTTTAAGGAGGGGTCCACCACCTCTTTAAGGGCGGCAGGGAAAACCCTTCACTCAAGGAAGCGCTGATAACTGCCTGGAGCCAACCACGGTAACCTCCCTGGAGGCATAAACCAGCCAGGAAGGACACGGGTCCAATAAACACGTGGTGGAGGACAGCCTCCGCATGATCCTGTCCACTTCATCCAGGGAGACAGAGTCAAACTCAACCCAAACAGGATCCACAAGACTCATCGCCACGCCATCATCAACATCCTGCCAGTCAGAGTCCAAGCCGCCCGAATCTGAGCGACCTTATCCGCCAGATGTAAACTAAAATCCTCTGCTCTGCCTCGGGGGTCCTCCTCCCTCAATTGCAAGAGGGAGCGAGTGACCCTAAACAGGGCCGCAGGGCGATCATCGGCAGACGCAATCAGAGCGAGAAGTAAGCACATCTGCTCTAATCGCTTCCAGGTAAGTCCTAATATAGGCTCTTAACTGGAGACGGTCAGACTCAGAGCGACTAGTCCTCCACCTGCTCTCTAGGCGCCTCCTCTGCCGCATTCCCCCAAGCTCCTCTGAAAACCAAGGAGCTAAACGAGGTCTCCCGCAAGGGAGAGGCCGCAAGGGGACAACCCGTCGAAGCTGCCGAGGCCGCCTTCTGCCAGGCGGCCACCAAAGTCTCGGCCGGGCTGTGGGCAAGGGAGGTGGGCAAAACCCCAGGGCCGCCTGGAACCTCTCCGGGTCCATTAGGCCTGGGGCGGAACCATCGTCGGCTCCTCATCCCAGCAGCGGGAGCAGCAGACTGGAAGACCAGCCTCAGGAGATAATGATCTGTCCATGATAGGGGTAGAATAACAGGAGATCCACCCCCAGATCACTACACCACTGCCCCGAGATAAAACCAGGTCGAGTGCCCCCTCATGGGTGGGCCCCTGAATCACCTGGGTCAGGTCCATGGCTGTCATGGATGCCAAGAACTCCCGAGCCAATCCAGACCACCCCCAGGGAGGGTGTTGAAGTCCCCAGAACAATAAGTCTGGGGAACTCCACCACCACTCCCAGAGGGCATCCAGCAGCTCGGGAAGGGCCGCTGCAACGCAGCTGGGGACACGCCAACAACAGGCCCAACTGACCACCCGGGCCCAACCTCAGAAGGAGGGACTCAGAACCGCCAATCTGCGGGACAGAGGCCTCCCTTGGAAACAGAGTCTCCCTGATAACAATCGCTACTCCACCCCTTCCCTGGGCTCGTCGGTGCAACACCAAAACCTGGGGACAAAGATCACATAGAGGGACACCACCTCAGGTCCCAACCAGGTCTCCGTGATACACGCCAGATCCGCAGCCTCCTCCTCAATGAGTTCACGGAGGAGGGAGCCTTATTAGCTACGGACCATGCTCACATACACCAGCCTAAGCCCAGGGCCCACACCAAGACCCAGGGGAGCGGGCAGAGACTGAGGGTCGGAGCAACCACCGCCAGAATAGCGGGCCGCCCCATACATAATATGGCCCTCTGTCTGTGCACCCCTGCCATAACCAATCGCCTCTAGGGATTGTCAATCCCACCCTGCTTAATGCGGACCCCGCGCCCCTCACCCCTCCATCTTGAGACCACCCACCGCCCGACAAACCAGACTCTACCAAAAAGGCAGAGTCCCTCCTCCTCCCTAACCCATTAAAACAACGAATTAAAATTTTAAAAGTCGCCCTTTCCCAATTTAAAATTTGCTCCTTGGCTGCCATGCCACTCTCTCGATCCCAGGATCCGCCATTGAGGTAAGCTGTCGATAACCCCACCGCCAATTCAAGGACAAGGAGCAGTCCTGAAGGCCCGTGAACTCTGCAAGCGAGTAAACCAACATAAATAGATCATAAAAATTCATAATGGGTAGAATAAAAATGTCACGCAAAATGGTGATAGATGTTGCACTGATGTCAAGAGTGCCTAGGTGGAGAGTAAACAGTCTGGATATCAGTCCAAAAGTCCCATCACAACAGGCCTCTCACACCTGTTCGCCAGAGTCACAATAGGCAGCACACCGCCTCTCACCGCTGGTGGTCGGGGTAAGATTGGCTGATGGCACGATGGTTCAACCCTCTATTCTCTCACAATAGAGGGGATAGTCCTCCCATTGTCCTCTCACCACAATGGGACCCAGGCTGAAACATCCTGAGAAAAAGGTTGAGAAGGATGGAAATAGATGGAAAACCATGGTGGCTGGAACCAAGATGATACTGCACTGATAAAGTGCAAATAAGGGAGTTCAGGAAACCTGAGGGCGGGCAAAGCAGACACAGTGGACGAGCCCTGAATAGACAAAACGGGCAGTCAAAGATGGCACAAACATAGACAGGAGGACCAGGGAAAATCCAAAGTATGACGATGTTAAAATCGCCAATGGCCGAGATCAAGAAGATAGAAAACCGGCCAACCATGGGGTCTCGCCATAACAGACCACCCCACACCAGGCCAGCACCGACTCAGTCTCAACATCCACCTGGGCCCCCACCAGAGTCTTCTGTGCAGTTGAAACGAAGGGGCCCAGGGGACTGGACCAATGAGAACGCCCTTAAATAACCAGGGCATCCCCAGACAGCTCAGGAACCGGCAGCAGCAGCAGCAGCACCAGGCCACTATAGCCAGGCCGCTGTCACCAATAGCCCAGCCCCGGCCAGCATATTCTTCACAGCCAACCTGGCTGCTCAGGGTGTTAAGATCGTCACTGTAGCCAGAGCCTCCCTGGAGCAGCCACCTCCTTCGCTGTCCCCATAACTCCGCCGCCACAGCAGTCTCCACCACCAAGGCCATTCCATCGCCTGGGGCTTCTACTGTTGCGACTTCTTCAATGGAGGGAGCCATCGCGCGGTCGGGCTCGCCAAGCAGCCGCCACCGCCGCTGCCTCTGCCGCCTCGCAGCCGCCACCTCCAGCCGCCCCTCGCAGCCTCCGAAAGGGAAAGGAGCCATCACCACGGTCAGGGCCTCCGCCGGCAGTTGCCGACGCCGCCTCCCGCCGCCTCGTCACCGCAGCCGCCGCTCCATCGCCCCGCAGCCCATCGCCGAAGAGGAAGCTGCCGCCACCGCCATCCACATTGTTACGCCTCCGAGCCGATAGAAAAGCTGCCGAGGCTCGCAATGCCGCCCGAGCCCCCCATCGAAACGGCTGCCATTTCACCGCTGGGCCAGCCGGGAACAACTTCCCGCAGAAAAACTCACCGGCAGGCTCAACAAGAGGGGCAAGAGGACCGACCCCTGAGGCACCCCACAAGTGAAACACCTCGGAGCTCACCTCTGCCCCCGTTAACACTGCTTGCTAACGCCCCAGAGGTAGGGGAGAACCACCGCAAAACAGTGCCTCCCACTCCCAACCCCCCGAGACGCCAGCATAGGATACCATGGTCGATGGTATTGAAAGCTGCTGAGAGGTCTAACAGGACCAGGACAGAGGAAAACCCCTGTCCTGCTCCTAGAGAGATCATCAATCAGCACCAATGCTGTCTCCGCTGTACCTGGGCCTGAAGCCCAATTGGTACAGATCCAGGTAGTCCGCTTCCTCCAGGAAAAGTGGCAATTGCTGTGCCACCACATACCAACAACCTTCGCTAGGAAGCGAAGGTTGAGACCCGGACGAAAGTTGTTCAACACGGCTGGGTCCAGGGCAGACTTCTTCAGGAGGGGCCTCACCACTGCCTCTTTCAAGATGGCAGGGAACAGCCCCTCCCTTAACGAAGCGTTGACCACTGCCCGGAGCCAGCCACACGTGACCTCTCTGGAGGCATAAACCATCCAGGAAGGGCACGGGTCCAACAAACATGTGGTGGAACACAGCGCGCGATAATCCTGTCCACTTCATCCTCAGAAACAGGATCAAACTCAGTCCAGATCACATTAGCCAGACCACTCGCATCCTCATCTTCAGACCACTGCAAGTCCGAGCGTAACCCTTCCCGGATCCGAGCAATCTTGTCCTGCAGATACTGACCAAATTCTCAGCTCTGCCCCAAGGGGTCCGCCACCTCCCGCTGCAAGAGGGAGCGGGTGACCCCGAACAGGGCAGCTGGGCAGTTATCTGCGGATGCTATGAGGGCGGAGAAATAAGACCTTCTCGCCACCCTCATGGCCACCAGGTAAGTCCTAATATGGGCTCTTAACTGGGCTCGGTCCGATCCGGAGCGGGTCACCCTCCACCTGCTCTCTAGTCCCTTCTACGCTTCATCTCCCGGAGCTCCTTGGTATACCAAGGAGCCAACCGGGATCGGCACCGAGTAAGGGGACACATGGGGACAACCCTGTTGAGGGCCCCCGTGGCCGACTGTTGCCAGGCAGCCGCAAGGACCTCGGCAGGGCTGTGGGTAAGGGATGTAGGAAAAGACCCCAGTTCTGCCTTGAACCTCTCAGGGTTCATCAGGTGCCTGGGGCGGAACCATTTACGTGGCTCCTCATCCCAGCGATGTGGGGTAGCTTGGTGGAAGACCAGCCGTAGGAGATAATAATAATAATAATAATAATAATAATAATAATAATAATAATAATTTATTCAACTTGTAGCCCTTCTCCCTAAGGACTCAGGGGCTAACAATAAAACAAGACCAAATTTACATAAAACAAGCATTAAATATAACAAGTCAGAATAAATAACAATTAAACATTAAAACAATTAATTAAAATAATTAAAACAGTAAAAATCCCACCCAGGTCATTCCAGGCCGCCTGTTGAAATAACCAAGTCTTTAGGTCCCAGCGGAAGGAGCGGAGGTCAGGGGCCAAATGGAGATCCACAGGGAGATGGTTCCAGAGGGCGGGGGCTCCCACGGAGAAGGCCCTAGCCCTGGGAACCGCCAGCCGACAATGTCTGACCGATGGAATCGCCAGGAGGCCCCTCCTGTGGGAGCGAACAGGACGATCGGCATATGATGATACTGGCAGGAGGCGTTCCCGCAAGTACCCTGGACCCAAGCCATTTAGGGCCTTATAGGTGGTTACTAGCACCTTGAAGCTAACCCAGAAGGCCACTGGCAGCCAATGCAGGTCGCGCAGGAGGGGTGTAACATGGGAGTATCGGGATACTCCCATCACAGGAGCTTGCCACGCAGCTGGGGGACAGGTACGTCAGCAACAGACCCAACCGACCAACTGGGCCCAACCTCACAAGGAGAGTCTCACATCCGCCTATCTCTGGAACATTAGCCTCCCTTGGAAACAGGGTCTCTCTACCAATTATGGTTACCCCTCCACCCCTTCCCTGGGCTCGAGACCGATACAGCACACAGATAATGGTCTGACCATGGAACGGGATGGATAATTGTATCACCAACCCCCAGACCACTCCGCCACTGCTCATAGACAAAAACCAGGTTGAGCGTGTTGCCCCCCTCATGAGTCGGGCCATCTACTATCTGGGTCAGACCCATGGGCTCCATGGAGGCCATGAATTCCTGGGCTAAGCCCGATGCCACCCCCAGAGAGGGTAGGTTGAAGTTGCCCAGAACCACAAGCTCTGGGAACTCCACTACCACCCCCGAAATGGCATCGAGCAGCCCAGGCAGGGCGGCAGATACACAGCTGGGGGACAGGTATGTAAGCAGCACACCCATCCGACCCGCAGGCCCACACCTCAAGAGGAGGGACTCACACCCGCCTATCTCCGGAGCAGGGATCTCCCTTGGAAACAGGGTCTCCCGGATAACAATAGCCACCCCACCACCCCTTCCCTGGGGTCGTGACCGGTGCAACACCCGAAAACCTGGAGGGCATATGTCAACCAGAGGGACTCCCCTCTCTGGCCCTAACCAGGTCTCGTGATACAGGCCAGGTCCGTGGCCTCCTCCTCAATCACTTCCCAGAGGAGAGGTGCTTTATTAGCCACGGACCTGGCATTAAGGTACACCAGCCGAGCCCAGGGGTCCTAGATCCCGAAACCTCCAGGGTAGAGAAGAGGCTAAGGGGTCGGAGCGTGTCACAGCTCGGATATAGCAGGGGGCGCCCCTAACATGATACCCCGCCTCGTCAGCTCCTGCCCATTCCAACCACCCTGGGAATCGCAGATCCCACTATCCCACTTGGGGTCCCGCAGGCCCCTCAAGCACCCCACCACCACGGCCCTGCCTCAGGCTGCACTGAGCTCCTATAAAACCCCCTCCCTTCCCTAACCCTAAGTGAGACTGGAATTCTAAATAAATTCTAAATATTAAATGCTGGCCTCATTTAGCAATAGCCCCAGTTAAAAACTGTTTGCAGATACAGTTGGATTTATGGTAGTAAATGGTAGTGAAAAAACAGTTTTCTGACAAATGTCCACACTTTTGCCCACATTTCTGCCCCTCACAACAACGGCTGCTAGATTGAGAGTAAGGCTGGTGTGGCTGCATGAGAGACCTTATCTGAGTTAGACAGCAGAAATTCTCTCTCTCTCTCACTCTCTCTCTCTCTCACATACATACACACACACACAGAGTCATGTAGTTTGCTTAGTGACTATTTCTCTGGAATGAATTGCAGCCGTTAAAGGAGAAGATGGTGTATTTTCAATCCCATTCATTCTGTTGCAGGCCTTTTTATTCGATCACCTTCCAAAAATATATATTTTTAATTTCCCTGGAATTTACTCTGTATTTCTTTTACTTCTACCAATGAAGTTATAAATTCCTAGAGCAGAAAATGATTGAAATGGGCAAGGGAAAGACTTGGAAAGTCTCACCAATGCAGAGTCCTCTCAAAGTCCCCTGAAAACCCAGGCGGCTTTCATACCACCAGAGGAAATGATACAAAAGTGGAATTACAAAAGTGTGCCTTCCGTTTGAAGTCCCTCTGGGGTGTGTTGCTCCTCTTCACAAACACACTTGGAGTCCTGACTGTGTGACTCAAGCATAGGATTATTTTGGACGTCCAGCATTTTCAGAGAAACAGATCCTTCTGTGGCTGGGATAGTCTGACTTTCTAATCAGAGGGATTATCATCACAATACAAACCATAAATACTGCTTTTATTTTCACATTTGGAGCATAACCAGAATACAGTCTACATTTCCGTCATAAAGCAGTATAATTTTTAAATAGGTATTGTTAAGTTTGCATGAAGAGTCAGACGCGAAGAGCTTCAGTGAAGAGTTTATTAAGTGACTACAGCTCGAATGGACCCGACTTGGCTGGGCTATGGCTGCTTCTTATAGCCAGCAGCTGTAGTTGCCAGCCAATGGGAGTGCAGGGTTTCTTCGCACTATTTAAACCAATACCATTTGACATTTTACAAGAACAGTTCAAATAAACCAATAACATTCAAACCTACATACATAACACCCTCCCACTAGGTTCAGTCCATACCAAACCCCAACCTATCTAATGTATTCTTTTAAATAGGTGGGGCTACTTAATGCGTTGAGACCTTCATGGTTCAGAAGTTTTAACGCTCACCCAGTGAGAGAGGAAATGTGTCTGCTGACATTTCCCTGCTGGGACTTCCTGTGAAAGAAGACCCTGTTTGATTGTTAGAATCTGGTCTCCTCCCAACCCATCTCCAGCTAATGTCAGCACCCAAGTCAGGTAGTGATGTACAATCTTCCACTTCTAAGGATGGATTTTGGCATTGTGACAGGTTTTGGAATGGTTCCTGTCGTAATGGCTCACATGGGGTTGATTCTTGCTTGCTGATTTTCCTCCTGTTCCTCCCCTTCCCCTAGAATTGACATCAGGTGAGGGAACTAGAGAGGAACAAATGCGATGTTCCTGAGAGAACCTGGATCTAAGTTGATCAATGTGCCTGCTCCAGAGGAGTCCATCCTCGGTTTGCACTCTGTAAGAACGAGGGCCTGTGATCTGAGTTATTTCAGCAGGAATCCACAAAGGTTCACCTATAAGGTTCTTAGCATACATAGAATCACCCACACTGAATGTGCGATCTTGGAAGTGGAATCCAGTGGTGCGTTGGGTGCCTAAGTGGGATGAAGGCGGTCAAGGGAAGACCTAAGTTTCCTACCCATCAACAACTCTGCTGGGGAGAAGATATTAGATGGGCTAGGAGTGATGTGCTGGACACTAAGAAGTTTTTCAAGCTTCTCAGTGATGTCCCCAGGACCCAGTTGCTGGAGCTTCTCTTTGGTAAAACGTACCATCGTTCAGCCCGGCCGTTAGCGAAGGGTGCCCAGGGGCGTGAGGGCATGTCTGAAACCCTGTTGTGCTAGATAGATTCAAAAATGTTAGATGTAAATTGAGGGGCCATTGTCAGAGACAAGAACATCCAGGTAACCCGTGGGTTAATCTGAGCTTTCCCTGAGGAGTTAACCAAGGCATATCTCAAAATGTTGGGTAGAACGCAATTCAGCCAGAAATCATAACTTTTGACAGAGAGCTCGGATTGGAAATAAACTCATTTTCATGTTACCCATGGGGAAAAGCGTTGAAAATCCACATCATTTTCTATTCAGGGCTTTCCTGAGGAGTTAATCCTAGGCATATCTCAAACTTGAGCAGAACTCAATTCAACTAGAAAACATAACTTTTGATGAGCTGCAGTTTGAAAAGAATATCATTTTCATATTCCCCAGGTGGAAAACGTTGAAAATCCACTTCATTTCAGATCTGAGCTTTGCCTGAAAGTTAGCCCCAGTCAAATGTCAAAATGTTAGAACTCAATTCAGCCAGAAATCATATCTTGTGACAGAGAGCTCCGGATTTGAAATAAACTCATTTTCATGTTACCCAGGGTGGAAAACATTGAAAATCCTTCATTCTGGATCTCAGCTC
>SOZL01000182.1:190856-230596 GCA_009733165.1 Naja naja | reverse complement strand
GACTCTACCAAAAAGGCAGAGTCCTCCTCCTCCCCTCCCCAACCCATTAAAACAATCTAATTAAAATTTTAAAAGTCGCCCCTTTCCCAATTTAAAATTTGGCCCTTGGCTGCCATGCCACCTCCTCGATCCCAGGATCCGTTATTGAGGTAAGCTGTCGACAAAACCCACCGCCAATTCAAGGACAAGGGAGCAGTCCTGAAGGCCCAGAACTCTGTGTTTAGTAAACCAACATAAATAGATCATAAAATTCATAATGGGTAGAATAAAAATGTCACGCAAAATGGTGATAGATGTTGCACTGATGTCAAGAGTGCCTAGGTGGAGAGTAAACAGTCTGGATATCAGTCCAAAAGTCCCACGTCACAAGAGGCCTCTCACACCTGTTCGCCAGAGTCACAATAGGCAGCACACCGCCTCTCACCATGGGTGGTCGGGGTAAGATTGGCTGATGGCACGATGGTTCAAACCTCTATTCTCTCACAATAGAGGGGATAGTCCTCCCATTGTCCTCTCACTACAATGGGACCCAGGCTGAAACATCCTGAGAAAAAGGTTGAGAAGGATGGAAATAGATGGAAACCATGGTGGCTGGAACCAAGATGATACTGCACTGATAAAGTGCAAATAAGGGAGTTCAGGAAACCTGAGGCAGGGCAAAGCAGACACAGTGGACGAGCCCTGAATAGACAAAACGGGCAGTCAAAGATGGCACAAACATAGACAGGAGGACCAGGGAAAATCCAAAGTATGACGTGAGATGTTAAAATCGCCAATGGCCGAGATCGAAGATAGAAAATCCAACCATGGGGTCTCGCCATAACAGACTCACCCCACACCAGGCCAGCACCGACTCAGTCTCAACATCCACCTGGGCCCCCACCAGAGTCTTCTGTGCAGTTGAAACGAAGGGGCCGCCCAGGGGACTGGACCAATGAGAACGCCTTAAATAACCAGGGCATCCCCAGACAGCTCAGGAACCGCAGCAGCAGCAGCAGCACCAGGCCAATATAGCCAGGCCGCTGCCACCAATAGCTCCAGCCCCGCCAGCATATTCTTCACAGCCAACCTGGCTGCTCAGGGTGTTAAGATCGTCACTGTAGCCAGAGCCTCCCTGAGCAGCCACTCCTTCGCTGTCCCCATAAACTCCACGCCACAGCAGTCTCCACCAAGGCTGCCATTCCATCGCCGGGCTTCTACTGCCATGCACTCTCTTCAATGGAGGGAGCTATCGCCAGGTCGGGCTCGCCAAGCAGCTGCCACCGCTGCTCTGCCGCCTCTCGCGAGCCGCCACCTCCAGCGCCTCCCTCGCTGCAGCCTCCGGGAAAGGGAAAGGGAGCCATCACACGTCAGGGCCTCCGCCGCAGCAGCTGCCGACGCCGCTTCCTCGCCGCCTCGTCACCGCAGTCGCCGCTTCCATCGCCTTCTAGCGCTCTATCGCCAAGAGGAAGCTGCCGCCACCGCCATCCAATTAATTGCCACGCCTCGCGAGCCGAGCAGAAAAGCTGCCGAGGCTCGCATGCCGTCCGAGCCCCGCCCCATCAAACGGTTGCCATTTCACCGCTGGGCCAGCGCCGGGAACAACTTCCCGCAGAAAAACTCACCGGCAGGCTTCAACAAGAGGGGCAAGAGGACCCCTGAGGCACCCCACAAGTGAAACACCTCGAGTCGACCTCTGCCCCTCTAACACTGTTTTGCGAACGCCCCGAGAGGTAGGGGAGAACCACCGCAAAACAGTGCCTCCCACTCCCAACCCCCCGAGACGCCGCAATAGGATACCATGGTCGATGGTATTGAAAGCTGCTGAGAGGTCTAACAGGACCAGGACAGAGGAAAAACCCCTGTCCTGCGCCCTAGAGAGATCATCAATCAGCGCAACCAATGCTGTCTCCGTGCTGTACCTGGGCCTGAAGCCCAATTGGTACAGATCCAGGTAGTCCGCTTCCTCCAGGAAAAGTGGCAATTGCTGTGCCACCACACTCTCAACAACCTTCGCTAGAAGCGAAGGTTGAGACCGACGAAAGTTGTTCAACACGGCTGGGTCCAGGGCAGACTTCTTCAGGAGGGGCCTCACCACTGCCTCTTTCAAGATGGCAGGGAACAGCCCCTCCCTTAACGCTGACCACTGCCCGAGCCAGCCACACGTGACCTCTCTGGAGGCATAAACCATCCAGGAAGGGCACGGGTCCAACAAACATGTGGTGGAACACAGCCGCCGCATAATCCTGTCCACTTCATCCTCAGAAACAGGATCAAACTCAGTCCAGATCACATTAGCCAGACCACTCGCATCCTCATCTTCAGACCACTGCAAGTCCGAGCGTAACCCTTCCCGGATCCGAGCAATCTTGTCCTGCAGATACTGACCAAATTCCTCAGCTCTGCCCTGCAAGGGGTCCGCCACCTCCCCCGGCTGCAAGAGGGAGCGGGTGACCCCGAACAGGGCAGCTGGGCAGTTATCTGCGGATGCTATGAGGGCGGAGAAATAAGACCTTCTCGCCACCCTCATGGCCACCAGGTAAGTCCTAATATGGGCTCTTAACTGGGCTCGGTCCGATCCGGAGCGGGTCACCCTCCACCTGCTCTCTAGTCCCCTTCTACGACGCTTCATCTCCCGGAGCTCCTTGGTATACCAAGGAGCCAACCGATCGCACCGAGGGGGACATGGGGACAACCCTGTTGAGGGCCCCCGTGGCCGACTGTTGCCAGGCAGCCGCAAGGACCTCGGCAGGGCTGTGGGTAAGGGATGTAGGAAAAGACCCCAGTTCTGCCTTGAACCTCTCAGGGTTCATCAGGTGCCTGGGGCGGAACCATTTACGTGGCTCCTCATCCCAGCGATGTGGGGTAGCTTGGTGGAAGACCAGCCGTAGGAGATAATAATAATAATAATAATAATAATAATAATAATAATAATAATAATTTATTCAACTTGTATGCCGCCCTTCTCCCTAAGGACTCAGGGCGGCTAACAATAAAACAAGACCAAATTTACATAAAACAAGCATTAAATATAACAAGTCAGAATAAATAACAATTAAACATTAAAACAATTAATTAAAATAATTAAAACAGTAAAAAATCCCACCCAGGTCATTCCAGGCCGGCCTGTTGAAATAACCAAGTCTTTAGGTCCCAGCGGAAGGAGCGGAGGTCAGGGGCCAAATGGAGATCCACAGGAGATGGTTCCAGAGGGCGGGCTCCCACGGAGAAGGCCCTAGCCCTGGGAGCCGCCAGCCGACAATGTCTGACCGATGGAATCGCCAGGAGGCCCCTCCTGTGGGAGCCAACAGGACGATCGGCATATGATGATACTGGCAGGAGGCGTTCCAAGTACCCTGGACCCAAGCCATTTAGGGCCTTATAGGTGGTTACTAGCACCTTGAAGCTAACCCAGAAGGCCACTGGCAGCCAATGCAGGTCGCGCAGGAGGGGTGTAACATGGGAGTATCGGGATACTCCCATCACAGGAGCTTGCCACGCAGCTGGGGGACAGGTACGTCAGCAACAGACCCAACCGACCAACTGGGCCCAACCTCACAAGGAGAGTCTCACATCCGCCTATCTCTGGAACATTAGCCTCCCTTGGAAACAGGGTCTCTCTACCAATTATGGTTACCCCTCCACCCCTTCCCTGGGCTCGAGACCGATACAGCACACAGATAATGGTCTGACCATGGAACGGATGGATAATTGTATCACCAACCCCCAGACCACTCGCCACTGCTCATAGACAAAAACCAGGTTGAGCGTGTTGCCCCCCTCATGAGTCAGGCCATCTACTATCTGGGTCAGACCCATGGGCTCCATGGAGGCCATGAATTCTGGGCTAAGCCCGATGCCACCCCCAGAGAGGTAGGTTGGTTGCCCAGAACCACAAGCTCTGGGAACTCCACTACCACCCCCGAAATGGCATCGAGCAGCCCAGGCAGGGCGGCAGATACACAGCTGGGGACAGGTAAGCAGCACACCCATCCCACCCGCAGGCCCACACCTCAAGAGGAGGGACTCACACCCGCCTATCTCCAGAGCAGGGATCTCCCTTGGAAACAGGGTCTCCCGGATAACAATAGCCACCCCACCACCCCTTCCCTGGGGTCGTGACCGGTGCAACACCCGAAAACCTGGAGGGCATATGTCAACCAGAGGGACTCCCCTCTCTGGCCCTAACCAGGTCTCGGTGATACAGGCCAGGTCCGTGGCCTCCTCCTCAATCACTTCCCAGAGGAGAGGTGCCTTATTAGCCACGGACCTGGCATTAAGGTACACCAGCCGGAGCCCAGGGGTCCTAGATCCCGAAACCTCCAGGGGTAGAGAAGAGGCTAAGGGGTCGGAGCGTGTCACAGCTCGGATATAGCAGGGGCGCGCTCCCCTAACATGATACGGCCCCCCGCCTCGTCAGCTCCTGCCCATTCCAACCACCCTGGGAATCGCAGATCCCACTATCCCACTTGGGGTCCCGCAGGCCCCCTCAAGCACCCCACCACCACGGCCCTGCCTCAGGCTGCACTGAGCTCCTATAAAACCCCCTCCCTTCCCTAACCCTAAGTGAGACTGGAATTCTAAATAAATTCTAAATATTAAATGCTGGCCTCATTTAGCAATGGCCCCAGTTAAAAACTGTTTGCAGATTCAGTTGGATTTATGGTAGTAAATGGTAGTGAAAAAACAGTTTTCTGACAAATGTCCACACTTTTGCCCACATTTCTGCCCCTCACAACAACGGATGCTAGATTGAGAGTAAGGCTGGTGTGGCTGCATGAGAGACCTTATCTGAGTTAGACAGCAGAAATTCTCTCTCTCTCACACTCTCTCTCTCTCTCACATACATACACACACACACAGAGTCATGTAGTTTGCTTAGTGACTATTTCTCTGGAATGAATTGCAGCCGTTAAAGGAGAAGATGGTGTATTTTCAATCCCATTCATTCTGTTGCAGGCCTTTTTATTCGATCACCTTCCAAAATATATATTTTTTAATTTCCCTGGAATTTACTCTGTATTTCTTTTACTTCTACCAATGAAGTTATAAATTCCTAGAGCAGAAAATGATTGAAATGGGCAAGGGGAAGACTTGGAAAGTCTCACCAATGCAGAGTCCTCTCAAAGACCCCTGAAAACCCAGGGAGCTTTCATACCACCAGAGGAAACGATACAAAAGTGGAATTACAAAAGTGTGCCTTCCGTTTGAAGTCCCTCTGGGGTGTGTTGCTCCTCTTCACAAACACACTTGGAGTCCTGACTGTGTGACTCAAGCATAGGATTATTTTGGACGTCCAGCATTTTCAGAGAAACAGATCCTTCTGTGGCTGGGATAGTCTGACTTTCTAATCAGAGGGATTATCATCACAATACAAACCATAAATACTGCTTTTATTTTCACATTGGGAGCATAACCAGAATACAGTCTACATTTCGTCATAAAGTATAATTTTTAAATAGGTATTGTTAAGTTTGCATGAAGAGTCAGACGCGAAGAGCTTCAGTGAAGAGTTTATTAAGTGACTACAGCTCGAATGGACCCACTTGGCTGGGCTATGGCTGCTTCTTATAGCCAGCAGCTGTAGTTGCCAGCCAATGGGAGTGCAGGGTTTCTTCCCGCACTATTTAAACCAATACCATTTGACATTTTACAAGAACAGTTCAAATAAACCAATAACATTCAAACCTACATACATAACACCCCTCCCACTAGGTTCAGTCCATACCAAACCCCAACCTATCTAATGTATTCTTTTAAATAGGTGGGGCTCTTACGCAACGTTGAGACCTTCATGGTTCAGAAGTTTTAACGTTCTCACCCAGTGAGAGAGGAAATGTGTCTGCTGACATTTCCCTGCTGGGACTTCCTGTGAAAGAAGACCCTGTTTGATTGTTAGAATCTGGTCTCTCCTCCCAACCCATCTCCAGCCTAATGTCAGCACCCAAGTCAGGTAGTGATGTACAATCTTCCACTTCTAAGGATGGATTTTGGCATTGTGACAGGTTTTGGAATGGTTCCTGTCGTAATGGCTCGTTACACATGGGGTTGATTCTTGCTTGCTGATTTTCCTCCTGTTCCTCCCCTTCCCCTAGAATTGACATCAGGTGAGGGAACTAGAGAGGAACAAATGCGATGTTCCTGAGAGAACCTGGATCTAAGTTGATCAATGTGCCTGCTCCAGAGGAGTCCATCCTCGGTTTGCACTCTGTAAGAACGAGGGCCTGTGATCTGAGTTATTTCAGCAGGAATCCACAAAGGTTCACCTATAAGGTTCTTAGCATACATAGAATCACCCACACTGAATGTACGATCTTTGGAAGTGGAATCCAGTGGTGCGTTGGGTGCCTAAGTGGGATGAAGGCGGTCAAGGGAAGACCTAAGTTTCCTACCCATCAACAACTCTGCTGGGGAGAAGATATTAGATGGGCTAGGAGTGATGTGCTGGACACTAAGAAGTTTTTCAAGCTTCTCAGTGATGTCCCCAGGACCCAGTTGCTGGAGCTTCTCTTTGGTAAAACGTACCATGCGTTCAGCCCGGCCGTTAGCCGAAGGGTGCCCAGGGGCAGTAAGGGCATGTCTGAAACCCTGTTGTGCTAGATAGGATTCAAAAATGTTAGATGTAAATTGAGGGCCATTGTCAGAGACAAGAACATCAGGTAACCCGTGGGTTAATCTGAGCTTTCCCTGAGGAGTTAACCCAAGGCATATCTCAAAATGTTGGGTAGAACGCAATTCAGCCAGAAATCATAACTTTTGACAGAGAGCTCGGATTTCGGAAATAAACTCATTTTCATGTTACCCATGGGGAAAACGTTGAAAATCCACATCATTTTCTATTCAGGGCTTTCCCTGAGGAGTTAATCCTAGGCATATCTCAAAACTTGAGCAGAACTCAATTCAACTAGAAAACATAACTTTTGATGCAGAGCTCGGATTTCGAAAAGAATATCATTTTCATATTCCCCAGGGTGGAAAACGTTGAAAATCCACTTCATTTTCAGATCTGAGCTTTGCCTGAGGAGTTAGCCCCAGTCAAATGTCAAAATGTTGGGTAGAACTCAATTCAGCCAGAAATCATATCTTGTGACAGAGAGCTCGGATTTCGGAAATAAACTCATTTTCATGTTACCCAGGGTGGAAAACATTGAAAATCCACTTCATTTCTGGATCTCAGCTCTCCCTGAGGACTCATCGCAAGGCATATTTCAAAACGTTGCGTAGAACTCAATTCAGGCAGAAAACATAGCTTTCGATGCATATCAGATTTTGAAAAACGCTTTCTTTTCAAGTTCCCCAGAGTGGAAAACATTTTAAAATCCACTTCATTTTCAGATCTGAGCTTTCCCTGATGAGATATCCCAAGGCATATCGTAAAATGGTGGGTAGAACGCAATTCAACCAGAAAACATAACTTTTGACTCAGAGCTCGGATTTCGAAAAGAAGCTTATTTTCATGTTACCCAGTGGGAAAACGTTGAAAATCCACATCATTTTCCATTCAGGGCTTTCCCTGAGGAGTTAACCCAAGGCATATCTCAAAACTTGAGCAGAACTCAATTCAAATAGAAAACATAACTTTTGATGCAGAGCTCGGATTTCGAAAAGAATATCATTTTCATATTCCCCAGGTTGTAAAACGTTGAAAATCCACTTTATTTTCGGATCTGGGCTTTGCCTGAGGAGTTAGCCCCAGTCAATTGTAAAAATGTTGGGTAGAACTCAATTCAGCCAGAAATCATAACTTGTGACAGAGAGCTCGGATTTCAAAAATAAACTCATTTTTGTGTTACCCAGGGTGGAAAATGTTGAAAATCCACTTCATTTCTTCATCTCAGCTCTCCCTGAGGAGTTACGCCAAGGCGTATCTCAAAATGTTGGGTAGAACTCAATTCAGCCAGAAATCATAACCTTTGACAGAGAGCTCGTATTTCAAAAATAAACTCATTTTCATGTTACCCAGGGTGGAAAACATTGAAAATCCACTTCATTTTCAGATCTGAGCTCTCCCTGAAGAGTTAGCCCAAGTCAAATGACCTGGGGGTGGGTAGTTTAATTTGTTTGTTTTAGTGATTTTATTGTTTTAACTTTTGGTAATTTGGACTTGTTTTTTATTTGTATTGTTGTATATCTTTTGTATGTTCGCGCCCTGAGTCCTTAGGAGTAGGGCGGCATACAAGTCTAAATAAATAATAATAATAATAATAATAAACTGTTGGTTAGAACTCAATTCAGCCAGATTCTTCTGCGCATGCCTACCCGTTATGGCCGTTCACTGCTGAGCTCCGGACGGCAAGAGGGTTTGTTGGCTGTCTGAGAGGGTCTTGGAGGGAGCTTACGATTCCCGGAGTGCTCGCTCCCGACGTCGGATCCTTCAGGGTGGTTTTTTGAGATCTTTCACCGGGAGCCGCTGGACGTGGCTTGTCTGGGAGGCGGCTTTTTTCCGGGTCGCCGAGCCGGCGGGGCCATGTTTTTATGACTCAGCAGGACTCGTTAGCGCCCGCGGATGTGGCGACAAGCCCGGGGCGGTGGCGCGAGCGCCGGGATGCCCGGCGACACCACCTGTGTCTGGGGATTGCGGCGCGAGAAATGGCCGCCGGAAAGTGGAGGCTCCGAGGGTACTGGGCCTTGTGTTAGATCTCCAGCACCCTCAGCGGAGGACGGCGGCTGCGGGCTGTTGTTGGCCCCAATTTTACATCGGTCAAGGGCGGCCACAGTGGGATGACTGCCCCAAAAGGGGGGCTTTCTCCAGGAGCAGCGGCGGAAAGCAGTCCCAGAGTCACCAGAGTTGAGAACGGAGGAGTTGGAGCTGGCTCATCTGGCTGTCATGGTAGGTGGCGTTGCCCCTGCCCTTAGGCGAGGGGATTCCTGCCGGTGTGACCAGGTTGGCCATGAAGGCAGTGGAGACGCCAGCAGTTTTACCTCCCCCATGGGACTATGGCTGACGGTGGCAGGTGACTCTATGGACTCCAGGGAGGACTAGTGGTGGTGAACCTGGAGTCCATCGTCGGCCCAGCCTTTTTTTGGGATGGTTCTCTGCTGGAGCTCTATCTGCCAAGGGTCCAACCGCCCTCCTCTGGGACTATCGTGTGCCGGACTTTGGCCTCCCTTACTGGTCTCAGCCGCTATTTTTTTCCATCTTGTTTCTCGTGTTGCCTGTCCTTTTGCCATCCTTTGTCATCTGTCTGGAACGTCAAAGTACTCTTCCTGCTGGGAGTGAAATCCCAGCTGGCTCCATACCCTTTAACTTGGTTTATGGCTGCGGGTGTCTGGTTGTGCCCTGCTGGAGTGAGAGACCAGCAGGAGGGACACACTTTTCCCTATGCAGCCATTTAAGACCTTTTGTCTAGGCTTACATTGGAGATACGCGGTGGTGAGAGAGCGTGGCCTATTCAGATTGAGGTTTGAACATCTGCCAGGGTCTGCCGTGAGAGGGCAGCCTGGTTTTCGAATCTGGACTCTCTAATGGATAATATAATATCTTGGACTAGACCAAGTTATATACCAGACTTTGTTGCCGCTATTGTTGTCGTCATCTCTTTTACCCTCATGTCCGTTTTAGATATGCTTTTTATTATCGACGTACACGGTAGCAGAATTGCAGGCCCTGAGAGGACTCCCTCTCTCTCAGGTTTGCCCTATTGTACTATCTCCGGCCTACCTCGAGGATGGGTTATGGAACCGGAGAGATGGCATGGCAGAGGGGAGGGGTGGGGGTGGGGCTTAATAAATGCGAAAAGAGGGTCACTAGGGCCCTTTATTTAAATTTTAACCAATTTTTAGAAGGTTAGGAGGAGGGGGAAATGGCGTTGGGGGGGTGGATGCAGCCCGGTCCATGGGGGGGGCGGGAGCTGGGCTGGGGGGGCCAGGAGTGCAGGTGGGGACCGTAATCCCTAGGGGGCTGGATTGGCAGGAGACAAGGAGGCATGGGGCCAAATTATGTGTGGGGAGCGCGCCCTCGCTATCTTCGAGCGGTGGCGCGCTCAGGACCCTATGACCTCCTCCTTGGGGGCATGGGAACTGGGCCCTGGGCTCAGACTGGTGTATTTTAATGCAGGTCTGTGGCTTAATAAGGCCTCCCTCCTCGTGAGGTGATCGAGGAGGAGGCTGCGGACCTGGCCTGCATCACCGAGACCTGGTTGGGGCCAGAGGAGGGTCCTCTTGTTGATCTATGCCCCCAGGTTTTCGGATTTTGCACCGCTCTCGGGCCCAGGGGAGGGGGTGGTTGGAGTGCCGTGGTTATTCGGGAGACCTTGATTCCAAGGAGGTCGCGTTCCTGAGATAGGCGGTGGTGAGACTCTTCTCTTGAGGTGGGGGCCTGGTGATCGGGTGGGCTTGCTGCTGACATACCTTTCCCCAGCTGTGTAGGCAGCAGCCCTGCCTGGGCTTCTCGATGTCCTCTCGGGGGTGGCGGGGATCTCCCAGGGCTTATGGTCCTGGGTGATTTTAACCTGCCTTCCCTGGGGGGGGCATGGGTTTGGTCCAGGAATTCATGGCCTCCATGGGGCCATGGGTCTGACCCAGTTGGTTCAGGGCCCGACTCATGAGGGGGAAACACCCTGACCTAGTTTTCTCGGAACGGTGGCGGAGTGATATAGGGCAGGCTAGTTGTACGACCCTGCCCGTCCCATGGTCTGATCACTATCTCCTTCGGCTGGTCTTCCAACAGGCCGCTCCACAACGCTGGGATGAGGAGCCACTGAGATGGTTCTGCCCCAGACGCCTGATGGACCCTGAGAGGTTCCAGGTGGAACTGGGGTTTTTTCCCACTTCCCTTGCCCACAACTCTGCCGAGGACCCTAGCAGCCGCTTGGCAACAGGCTGCTGGGGCTGCCCTTGACAGAGTTGTCCCCCTGCGCCCTTAGGCACGTGGATCCCGGGTGGCTCCCTGGTATACAGAGGAGCTCCGAGAGATGAAGCGCCATCGGAGGGGTTTAGAGAGCAGGTGGAGGGCCACCCGCTCCCAATCTGATCGAATCCAGTTAAGAGCCCATATTAGGACTTACCTGGTAGCTAGAGGGAGGCGAGAAGGTCCTATCTCTCCACCTCATAGCGTCTGAGATAACTGCCCAGCCACCATGTTTAGGGCCACCCGCTCCTCCTATATCGGGGGAGATGGTGGACCTCTCGGGGAAGAGCTGAGGAATTTGGTCAATATCTGTTGGATAAAATTTCATGGATTCGGGGCGGAGGGTTGTGCTCCACCTTGCAGTGGTCTGAGGATAGTGGTGCAAGCAGTCTGGCCGATGTGATCTGGACTGAGTTCGATCCTGTTTCTGAGGATGAAGTGGACAGGATTATGCGGCGTCTGAGTTCCACCACATGTTTGTTGGACCCGTGCCCTTCTTGGTTGGCTTATACCGCCAGGGAGGTCACCTGCGGTTGGCTCCGGGCAGTGGTCAACGCTTCATTAAGGGAGGTGTCTTTCCTCCGCCCTGAAAGAGGCAGGCGTGGTGAGGCCCCTCCTGAAGAAGCCTGCCCTGGACCCGACCGTGTTAGACAACTTTCGTCCAGTCACAACCTTCGTTGTGGAGAGTGTGGTGGCTCAGCAGTTTCCACTTTTCCTGGATGAAGCTGACTACCTAGATCCGTACCAATCGGGCTTCCGGCCTGGTTTCAGCACGGAGACGGCATTGGTCGCACTGATGGATGATCTCTGGAGGGCCTGGGACAGGGGATTTTCCTCTGTCTGGTCCTATTAGACCTCTCAGCGGCTTTCGATACCATCGACGCCTCGGGGGGTTGGGAGTGGGGGGCACTGTACTTCGGTGGTTCTCCTCCTCTACCTTCGGGGCGGTCGCAATTGGTGTTGACGGGGGGACAGAGGTCGGCCCCAAGGGCATTCACTTGTGAGGTCCCTCAGGGGTCGGTCCTCCCCCCTTTTAGTCAATATCTACATGAAACCGCTGGGTGAGATCATCCGTGGTTTTGGGCTGAGATACCATCAGTATGTGATGATACTCAGCTATACATCTCCACCCCAGGCCAGATCAGTGATGCCCTCTCCGTGATGACTCGCTGTCTGGATGTGGTACGGACCTGGATGGACGGAAACATGCTTCGGCTCAACCCAGCCAAGACTGAGTGGCTGTACATACCGGCATCTCGGTCCAGTCAGGAGTGTCCATCGTTGACCTAGGGGGAGTGGTGTTGCCCCTGTGGATAGGGCGTGGAACCTGGGGGTCCTCCTGGATGCCCGGCTCCAATTGGAGGATCAGGTGGGGGCCGTCGCCAGGGGGGGCCTTTGCCAGGTCCGGCTGGTCCGCCAGCTTCGCCCGTTCTGGACCGAGATGCCTGCGTACGGTCATCATGCCCTTGTCACCTCGAACTCGACTACTGCAATGCTCTATTTAGGACTGCCCTTGCATACCATCGGAGGTTGCAGCTGGTGCAGAATGCGGCCCGTGCGGGTGGTGATGGGAGTTACCCGATTCTCCCATATTACCCCCCTCCTCGCGCGGTCCTGCATTGGTTGCCGGTTGTGCTCCGGGTGAGATTCAAGGTTCTGACTTTAACATTCAAAGTCCTACACGACAGGGTCCACCATATTTAAGGGAGCGGGCTCTGCCGATATCGAGCACCACCCGTCCATGCGGGCACATAGGCAAGACTCCCGGGGTCCGTCGGCAAGTCAAGTGGCTGGCGGTCCCAACGGCGGCGAGCCTATTCTGTAGCGGGCCCCGACTTATGGAATGAAAGCCTCTGGACCTCCGTCTGGCCATGACCTCCGCACCTTCCACCGCGACTTAAAGACCTGGTTGTTTGACCAAATCGGGCTGTGATTACCTCACCTGGGCCATGGGATAATTTTAATGTATTTTAATTTGGTTTTATTGGGCTTAAATTGTTTAATTTCTTTTTTAAATATTAGTATTGATATGTTTTAATGTGAGCAGCCCCGATCTTGGAGATGGGGCGGCATATAAGTCCAATAAAATAAATAAATAAATAAATAAATCATAACTTTTGACAGAGAGCTCGGATTTCGAAAATAAACTCATTTTCATGTTACCCATGGGGAAAACGTTGAAAATCCACATCATTTTCTATTCGGGGCTTTCCCTGAGGAGTTAACCCAAGGCATATCTCAAAACTTGAGCAGAACTCAATTCAGCTAGAAAACATAACTTTTGATGCAGAGCTCAGATTTCGAAAAGAATATCATTTTCATATTCCCCAGGGTGGAAAATGTTGAAAATCCACATCATTTTCGGATCCGGCCTTTGCCTGAGGAGTTAGCCCCAGTCAAATGTCAAAATGTTGGGTAGAACTCAATTCAGCCAGAAATCATATCTTGTGACAAAGAGCTCGAATTTCGGAAATAAACTCATTTTCATGTTACCCAGGGTGGAAAACATTGAAAATCCACTTCATTTCTGGATCTCAGCTCTCCCTGAGGAGTTATCGCAAGGCATATTTCAAAATGTTGTGTAGAACTCAATTCAGGCAGAAAACATAACTTTAGATGGATATCAGATTTTGAAAAATACTTTATTTTCAAGTTCCCCAGGGTGGAAAACTTTGAAAATCCACTTCATTTTCATATCCGAGCTTTCCCTGATGAGATATCCCAAGGCATATGTCAAAATGGTGGGTCAATTCAACCAGAAAACATAACTTTTGACTCAGAGCTCGGATTTCGAAAAGAAGCTTATTTTCATGTTGCCCAGGTTCGAAATCATTCCAAAACTACTTCATTTTCAGATCTGAGCTTTCCCTGAGGAGTTAACCCAAGGCATATTTCAAAATGTTGGGTAGAACTCGATTCAGCCAGAAATCATAACTTTTGACAGAGAGCTCGGATTTCGAAAATAAACTCATTTTCATGTTACCCATGGGGGAAACGTTGAAAATCCACATCATTTTCCATTCGGGGCTTTGCCTGAGGAGTTAACCCAAGGCATATCTCAAAACTTGAGTAAAACTCAACTCAGCTAGAAAACATAACTTTTGATGCAGAGCTCAGTTTTCGAAAAGAATATCATTTTCATATTCCCCAGGGTGGAAAACGTTGAAAATCCACTTTATTTTCGGATGTGGGCTTTGCCTGAGGAGTTAGCCCCAGTCAATTGTAAAAGTGTTAGGTAGAACTCAATTCAGCCAGAAATCATAACCTGTGACAGAGAGCTTGGATTTCAAAAATAAACTCATTTTCATGTTCCCCAGGGTGGAAAACTTTGAAAATCCACTTCATTTTCGATCCCGGGTTTTCCCTGAGGAGTTATCCCAAGGCAAATCTCAAAATGTTGTATGGAACTCAATTCAGGCAGAAAACATAACTTTTGACTCAGAGCTCGGATTCCGAAAAGAAGCTTATTTTCATCTTACCGAGGGTGGAAAACGTTTTAAAATCCACTTCATTTTCAGATCTGAGCTCTCCCTGAAGAGTTAGCCCAAGTCAAATGTCAAAATGTTGGTTAGAACTCAATTCAGCCAGAAATCATAACTTTTGACTCAGAGCTCAGATTTCGAAAATAAACTCATTTTCATGTTACCCATGGGGAAAACGTTGAAAATCCACATCATTTTCCATTCGGGGCTTTCCCTGAGGAGTTAACCCAAGGCATATCTCAAAACTTGAGCAGAACTCAATTCAACTGGAAAACATAACTTTTGATGCAGAGCTCGGATTTCGAGAAGAATATCATTTTCATATTCCCCAGGGTGGAAAACGTTGAAAATCCACTTTCCATTCGGATCTGGGCTTTGCCTGAGGAGTTAACCCAAGGCATATCTCAAAATGTTGGGTAGAACTCAATTCAGCCAGAAATCATAACTTTTGACAGAGAGCTTGGATTTCGAAAATAAACTCATTGTCATGTTACCCAGTGGGAAAATGTTGAAAATCCACATCATTTTCCATTCAGGGCTTTCCCTGAGGAGTTAACCCAAGGGATATCTCAAAACTTGAGTAGAACTCAATTCAGCTAGAAAACTTAACTTTTGATGCAGAGCTCTGTTTTCGAAAAGAATATCATTTTCATATCCCCCAGGGTGGAAAACGTTGAAAATCCACTTTATTTTTGGATCTGGGCTTTGCCTGAGGAGTTAGCCCAAGTCAATTGTAAAAATGTTGGGTAGAACTCAATTCAGCCAGAAATCATAACTTGTGACAGAGAGCTCGGATTTCAAAAATAAACTCATTTTCATGTTACCCAGGGTGGAAAATGTTGAAAATCCACATCATTTTCAGATCTGAGCTTTCCCTGAGGAGTTACCCCAAGGCATATCTCAAAATGTTGGGTAGAACTCAATTCAGCCAGAAATCATAACTTTTGACACAGAGCTCGGATTTCGGAAAAAACTCATTTTCATGTTACCCAGGGTGGAAAACGTTGAAAATCCACTTTATTTTCGGATCTGGGCTTTGCCTGAGGAGTTAGCCCCAGTCAATTGTAAAAATGTTGGGTAGAACTCAATTCAGCCAGAAATCATAACTTGTGACAGAGAGCTCGGATTTCAAAAATAAACTCATTTTCATGTTACCCAGGGTGGAAAATGTTGAAAATCCACATCATTTTCAGATCTGAGCTTTCCCTGAGGAGTTAACCCAAGGCATATCTCAAAACTTGAGCAGAACTCAATTCAACTGGAAAACATAACTTTTGATGCAGAGCTCGGATTTCGAGAAGAATATCATTTTCATATTCCCCAGGGTGGAAAACGTTGAAAATCCACTTTATTTTCGGATGTGGGCTTTGCCTGAGGAGTTAGCCCCAGTCAATTGTAAAAAGTGTTAGGTAGAACTCAATTCAGCCAGAAATCATAACCTGTGACAGAGAGCTTGGATTTCAAAAATAAACTCATTTTCATGTTCCCCAGGGTGGAAAACTTTGAAAATCCACTTCATTTTCGATCCCGGGTTTTCCCTGAGGAGTTATCCCAAGGCAAATCTCAAAATGTTGTATGGAACTCAATTCAGGCAGAAAACATAACTTTTGACTCAGAGCTCGGATTCCGAAAAGAAGCTTATTTTCATCTTACCGAGGGTGGAAAACGTTTTAAAATCCACTTCATTTTCAGATCTGAGCTCTCCCTGAAGAGTTAGCCCAAGTCAAATGTCAAAATGTTGGTTAGAACTCAATTCAGCCAGAAATCATAACTTTTGACTCAGAGCTCAGATTTCGAAAATAAACTCATTTTCATGTTACCCATGGGAAAACGTTGAAAATCCACATCATTTTCCATTCGGGGCTTTCCTGAGGAGTTAACCCAAGGCATATCTCAAAACTTGAGCAGAACTCAATTCAACTGGAAAACATAACTTTTGATGCAGAGCTCGGATTTCGAGAAGAATATCATTTTCATATTCCCAGGGTGGAAAACGTTGAAAATCCACTTTCCATTCGGATCTGGGCTTTGCCTGAGGAGTTAACCCAAGGCATATCTCAAAATGTTGGGTAGAACTCAATTCAGCCAGAAATCATAACTTTTGACAGAGAGCTCGGATTTTGAAAATAAACTCATTTTCATGTTACCCAGTGGGAAAATGTTGAAAATCCACATCATTTTCCATTCAGGGCTTTCCCTGAGGAGTTAACCCAAGGGATATCTCAAAACTTGAGTAGAACTCAATTCAGCTAGAAAACTTAACTTTTGATGCAGAGCTCTGTTTTCGAAAAGAATATCATTTTCATATCCCCCAGGGTGGAAAACGTTGAAAATCCACTTTATTTTTGGATCTGGGCTTTGCCTGAGGAGTTAGCCCCAGTCAATTGTAAAAATGTTGGGTAGAACTCAATTCAGCCAGAAATCATAACTTGTGACAGAGAGCTCGGATTTCAAAAATAAACTCATTTTCATGTTACCCAGGGTGGAAAATGTTGAAAATCCACATCATTTTCAGATCTGAGCTTTCCCTGAGGAGTTAACCCAAGGCATATCTCAAAATGTTGGGTAGAACTCAATTCAGCCAGAAATCATAACTTTTGACAGAGAGCTCGGATTTCGGAAAAAACTCATTTTCATGTTACCCAGGGTGGAAAACGTTGAAAATCCACTTTATTTTCGGATCTGGGCTTTGCCTGAGGAGCCCCAGTCAATTGTAAAAATGTTGGGTAGAACTCAATTCAGCCAGAAATCATAACTTGTGACAGAGAGCTCGGATTTCAAAAATAAACTCATTTTCATGTTACCCAGGGTGGAAAATGTTGAAAATCCACATCATTTTCAGATCTGAGCTTTCCCTGAGGAGTTAACCCAAGGCATATCTCAAAACTTGAGCAGAACTCAATTCAACTGGAAAACATAACTTTTGATGCAGAGCTCGGTTTGAGAAGAATATCATTTTCATATTCCCCAGGGTGGAAAACGTTGAAAATCCATTTTCCATTCGGATCTGGGCTTTGCCTGAGGAGTTAACCCAAAGCATATCTCAAAATGTTGGGTAGAACTCAATTCAGCCAGAAATCATAACTTTTGACAGAGAGCTTGGATTTCGAAAATAAACTCATTGTCATGTTACCCAGTGGGAAAATGTTGAAAATCCACATCATTTTCCATTCAGGGCTTTCCCTGAGGAGTTACCCAAGGATATCTCAAAACTTGGGTAGAACTCAATTCAGCTAGAAAACATAACTTTTGATGCAGAGCTCTGTTTTGAAAGAATATCATTTTCATATCCCCAGGGTGGAAAACGTTGAAAATCCACTTTATTTTCGGATCTGGGCTTTGCCTGAGGAGTTAGCCCCAGTCAATTGTAAAAATGTTGGGTAGAACTCAATTCAGCCAGAAATCATAACTTGTGACAGAGAGCTCGGATTTCAAAAATAAACTCATTTTCATGTTACCCAGGGTGGAAAATGTTGAAAATCCACTTCATTTTCAGATCTGAGCTTTCCCTGATATGATATCCCAAGGCATATCTCAAAATGGTGGGTAGAAGGCAATTCAACCAGAAAACATAACTTTTGACTCAGAGCTCGGATTTCGAAAAGAAGCTTATTTTCATGTTCCCCAGGTTGGAAATCATTCCAAATCTACTTCATTTTCGGGTCGAGCTTTCCGTGTGGTGTTAGCAGGCATATCTCAAAATGTTGGGTAGAACTCAATTCAGCCAGAAATCATAACCTTTGACAGAGAGCTCGGATTTTGAAAATAAACTCATTTTCATGTTACCCAGGGTGGAAAACGTTGAAAATCCACTTCATTTTCAGATCTGAGCTTTCCCTGAGGAGTTAACCCAAGGCATATTTCAAAATGTTGGGTAGAACTCAATTCAGCTAGAAAACATAACTTTTGATGCAGAGCTCAGTTTTTGAAAAGAATATCATTTTCATACTCCCCAGGGTGGAAAACGTTGAAAATCCACTTTATTTTCGGATCTGGGCTTTGCCTGAGGAGTTAGCCCCAGTCAATTGTAAAAGTGTTAGGTAGAACTCAATTCAGCCAGAAATCATAACCTGTGACAGAGAGCTTGGATTTCAAAAATAAACTCATTTTCATGTTCCCCAGGGTGGAAAACTTTGAAAATCCACTTCATTTTCGATCCGGGTTTTCCTGAGGAGTTATCCCAAGGCAAATCTCAAAATGTTGTATGGAACTCAATTCAGGCAGAAAACATAACTTTTGACTCAGAGCTCGGATTCGAAAAAGCTTATTTTCATCTTACCGAGGGTGGAAAACGTTTTAAAATCCACTTCATTTTCAGATCTGAGCTCTCCCTGAAGAGTTAGCCCAAGTCAAATGTCAAAATGTTGGTTAGAACTCAATTCAGCCAGAAATCATAACTTTTGACTCAGAGCTCAGATTTCGAAAATAAACTCATTTTCATGTTACCCATGGGGAAAACGTTGAAAATCCACATCATTTTCCATTCGGGGCTTTCCCTGAGGAGTTAACCCAAGGCATATCTCAAAACTTGAGTAGAACTCAATTCAACTGGAAAACATAACTTTTGATGCAGAGCTCGGATTTGAAAGAATATCATTTTCATATTCCCCAGGGTGGAAAACGTTGAAAATCCACTTTCCATTCGGATCTGGGCTTTGCCTGAGGAGTTAACCCAAGGCATATCTCAAAATGTTGGGTAGAACTCAATTCAGCCAGAAATCATAACTTTTGACAGAGAGCTCGGATTTTGAAAATAAACTCATTGTCATGTTGCCCAGTGGGAAAATGTTGAAAATCCACATCATTTTCCATTCAGGGCTTTCCCTGAGGAGTTAACCCAAGGGATATCTCAAAACTTGAGTAGAACTCAATTCAGCTAGAAAACTTAACTTTTGATGCAGAGCTCTGTTTTCGAAAAGAATATCATTTTCATATCCCCCAGGTTGGAAAATGTTGAAAATCCACTTTATTTTCGGATCTGGGCTTTGCCTGAGGAGTTAGCCCCAGTCAATTGTAAAAATGTTGGGTAGAACTCAATTCAGCCAGAAATCATAACTTGTGACAGAGAGCTCGGATTTCAAAAATAAACTCATTTTCATGTTACCCAGGGTGGAAAATGTTGAAAATCCACATCATTTTCAGATCTGAGCTTTCCCTGAGGAGTTAACCCAAGGCATATCTCAAAATGTTGGGTAGAACTCAATTCAGCCAGAAATCATAACTTTTGACAGAGAGCTCGGATTTCAGAAAAACTCATTTTCATGTTACCCAGGGTGGAAAACGTTGAAAATCCACTTTATTTTCGGATCGGGCTTTGCCTGAGGAGTTAGCCCCAGTCAATTGTAAAAAGTTGGGTAGAACTCAATTCAGCCAGAAATCATAACTTGTGACAGAGAGCTCAGATTTCAAAAATAAACTCATTTTCATGTTACCCAGGGTGGAAAATGTTGAAAATCCACATCATTTTCGGATCCGGCTTTGCCTGAGGAGTTAGCCCCAGTCAAATCTCAAAATGTTGGGTAGAACTCAATTCAGCCAGAAATCATAACTTTGACAAAGAGCTCGAATTTCGAAATAAACTCATTTTCATGTTACCCAGGGTGGAAAACATTGAAAATCCACTTCATTTCTGGATCTCAGCTCTCCTGAGGAGTTATCCAAGGCATATTTCAAAATGTTGTGTAGAACTCAATTCAGGCAGAAAACATAACTTTAGATGGATATCAGATTTTGAAAATACTTTATTTTCAAGTTCCCCAGGGTGGAAAACGTTGAAAATCCACTTCATTTTCAGATCTGAGCTTTCCCTGATATGATATCCCAAGGCATATCTCAAAATGGTGGGTAGAAGGCAATTCAACCAGAAAACATAACTTTTGACTCAGAGCTCGGATTTCGAAAAGAAGCTTATTTTCATGTTCCCCAGGTTGGAAATCATTCCAAATCTACTTCATTTTCGGGTCCGAGCTTTCCGTGTGGTGTTAGCACAGGGCATATCTCAAAATGTTGGGTAGAACGCAATTCAGCCAGAAATCATAACCTTTGACAGAGAGCTCGGATTTTGAAAATAAACTCATTTTCATGTTACCCAGGGTGGAAAACGTTGAAAATCCACTTCATTTTCAGATCTGAGCTTTCCCTGAGGAGTTAACCCAAGGCATATTTCAAAATGTTGGGTAGAACTCAATTCAGCTAGAAAACATAACTTTTGATGCAGAGCTCAGTTTTTGAAAAGAATATCATTTTCATACTCCCCAGGGTGGAAAACGTTGAAAATCCACTTTATTTTCGGATCTGGGCTTTGCCTGAGGAGTTAGCCCCAGTCAATTGTAAAAGTGTTAGGTAGAACTCAATTCAGCCAGAAATCATAACCTGTGACAGAGAGCTTGGATTTCAAAATAAACTCATTTTCATGTTCCCCAGGGTGGAAAACTTTGAAAATCCACTTCATTTTCGATCCCGGGTTTTCCCTGAGGAGTTATCCCAAGGCAAATCTCAAAATGTTGTATGGAACTCAATTCAGGCAGAAAACATAACTTTTGACTCAGAGCTCGGATTCAAAGAAGCTTATTTTCATCTTACCGAGGGTGGAAAACGTTTAAAATCCACTTCATTTTCAGATCTGAGCTCTCCCTGAAGAGTTAGCCCAAGTCAAATGTCAAAATGTTGGTTAGAACTCAATTCAGCCAGAAATCATAACTTTTGACTCAGAGCTCAGATTTCGAAAATAAACTCATTTTCATGTTACCCATGGGGAAAACGTTGAAAATCCACATCATTTTCCATTCGGGCTTTCCCTGAGGAGTTAACCCAAGGCATATCTCAAAACTTGAGCAGAACTCAATTCAACTGGAAAACATAACTTTTGATGCAGAGCTCGGATTTCGAGAAGAATATCATTTTCATATTCCCCAGGGTGGAAAACGTTGAAAATCCACTTTCCATTCGGATCTGGGCTTTGCCTGAGGAGTTAACCCAAGGCATATCTCAAAATGTTGGGTAGAACTCAATTCAGCCAGAAATCATAACTTTTGACAGAGAGCTCGGATTTTGAAAATAAACTCATTGTCATGTTGCCCAGTGGGAAAATGTTGAAAATCCACATCATTTTCCATTCAGGGCTTTCCCTGAGGAGTTAACCCAAGGGATATCTCAAAACTTGAGTAGAACTCAATTCAGCTAGAAAACTTAACTTTTGATGCAGAGCTCTGTTTTCGAAAAGAATATCATTTTCATATCCCCAGGTGGAAAACGTTGAAAATCCACTTTATTTTCGGATCTGGGCTTTGCCTGAGGAGTTAGCCCCAGTCAATTGTAAAAATGTTGGGTAGAACTCAATTCAGCCAGAAATCATAACTTGTGACAGAGAGCTCGGATTTCAAAAATAAACTCATTTTCATGTTACCCAGGGTGGAAAATGTTGAAAATCCACATCATTTTCAGATCTGAGCTTTCCCTGAGGAGTTAACCCAAGGCATATCTCAAAATGTTGGGTAGAACTCAATTCAGCCAGAAATCATAACTTTTGACAGAGAGCTCGGATTTCAGAAAAAACTCATTTTCCTGTTACCCAGGGTGGAAAACGTTGAAAATCCACTTTATTTTCGGATCCGGGCTTTGCCTGAGGAGTTAGCCCCAGTCAATTGTAAAAATGTTGGGTAGAACTCAATTCAGCCAGAAATCATAACTTGTGACAGAGATCTCAGATTTCAAAAATAAACTCATTTTCATGTTACCCAGGGTGGAAAATGTTGAAAATCCACATCATTTTCGGATCCGGCCTTTGCCTGAGGAGTTAGCCCCAGTCAAATGTCAAAATGTTGGGTAGAACTCAATTCAGCCAGAAATCATATCTTGTGACAAAGAGCTCGAATTTCGGAAATAAACTCATTTTCATGTTACCCAGGGTGGAAAACATTGAAAATCCACTTCATTTCTGGATCTCAGCTCTCCCTGAGGAGTTATCGCAAGGCATATTTCAAAATGTTGTGTAGAACTCAATTCAGGCAGAAAACATAACTTTAGATGGATATCAGATTTTGAAAAATACTTTATTTTCAAGTTCCCCAGGGTGGAAAACGTTGAAAATCCACTTCATTTTCAGATCTGAGCTTTCCCTGATATGATATCCCAAGGCATATCTCAAAATGGTGGGCAGAAGGCAATTCAACCAGAAAACATAACTTTTGACTCAGAGCTCGGATTTCGAAAAGAAGCTTATTTTCATGTTCCCCAGGTTGGAAATCATTCCAAATCTACTTCATTTTCGGTCCGAGCTTTCCGTGTGGAGTTAGCACAGGGCATATCTCAAAATGTTGGGTAGAACTCAATTCAGCCAGAAATCATAACCTTTGACAGAGAGCTCGGATTTTGAAAATAAACTCATTTTCATGTTACCCAGGGTGGAAAACGTTGAAAATCCACTTCATTTTCAGATCTGAGCTTTCCCTGAGGAGTTAACCCAAGGCATATTTCAAAATGTTGGGTAGAACTCAATTCAGCTAGAAAACATAACTTTTGATGCAGAGCTCAGTTTTTGAAAAGAATATCATTTTCATACTCCCCAGGGTGGAAAACGTTGAAAATCCACTTTATTTTCGGATCTGGGCTTTGCCTGAGGAGTTAGCCCCAGTCAATTGTAAAATGTTAGGTAGAACTCAATTCAGCCAGAAATCATAACCTGTGACAGAGAGCTTGGATTTCAAAAATAAACTCATTTTCATGTTCCCCAGGGTGGAAAACTTTGAAAATCCACTTCATTTTCGATGCCCGGGTTTTCCCTGAGGAGTTATCCCAAGGCAAATCTCAAAATGTTGTATGGAACTCAATTCAGGCAGAAAACATAACTTTTGACTCAGAGCTCGGATTCGAAAAGAAGCTTATTTTCATCTTACCAGGGTGGAAAACGTTTTAAAATCCACTTCATTTTCAGATCTGAGCTCTCCTGAAGAGTTAGCCCAAGTCAAATGTCAAAATGTTGGTTAGAACTCAATTCAGCCAGAAATCATAACTTTTGACTCAGAGCTCAGATTTCGAAAATAAACTCATTTTCATGTTACCCATGGGGAAAACGTTGAAAATCCACATCATTTTCCATTCGGGCTTTCCCTGAGGAGTTAACCCAAGGCATATCTCAAAACTTGAGCAGAACTCAATTCAACTGGAAAACATAACTTTTGATGCAGAGCTCGGATTTCGAGAAGAATATCATTTTCATATTCCCCAGGGTGGAAAACGTTGAAAATCCACTTTCCATTCGGATCTGGGCTTTGCCTGAGGAGTTAACCCAAGGCATATCTCAAAATGTTGGGTAGAACTCAATTCAGCCAGAAATCATAACTTTTGACAGAGAGCTCGGATTTTGAAAATAAACTCATTGTCATGTTGCCCAGTGGGAAAATGTTGAAAATCCACATCATTTTCCATTCAGGGCTTTCCTGAGGAGTTAACCCAAGGGATATCTCAAAACTTGAGTAGAACTCAATTCAGCTAGAAAACTTAACTTTTGATGCAGAGCTCTGTTTTCGAAAAGAATATCATTTTCATATCCCCCAGGGTGGAAAACGTTGAAAATCCACTTTATTTTTGGATCTGGGCTTTGCCTGAGGAGTTAGCCCCAGTCAATTGTAAAAATGTTGGGTAGAACTCAATTCAGCCAGAAATCATAACTTGTGACAGAGAGCTCGGATTTCAAAAATAAACTCATTTTCATGTTACCCAGGGTGGAAAATGTTGAAAATCCACATCATTTTCAGATCTGAGCTTTCCCTGAGGAGTTAACCCAAGGCATATCTCAAAATGTTGGGTAGAACTCAATTCAGCCAGAAATCATAACTTTTGACAGAGAGCTCGGATTTGAAAAACTCATTTTCATGTTACCCAGGGTGGAAAACGTTGAAAATCCACTTTATTTTCGGATCTGGGCTTTGCCTGAGGAGTTAGCCCCAGTCAATTGTAAAAATGTTGGGTAGAACTCAATTCAGCCAGAAATCATAACTTGTGACAGAGAGCTCGGATTTCAAAAATAAACTCATTTTCATGTTACCCAGGGTGGAAAATGTTGAAAATCCACATCATTTTCAGATCTGAGCTTTCCCTGAGGAGTTAACCCAAGGCATATCTCAAAATGTTGGGTAGAACTCAATTCAGCCAGAAATCATAACTTTTGACAGAGCTCGGTTCGGAAAAAACTCATTTTCATGTTACCCAGGGTGGAAAATGTTGAAAATCCACTTCATTTCTGGATCTCAGCTCTCCCTGAGGAGTTATCGCAAGGCATATTTCAAAACGTTGCGTAGAAGTCCATTCAGGCAGAAAACATAACTTTGATGCATATCAGATTTTGAAAAAAGGGACTTCGGTTGGCTGTCAGAGGAAAACGTCGGGCAGACAACTCTGCGGGCGATGGACCTTCATTCATCGCTCAGCAGGGGCTCTCGAGTTCAAAGGGGCTTGGAGAGCTCCTGAAGGAGAGGTCCCAGAGAAGCTTCAGATGGCGGTCTGTGGCGAATCGGGTGAACCAAGAACAGCGGCGGGGAGTGGGAGGCCAGCAATGGCCACCCAAGTGCTGACAGCCGACCACACTAGCGGTGACCAAGCGGAACCTAAGGTACAGCTTTGCAAGTTCAAAGATCATCCAGTAAGCAAAGAATTAAATAAGGACAATTCAGGCGTAATAAATAGCTCAATTTAAAGGGTGGTTCTTGGCGAGATCCATGGTGGCGGAAGAAGGGAAAGGAATGAAAGTTCAAATCGTTAGAAGGAGAAGAGAGGATTAGACAATTGAATAAATATATGCTGCTTGAATAAGGCGTGTGTGGCTTCGGGTTAGACTCTAACAGATCTGAAACAAGAAATAGAGATCTGTTTCCCTCTGTTTTAACTAAAAGATAGCAGCGGAGTTGACTGAAACGGCGCTGTGGACCTTTATAAATCAAATCTTCAGGCGAAGGTTCGGGAAAATAGGATCGAAGGAGAGACGATTTAACAAACCTCAAGACAATAGTTAAATAGACTTGGACTTTATTGATCTGATCTGATTTCAATAAGAAAGCTCGCTGAGTCATATAGAATCTTTCATTGGAAACAACATCCGGAAGATAGCAATTAACGGGAGAAGAGGAAACAGGAGGAAGACTAAAAGGAAACTTCATGAGTCACGTTGTAGCACGAAGGAGCGGAACTGAACAGTGATACATTATACTTTTTGCGTTACTTTCTCTTTTTAAGCTTTAAGCTTTAACTTTGCAACTCTCAGACTCTTATTTAATTCGATTTTTTTCTCTCTTTCCTTCTTTTTCTTACTAGATACCCTCCCTTTCCATACCCCCTTTTTTCTCTCTTTACTGCCATTGCACATTTAGAAGTCTTTCCTAATATTTAAACATTTATTTATTTAAAACTATTGAACTATATAACTGATAAGTTAATTAATTTAGTATCATAATAGTTGATTTAGAAACAAACTACCCATAATTGTTTATGAGTTAATGAAATTAGAGTATTTAGAATAATTAATTAATTAATTGAAGAAAGTAACTAAAGCTATTATTAGTATTCTTTAATCACTGACTTAATGAAACTGTTGGAATAATAGGTAAAACTTTGATATATAGCAGATAAGTATTGAATAAGTATAACTACATTATATTATTAGCAACATATATTGAGATAATTTTGTTGATACAGAAAATACTTTAATTATAGTTCTTACGTTAGCTAGGAGAATATAGATATACTCTTTTTTCTTTTCTATTCTTTTTATGAATTTATGAAAAGGGGAGGAGATTGGGAAACAGAGGGATCTGAAGGAAAGAAAATAAGGGAGAAAGTAAACTTTAACTGTCACTGTGCGAAAACTGTAGGTAAACCTTGGAAAATGATGGGCACTACCAATGTCTCTAGGATTGGTACAGTTAGAAAAATACCTACCCAATCATTAACTACTACAACGGTGCTGAGTCCCTCTGCACAGAGGGCTATTGATGAGATGCTCCCAAAAGAACGTTCCAACTCTTCAAAGGACCTACAAGGTCTATTATTAAGTATGCAAGAAATGATGGTTAAAACCACGAGGAGATGAAAAACGAAATAGGGTCTGTGAGAACAGATTTAAAGGACAAAATACAAAAGATAGATGAAAAATTTGAAATATTTCAGCAAGAGATGAGGAAAAATCAGGAGAAAATATTAGAAATTGAAACAAGGGTGCACAAGGAGGAAAAAGAGTAGATGAATTAACAGAAAAGTTAGAAAGAGAGAATAAAGAATTAGAAACAGCGATAATCCATCTCGAATCGGAAAAAGCAGCCCACTATCTGAGATTACAAAATGTAAGAGAAGAAAAGGGAGAAAACCTATGGGAGGTCATTGCAGGTATACTAGCTGACTTACTGGAGATAGAAAAAAGATTTAATGAAGGAAATTGATGAACTATACAGGGTTCAAACTAATTATGCAAGGAGATTCAATTTGCCAAGAGAGGTACATGTCAAGCTGGTTAAGAAATCCCTTAGGGACGAAATTTTACATAGATCTAGGGATAATACTTTAGAATATGCTGACAAACCAATAACAGTACTCAAACAAACCCCTAAAAGAATAAGAGACTTAAGAAGACCCTATCAATTTTTAACAGCTAGACTTATAAAACAAAGTATTAACTTTAGATGGCTGGTCCCAGAAGGTATAATGGTGACTTGGTGCGATAAGAAATACAAATTAGATACCATAGAGAAGGCAGAGATGTTTTCGATCAACAATTAAATAGAGAGGGGGAAGATGAAGATCGGGAAGGAATGAGAAAAGAGGAAAGGGAAAGACCAGAGGCACATAAAAAGGTAAATATAATAGATAATAAAGATGACAATAACGGGAAAGGGGAACTTGCAGAAGAGCCCAAAGACATTAGAATTACAAGAAGTGCCAAGTACAGGATCCAATAAAAATATAAATTTGTGTGATTGCATATCTTGGAATATAAATGGATTAAACTCCCCGGTAAAAAGGAAAAAGCTTTTTAAATACTTACAAATACAAAAAGCTGATATCATAGCACTACAAGAAGTTCACATTGCCCAGAAACATTTATTAGAGAATAAAAAATTAGGGAATTTGTTTGCGGCCTTAGATCAAAAGAAAAAGAGAGGAGTAGTACTTTATATAAAGGACAAGATTCCTGCTTCACTAATATATTCAGATAAAGAAGGCAGGATACTCATGGTAGAAGTCGAATTAAGAAAGACTAAATGCCTATTAGTTGTAATTTATGCACCAAACGGCCCCAAGAATCCTTCTTCCAAAAACTATATAATAAACTTAAAGAATTACAATATCAAGAACTATCTATTATAGGAGATTTTAATGCGGTCATAGATAAATCACTAGACTACAAGGGAAACAATATCAACTTAGAAAAGAAAAAAAGTTACCAAAAGTATTTTTCGACCTCATTAAAGAATTCAACATTAGCGATGCCTGGAGAGAAAGGAATATAGGGAAAAAACAGTTCACTTACTACTCCAACCGCCACATGTCTTGGTCAAGACTCGACATGATGTGGATGACCAAAAATTAAATTCAGAAATTGAGACATGACAATGGAACCAAACGTATTAGCAGATCATAATATGATTAGGCTCAGGTGGGAGGGACAACAACAACAACCAATGAATTGGACGCTCAGAGGTCGATTTTAAAAGGAAACATTTAATAAAATGTTGATAAAGGAGTTAAATTTTTTTCCAAGAAAATAATCCCCAGGACACCTCTCTACAAAATAACTGGGATACGGTCAAAGCAGTAATGAGAGGAGTGTCCATTAAATATATGGCCAGGAAAAACAGGGAAAAAAGACAAAAGAGAACAAAATTACAACAGGAATATAACGAATGGGATGAGAAATTGCAGACCGCACCACAGGACAAACAAGTTAAACTAAAATTGGATATAATTAAACATAAAATAAATTTAATTGACAAGGAAGAATTAGCCCAGAAATTAAAGAAGACAAAGCAATATCAATTTGAAAATGCAAATAAACCAGGGCGCTGGCTAGCCTCTAAACTTAAGAAACAGAACGAAAAGAGATGGGTCACTAAATTAAGAAATGAACAAGGGGAGATATGTTTCAAAGAGGAAGAAAAAAGGCAGATTATCCAAAAATATTATAATGATTTATATACAGAGACAAACCACACAACAGAAGATCAAATCCAAAACTATTTAAAAAATGCTGATTTCACAGAAATCTCAGAGGAGGATAAGGAATCTCTAAATCACACCATAACTCTTCAAGAAGTCTATGAGGCCATCAACAGGCAAAAAATAGATAAAGCTCCGGGGCCAGATGGCCTCCCGGCCGAAATTTATAAAACACAACAGGAAATTTTAGGAAAGGAAATGTTAAAAATTTTAATGAAGTTTTAGACAATGCGAAATGTCCCCAATCATGGCAAGAAGCAAAAATATCCATTATTCCCAAAGCAGGTACCGATTTAACAGACCCGGGGAACTATCGACCAATCTCCCTCCTTAACGTAGACTACAAAATTTTCATGACTATTTTGGCTGAAAGATTAAAAAAAATACTTAATAAACTCATATCTACTGACCAAAATGGTTTTCTCCCACAGAGACATCTTAGAAATAATATCAGGGTAACATTAGATGTATTAGAATACTACGAGAGAGTGCAGAACAAGCAGCACTACTATTTTTAGATGCCCAAAAGGCATTTGATAATGTGAAATGGGATTTTATTTTATAACAAAGCAAATATTTGAATTTAGGACCCAAATTTGTAAATGTAATCAAGGCTATTTACCAAAAACAAAAGCTACAATTTTAATTAATGGGGACTTACAGAAAAATTTCAAATACAGAAGGGAACTAGACAAGGATGTCCACTGTCACCATTGTTGTTTATTATGACCTTAGAGGCTTTAATCAGGACAATTAAAAAAGAAAGTGACATAAAAGGATTAAAAATAAAAAGGGAAGAGTTCAAATTACAAGCATTCGCCGACGATCTACTTTTTATCCTAGAAGAACCACAAACTTCTGGACCTAAACTATTAGAAAAATTGGATGAATTTGGTCTTGTAGCGGGTCTAAAGGTAAATAAAAATAAAACAAAAATGATTACTAAAAATATGACAAATAAACAGAAAGAATTACTGGTGGCAACAATGGGCATTGAGATTGTTGAAAAAATAAAATATTTAGGAATTATTATATCAGCCAGGCATAGCACACTTAAGAAGGATAATTATGACCCTCTTATTAAACGAATAAGGGAAGATTTAAGAAGATGGAATAATTTAAACTTATCTTTTATGGGCAGGATAGCCACGATAAAAATGAATATTTTACCTAAAATTTTATTCCTCTTTCAAAATGCCCCTATAAAACTAAAAAAACCTTCTTTGATGAACTGAATAGATTAATATTAAACTTTATTTGGCAAAAGAAAAGGCCGAGGATAAAATTAAAATTATTACAGGATGCCACGGAGAGAGGGGGTTTGGCCTACCTGACTGGGAGTTGTATCATAGTGCTGCAACAATGACCTGGTTAAAAGATTGGATTAATCACACAAATACAAGAATATTAACATTAGAAGGATACAACCTCCAGTCAGGATGGCACGCCTTTCTTGGACAAGACAGCATAAAGGGATACAGCTACGTGCAAAAACATAAAGTTAGACAGACACTTTTACATACCTGGTTTAAAATTAAGAAACAAATGTACATTCAAACTCCAATTTGGTTATCGACACTAGAAGCCTTGATGCACCCACATCTACTACGATACGATAAAATCATTACCTATGAAGAACTATTAGATGAAAAAGGGGATCTACAAACTAGGCAGCAGTTGAGTGAGCAGGGAATAGAACTGGAATGGTGGGCCTATCTGCAACTCCAATCTAAACAAAAAAAACAAAAAGGAATTGGGCATTAGCAAAACTAGGACGGAATTAGATGAAATTTTGCTAGGACCAGATGAAAAAATGATTAAAAAAACTTATCGGGTACTATTACAAGCCAAATTAGAAGAAGAAAATGTGAAGGAAACAATGATACTATGGATGAGAAATTTTGGTCACAACATAAATTTGGATGATTGGCAGAACATCTGGACTAGAAATAAAAAAATAACTTTAGCAATTCCATATAAGGAAAACTTATACAAACTATTCTACAGATGGCATATAACACCAACAAGACTAGCCAAAATAAATAATAAATTTTCCCCTATCTGTTGGAAGTGTAACAAGGAAAGAGGTACATATTACCATATATGGTGGAGTTGCAGAAAGGCCCAGGAATTTTGGAATGAAATATACAAATGGTTACGAGAAATCTGTGATGAGGAGATATACTTTAAACCAGAATTCTTTTACTTGGAATTACAAATAAGATATACCGAAGGAAATTTTCTACTTAATGATTCATATTATCACAGCAGCGAGGATGACTTTTGCACAAAACTGGAAAAACATTGAAACTCCAACGGAAGCAGAATTAATAAGGAAAATTATTGAGTGCGCGGAGATGGACAAATTGACAATGGAAATCAAAAATAAGGAAGAAACGGACTATTACAAAATATGGAACAATTTCTATGGATGGCTAGATAAGAGAAAGATCCAATAGCTTTCCTGAATTGGACTTAACAAATGATGGACAATGAGTGATACGAGCTCAGCAGTACTTGGTTCGAATTTAATGTATGTTTTTTCTTTGGTTATGTTTTGCTTATGTCTTTGTTTGTCTGTGTGTGATTACTTAATAAAAACTTATTAAAAAAAGATTTCAAAAAACACTTTCTTTGCAAGTTCCCCAGAGTGGAAAACGTTTTAAAATCCACTTCATTTTCAGATCTGAGCTTTCCCTGATGAGTTAGCCCAAGTCAAATGTCAAAATGTTGGTTAGAACTCAATTCAGCCAGAAACTTGTGACATAACTTGTGACAGATAGCTTGGATTTCAAAAATAAACTCATTTTCATGTTACCCAGGGTGGAAAACGTTGAAAACCCACTTCATTTCTGGGTCTCAGCTTTCCCTGAGGAGTTATCGCAAGGCATATTTCAAAACGTTGTGTAGAACTTAATTCAGACAGAAAACATAATTTTAGATGCATATCAGATTTGAGTTCTCCCTGAGTAGTCAGCCCAAGGAATGTCTCAAAATGTTGGGTAGAACTCAATTCAGCCAGAAATCATAACCTTTGACAGAGAGTTCGGATTTCAAAAATAAACTCATTTTCATGTTACCCCGGGTGGAAAACGTTGAAAATACACATCATTTTCGGATCTGAGCTCTCCCTGAGGAGTTAGGCCAAGACAAATCTCAAAATGTTGGGTAGAACTCCATTTCATTTTCGGATCAGATCTTTGCGTGAGTAGTTAGTATAGGGCATATCTCAAATGTTGGGTAGAACTCAAATCGGCCAGAAAACATAATTTTTCACTCAGACCTCGGATTTCGAAAAGAAGCTTATTTTCATCTTTCCCAGGGTGGAAAATTTGGAAATCCACATCAGTTTCAGATCCGACCTTTCCCTGAGGAGTTAGCCCAAGGAATGTCTCAAAATGTTGGGTAGAACTCAATTCAGCTAGAAATCATAACCTTTGACAGAGAGCTCGGATTTCAAAAATAAACTCATTTTCATGTTCCCCAGGGTGGAAAACACTGAAAATACACATCATTTTGCATTTGGGGCTTTCCCTGAGGAGTTAACCCAAGGGATATCTCAAAACCTGAGTAGAACTCAATTCAGCTACAAAACATAACTTTTGATGCAGAGCTCGGATTTTGAAAAGAATATCATTTTCATGTTCCCCAGGGTGGAAAATATTAAAAATCCACATCATTTTCGATCCCGGGTTTTCCTTGAGCAGTTACCCCAAGGCATATCTCAAAACTTGGGTATAACTCAATTCAGGCAGAAAACATAACTTTTGACTCAGAGCTCGGATTTCGAAAAGAAGCTTATTTTCATGTTTTGAACAACACTTCATTTTCATGTTCGCCAGATTAGAAATCATTGAAAATCCCCTTCATGTTCGGATCTTAGCTTTGCGTGAGGACTTAGTACAGGGCATATCTCAAAATGTTGGCTAGAACTCAATTCAGCCAGAAATCATAACTTTTGACAGACAGCTCGGATTTTGGAAATAAACTCATTTTCATGTTACCCATGGGGAAAACGTTGAAAATCCACATCATTTCTGGATCTCAGCTCTCCCTGAGGAGTTATCGCAAGGCATATTTCAAAACGTTGCGTAGAACTCAATTCAGGCAGAAAACATAACTTTAGATGCATATCAGATTTTGAAAAACACTTTATTTTCAACTTCCCCAGCGTGGAAAACGTTGAAAATCCAATTCATTTTTGGATCTGAGCTCTCACCGAGGAATGTCTCAAAATGTTGGGTAGAACTGAATTCAGCCAGAAATCATAACCTTTCACAGAGAGCTCGGATTTCGAAGATAAACTCATTTTCATGTTACCCAGGGTGGAAAACGTTGAAAATCCACATCATTTTCGATCCTACAGATGTATTACATCTTCTGTCTTTGGAGGTCCACAAATAAGTTTGTTAATTATAAGGGACTTAGTTCAATCTTTGATATTTAACCATAGTGTTTAGCTGATGAAGAACTGAGGGAGGATAAGAAAAGTAAAAGAAAAAGAAACATTGTCTTCTGACTCTCTCTGTTGCAGTAATATAAGGCATTAAGATCAAATCACAACTTTTTGCTTTTTCATAATAATATGAAGAAGCCATTTGTGTAAAGATCTATCAATCTATCAATCAATCCTTGGTCTGCGCATGCCTAGCGAAATGGCCATGTTCCACTGAGCTCTGGAACGGCTTGTGGGCTTGCGGCTATCTGGGAGGGTGGCGAGGGGTTAGCACCCCCACGGTACCTGCTTCGATGGGATACCCTCAGGAAGGGGCAGATCCTTCGCCGGGGTTCTTCTTGCTCGCTGCTGGCCTGCCTGCTGGAAGGGCTGGTGTCTTCTCCCGGGCCCCTGAGTCACTCTGGCTGTCATGTGACTCAGCAGCGGGCATGGATGTGGAGAGGCGGGCACAGCAGCGGAGGAGTCTTGGCTCTGAGCCCAGCGTTTCCCCCTTGGTGGACTTCCAGAATTCTGGAGGCTGTGGAGGCTTCATTGGAGACTGGAGCTGGGTGAGGAGGCCCTGGAGGTGGAGGTGTCTGGTTCCCGGCCTTTCTGGAGCGACAGGGGCGTCGGTGTGGTTGCGGCTGGCCCGGCCTTGTGTTCTGCTGGTCAGAGGTGGCCGTGGTTTGGAGGCCTCCCAGGATTGTTATCTGCCCCAGGAACGTTTGGGGCAGCCATGGGGACAGCCATGGGCCTCTCGAGAGAGGGGAATTGCAGCTGGTTCTTGTTTGGTGGCGGTGGTGGTGGGCCGGCCTCCCTGGGCCAACGGGACCATGCTGGCTCCATCTTGGCCGTGATGGGGCGGTGGAGATGCCGGCTGTTTTGACCATGGGGAGGATGGGGGCCTGGCAGGCGACCCTGGGGACCTGAGGAAGATCAGAGGTGTTGGTCCCAGGGTTGCCGCCGGTCCTTGGTCCTATCCTGGATGGTTTTTGCTGGAGATCTGCCTGCCAACCACTCAACCACCACCTCTGTGACCATGCTGCCTGGATTCTGGACCTGCCTATCATGGTCTGTTGCTATCATCTATCTGCCCCCCACTTGTTCCTCCTCCTTTGTCATCATTATTATCGAATTGCAAGGTACCTTTTTTTCCCACTGGGAATGAACCATCTGCAGTATACCTTAGGCCATGTAGGGATGATTTGGACACCCGGTGGCCCAGGTTTGAGCTCCCAGTGTTGGTACTCACCCTCGAACTTGGTCAACGGTTATGAGACTTTTGTTGTACTCCCTGCTGGGGTGAGAGACCAGCGGTGGGAGGGGGACACGTTTTTCTTTTAGGACCCTTTTAACATCTTACCATCAGCCTAACGGACGTGTTGGGATGCTGTGAGAGCGTGGCCCAGTCTAGACTGAGACTTTGATCATCTGTCACCGGTCTGCCGTGAGAGGGCAGCCTGGCTTCTTTGAGTCTGGACTCTCCAACCGTCTTTTACCACCTTGGTCCTACCAAGTTCTCTAAACCCAGACTTTATTGCCTTGTCATTACCACTCTCGACAATCCCTATGCCTGTTCTCTAATGCCCTCCCATTATGCATCTTATTTGGTTGTGAATTGTATGCCCTGAGGGGACTCCTTCCTCTCGGGCTTGGCCTGTTACACTATCTTCTGCTTACCTCAAGGATGGGTCTTGGAACCTGGAGAGATGGCATGACAGGGGGGTGGGGTATGGGTGGGGTTCTCTGCTATGAAAAGAGGGTCACTAGGGCCCCCTTAGTCAAATTTTCTAAATTTTAAGAAGGCTAGGAGGAGGGTGGGTAATGATCCCAGGATATATGGGTCTCAGCCCAGTGCATGGCGGGGGCGGGGGTTGGGGGCTGCCGGGGCTCGGGTGTGAGGTGGGGACCGCGATTCCCAGGGTGTTGGGGTTGGCAGGAGGCGTCGAGGCATAGGGCCATATCATGTGCCGGAACGCGCCCGCCATCTTTGTCGCGGTGCTCGACCCTATGGCCTCCTCCCCAGGGGCATGGGAACCGGGACCCCTGGGCTTAAGCTGGTGTTTTAATGCCAGGTCTGTGGCTATCGTCTCCCTCCTCCGAGAGATCATTGAGGAGGAGGCTGCGGAACTGGCTTGTATCACGAGACCTGGTTGGGCCCAGAGGAGGTGTCCCTCTGGCTGATCTGTGTTCCCACCGGGTTTCAGGTTTTACACCAGTCACAGGCCCAGGGAAGGGGTGGGGGGGGTGCTGGGTTATCTGGGAGACCTTGTTTCCAGAGATAGGCGGAGTGAGACTCTCCTCCTGAGGTGGGGGCCTAATGGTGGGGTGGGTGCTGCTCGCATACCTTTCCCCAGCTGTGTGACAGCGGCCCTGCCTGGGCTTCTCGATGTCCTCTCGGGGTGGCATTGGAGTTCCCGGGCCTTATAGTCCTGGGGGACTTCAATTTGCCCTCCCTGGGGAAGCGATTGGTTTGGCCCAGGAATTCAACAGAAAATGTGAATGGTCACTCCACACAAGTAAGTGCCAGCAAGGAGGGAAAAAACTCAGAGAAGTTCCTGAGACAGGAAGTCTAGTCCTGCCAAGAATGTAATAAGGGTTAACGGAGAGGCAGTTTTTGTAAGCAACACCAGAATGTTTCCTTCCTGCCTTCCTTACAGGATTAGGCCTGTAATTTCTTCTAACAACCAGTTTTCCGAACTGCTTAGAATGTTAACAACCGGTTCTAGCGAATAGGTGCAAACTGGTAGAATCCCACCCCTGGTTTTCCCCCTAAAGAGATCCCAGATCCCTGGAGAGAGGAAAGGATCCCCCTTGACCCCCAAGAAGGAGGATGCGCCAGTCTGGGGCTCCCCAGCCACCCCACTTCAGGGAGGGGGCTTCCAGGAGGGGCCCTGGGAAATGGTGGATGCCTCCCCTGCCCTCTGTGGCTGGAGCAGGAGGGGCCCCCAAGGCTCAGGTGGGGGGACTGAGGTCCCACTTGGAGCCCTTCCTGGCCCCCCTGTCCCTGGAGACGGGAGCTGGCCTTGGGGGGTGGAGGGGAGGCCTTTGCCTGGCAGGAGACGGAGCCTCCTTCCTGGGGAGAAGAGCTGCTCAGACCCCCCCCCCACCTGTCCCAGGCCTCCCTGCCCACCTCTCCTGGGAGGCCTGGGAGATGCCAGGATGGATCAGACTGGATGAAGCCAAGGCCGCCCTTCCCCTCCGCTTGGCCCGCATCCCTTTCCTCCTCTTGGCTAAGGGCTCAGGGCTGGCAAAAGGGCCGCAGAGGAGAGGATCTGGCCCTTCCTGCTCCCCCCTTCTTGGGCTCCCAGGCCAGGAGGAGGGTCCTTGGTCCTTGGCTTCTTTCAATACTCTCTTCATCCCTTAAATGCTGACATCTGCTGAGGGCTATGAAGAAAGGTGGGGGCTGCTCTCTGCCTGGAGAAACCTGTTTCCCCCTTTCTCCCTTTGGAAAAATAGAACCATCTTCCCTTTTTAATATTCCTCGAAATATCCCATTCTTCTAGGAGGGGGGCTCTTCCCTCACGGTAAAGCAGAGACGTTCAGTCTCCCCTTCACAGATTGTCCCAAGGCAAAGATTCCTGCAGAGAGGAGGGGTCGGGCTAGATGGTCTCATGGTCTCCCTCATATTTATAAAGGTAAAATTCCATGATGCTAATCACAAACCCATAAATACATGATTGTATGTAAAAAAAAGACTACAGCGTTTTCAAATGAGCAGTGCTAAATATCAAAATGACCTGGTTTCTACTCTGTGCAGCCATCATTCCCTGAGTAACTGAATTGGCCAGATCTGCTGAGATGGTTCCCCTCCTACTCTGGGTTCCTTCTCCAAAGGATCTCAGATGAATGGATCCACAGTGACACACAGAGGCCTCTGGTTGCCCACAGGCAGAAGAAAGCAGAGGCTGATGGCTTTGCCCAGCTTGGAACAGGTGTGTTTCCCCACAAAATCTCTTTCCTCCATCTCATCACACAGGAAGGCACACCCAGCCATCTCACAGCCCAAGAATGCCCAATTCTTGTATCCCACGTTAATTTGACAACAACCCCCCCCAGTTTTATACCCCCAATCAATAAGTGCCGTGGTGGGACAGGAACTCAGAGCCTCCTGAAGATTGATCCACAGTCTCCCCCAGGAATGCATGGAGCCTGTGGGAGGATTAGAATGCAGAATCTCCTGGAGAGTGGATGAAACTCACCCACTGGGTTTCAGGCCTAAGGCAGGACTCGAACTCCCGGTCCCCTGGTGGTGGCTCAGAGCCTCCTTGGCTTGATGTGGAAGGTGGGATTCAAACTCCCCTTTGATTCCTTCCCCCTCGCCAGGCACCCCCGGCCCCTCCCCATCCAAAGGGCTCCTTCGGCAGCTGCGTTGCCCTGCTGCCCCCTGGCCTCCTTCCCTCCCTTGCAGCCACATCGGGCAGCACCACCCAGGCGACCCTGCTGCTGCCTCCCGCCAACTGCCTTCCTTTCACCCTGGCCTCCCTCCCTCCGGGGCTGGCTGAGTGGCAGGGCGGCAAGGATCAGGCAGGCGGGACCTAGGACAGGCTTTCTCCCAGCCCACTTGCAGGGATAGCAGGAGGGCCTGCACCTCTTCCCTCCCTGGCCACATTGGGGCTCTGTCTCCAGAGGCTGCACCTGCTGAAGAGAGAGGAAGTGGCCGGACCCGAGGGGGCAGAGTGTCCCCTGGATCTGACAATGGCAGAAGCCCCGGTGGGTGGTGGGCAGCCTCTGGGTCTCCATGGGACCTCTGGGTGTCTGCAGGGGAGGGAGCCAAAGGCCCAAAGCTCTCTCACTTCTGCCCCTCCTCACTCTGTGCTCTTTCTTGCCCCCCTTAGTGGCTTCCCTGCCTTTTTCTCCCCTGGCCCCCCTATGGGTAGTGCTTCTGCCTGGCAGTTGTCTGCCGAGAAGCCCCTGGAGGGGCAGCTGAGGGGCCCTGTGACCCCCTATCTGCTTCTGCCTCCATCAAGAGCTGTGCTGAGGTCCCTGAACTCCCGGAGCCCCCAACCTCTGGAACTTCTGCCTGTTGGGATGTTGCAGGGGAGGATGGAGGAAGCCCAGCCTATCTTTGCTCCGCAAACTACAGGTGGCAAATTCCAGAGGAGGCAAAGTTTCCTCTCACTTGGGAGGAGGAGAGGGGAGTTGAAGGCAGCAGTCCAGGTCAGGTGGGGGGGTTGGGGTGGCACCAGTTCCCCCCATCCAGACCTTCACAGCATCCCCATATTCTGCCAACCTGCATGAAGAAACCACCTGGCAAGGTCCATCTGTTTGCTGCTTCTCTTCATTCATGGGCACTTGGTGAAGCCATGGGTGAGGCATTTGGTGGGAGAGAGCAGGACCGTTGGGTCAGGCGAGGCCATCCAGATGATCCCCCAGTGCCCGGAGACTGCAAGGGTCGGAGGGACAGGGAGCCTCTCCCCATTGCTTGGAAGGCTGGGAACAGGATGGAGCCAGGAGACTTGTGGGACCCCACTTCCCCTCTGAGGGTCCCTTCTCTCTCCCCAAGCAACGGGGGGGTCGCCTCCTGGTACTGGCCTTCCAATGATGTCCTCCAGGGAGATGAAGCTGCCGCCCTTTTCCAGAGCACCCTGTCCCTGAAAGAGCTCCTCCAAAGTTAAAATAGAATTTGCAAGGGATCATATTTGCAATTGGAGCCATTATGAGACCTCAACATTGATAACCAATTGATCAGCAATCTCTTTGGTGAAGCCAAGCTGACCACCTTCAGAATGCTGGTCTTCTGCAGGGTCTGGGTGACTTTTGTGCCCACCTACCTGAGCACCAAAGGGAAACACATGGTGGCTGTGCAGGTCATCTCCATCCTGGCCTCCAGTGCTTGCCTGTTGGGCTGCATCATCCCCAAGTGCCACATTATCCTTCTGAGGCCAGACCTGAACACAAAGGAGCATCTCACAGCCAGAATAAGTTTAAAACATGAGAGCTAATAGCATGATATTGAAAGACTTCTGAAACTTCCTTTTATTTGAAAGACTATTATTTAAATAGCATGCAGAAAGAATATCGTATGTCTGTGTTTGAAATGGGAAATAGTCCAATGACTGTTCCCTTCTGTTCCATCTCAATAAATCTTACTAAGAGAACTCTTGAAAATCATTCAGAGGAATCATTCAGAGGTCCTCCCCTCCCACAGGGCCCCATCCCACCATGTGCATCCTCACAACCATAGGAAGGACCACCAGATACCCCTGAACCATTTTCTGGGCTAAGGTTAGGGTGGGCAAGATCACACCATCCACCATGTTGTGGCAGTTTCACATCTCAGCTACAGACTTGACAGCCCACACTTTATTAAAAAGCTTACATGACCTGGAAAGACCACACAAAAAGAGTAAAGGAAAAGGGAGAAAATGCCAATTCTATAACTTTCTCCTATTTACCCAATGGTATAGTCCACAGGCTGTCACTTTCCTGCCTCTCACCCAAAAATCAATATTGTTAGAAAAGATGGGAAATGAGGCTTCATTCATCATGAAATTCCACTGAACACAGGAACTAAAATCAGCCCCAACTTAGGATCCATATGGAGTTCTGATGTGAAGGACAGCCTGCCCTTAACACTAGGCAGGGTTCACTGAGCAACAGCTTCTTTGGCATTAGAAGACAGGCAGCCTCACCGTTAAGGACAGCAACCTAGGCGTTGCCAACTCCATCGCTCTGGATGACCTTCCCCAGCGATATCTGGAGACAAGAGGCCATGGGAAGGACAGCAGAGAAGTCCAGCTCCCTGGTTTCTGTCCCTTTGCATTCCAGCATCACTTTCTGGACATGTCCT
>SOZL01000182.1:174030-189856 GCA_009733165.1 Naja naja | reverse complement strand
CCCCAGGAATGCATGGAGCCTGTGGGAGGATTAGAATGCAGAATCTCCTGGAGAGTGGATGAAACTCACCCACTGGGTTTCAGGCCTAAGGCAGGACTCGAACTCCCGGTCCCCTGGTGATTGGCTCAGAGCCTCCTGGTTGGCTTTGATGTGGAAGGTGGGATTCAAACTCCCCTTTGATTCCCCTTCCCTCGCCAGGCACCCCGGCTCCCATCCAAGGGCTCAGCCCGGCAGCTGCGTTGCCCTGCTGCCCCCTGGCCTCCTTCCCTCCCTTGCAGCCACGTTGGGCACCACCACCCAGCGGCCCTGCTGCTGCCTCCCGCCCACTGCCTTCCTTTCACCCTGGCCTCTTTCCCTCCCGGGGGCTGGCTGAGGGTGGCAGGCAGGCAAGGATCAGGGCAGGCAGAACCTAAGACGGGCTTCCTCCCAGCCCACTTGCAGGGATAGCAGGTGGGGGCTTCCGCACCTCTTCCCTCCCTGGCCACATTGGGGCTCTGTCTCCAGAGGCTGCGGCACACCTGCTGAAGAGAGTGGCCGGAGGACGCACGAGGGGCAAGAGTGTCCCCTGGATCTGAGAATGGCAGAAGCCCCCGGTGGGTGTGTGGGCAGCTTCTGGGTCTCCATGGGACCTCTGGGTGTCTGCAGGGGGAGGGGAGCCAAAGGCCCAAAGCTCTCTCACTTCTGCCCCCTCCCACTCACTGTGCTCTTTCTTGCCTCCCCACCTTAGTGACTTCCCTGCCTTTTTCTCCCCTGGCCCCCCTATGGAGGCGGTGCTTCTGCCTGGCAGCTGTCTGCCGAGAAGCCCCTGGAGGGGCAGCTGAGGGGCCCTGTGACCCCCTTTCTGCTTCTGCCTCCATCAAGAGCTGCACTGAGGTCCCTGAACTCCTGGAGCCCCCAACCTCTGGAACTTCTGCCTGTTGGGATGTTGCAGGGGAGGATGGAGGAAGCCCATCTGCTCCATAAAACTACAGGTGGCAAATTCCGGAGGAGGCGAAGTTTCCTCTCACTTGGGAGGGAGGATTAAAAGAGGGCAGCAGTCCAGGTCAGGTGGGGGGGTTGGGGTGGCACCAGTTCCCCCCGTCCAGACCTTCACAGCATGCCCACATTCTGCCGACACGTGAAGAGAACCGCCTGGCTGAAAAAGGTCCATCTGTTTGCTGCTTCTTTTCATTCATATGGGCACTTCGTGAAGCCGTTGGGTGAGGGCATTTGGTGGGAGAGAGAGCAGGACCGTTGGGTCAGGCGAGGCCATACAGATGATCCCCCAGTGCCCAGAGACTCTCAAGGTCGGGAGGACAGAGGCCTCTCCCCATCGCTTGGAAGGCTGGGAACAGGATCGGGCCAGGAGACTTGTGGGGCCCCACTTCCCCCTCTGAGGGTCCCTAGCCATCTCCGCAAGCAACGGGGGGGTCGCCTCCTGGTACTGGCCTTCCAATGATGTCATCCAGGGAGATGAAGCTGCCGCCCCTTTTCCAGAGCAGCCCTGTCCCTGAAGGAGGCTCCTCCGAAGGATTAAAATAGAATTTGCAAAGGGATCATATTTGCAATTAGGAGCCATTATGAGACCTCAACATTGATGACCAATTGATCAGCAATCTCTTTGGTGAAGCCAAGCTGACTACCTTCAGCATGCTGGTCTTCTGCAGGGTCTGGGTGACTTTTGTGCCCACCAACCTGAGCACCAAAGGGAAACACATGGTGGCTGTGCAGGTCATCTCCATCCTGGCCTCCAGTGCTTGTCTGTTGGGCTGCATCATCCCCAAGCCCCGGGGGCTTGGCTACATGGACAGCAGCCGTGACGGTGGTGGTCGGCGGTTTCTGGTGCTATGGTCACCATGGGGGTGACCATGTGGAGTCTACAGAGAGCAGGACTACCGGCCTGGAGGTCCTCCCCCCTTTTCTCTGTTTGTGGTTGGGGGCAGTGTCCTTGTGGGGAATGGGGTTTTTTGCCCACCCGAAGCTTCCCCTCCCTTCCCCCAGAAGTGAGAGCTCTGGGGAGGAAAAGATCTATGGGGAGGGGTGGAGGCCTACAGGCCTGGAGATTCCAGAAAGGAGGCGTTCACGGTCATAGCCCGGGCCGGGTGGGCAGGCTCTATCCCGGTTGGGGGTGGGTCGAGTCTCTGGCGAAGACCCCCCCATGAAGGGATGGCGCAGTGGCCCTAGGCCCGTGGCTGTGGCCGGTATGTGAGTGCTGCACCTTACCTGGATTGCTACGGACTTTGTCACCCCATGTGGATTATGGGGTTTATCACTGTCCGCTGTCCTTCCCTCTGTTAACGTCATCTTGGCCCTGTCTATCATCATTGAGGGCGTTTGGCTCATTTGCACCATTTACCCGGACTTGGACTTTGCCTCCTCTTTGGGACTGGCTTCCTCCCTTGCAGTGAGAGGGCAATGGGAGGATCCCCCCTGCAGTGAGAGTGCAGCGGGTTGTGCAGGACTTTGCCCCAAGTCACTGTGGTGGCAGAGCAGTGACTGGTCTATTTCTACTCAGATCGTCGGCAGTTGTGAGAGAGCTGCCGATTGTGGACTACTTCCTGACTATTAACATCGCCTGTCCCTGTATTGTATTTCCATCTCCCTATTGTTCCATCCTCCAACTACCTCTTGTATTGTCTTGCCTGAGATATATTTACTATGCCTGCCTATTCCCCATCGGAGCTATGGGCCCTCCAGGCGGTTCCCCTGTCTGGGATGTGGCCCCCTACGCTATCAAGAGCTTACCTTAATGACGGATCCTGGGATCCCGAGAGGTGGCATGCCATGACTAAGGGGCTAAATTCTAAATCTGACAGGAAGCGGAAACTTTTAAAATTTTTAATTGATCGTCTTAAGGGGTTAGGGAGGGGGATAAATGGGTTTTTGTGCAACCCGGTTCATGGTGGGGGGGCGGGGGTTGGGGGCCAGGGGCTCCGGGGCTCGAGGTAGGGACCGCGATTCCCAGGGTGGTTGGTGTTGGCAGGAGAGGCAGTGAGGCATAGGGCCATATCATGTGTTGGGAGCACGCACCCGCCATCTTTGTGCGGTTGCTTGCTCCGACCCTATGGTCTCCTCCCAGGGGGGCATGGGAATCGGGACCCCTGGGCTTAGACTGGTGTATTTTAATGCCAGGTCCATGGCTAATAAGTCTGCCCTTCTCCGTGAGGTAGTGAGGAGGAGGCTGGACCTGGCCTGTATCACGAGACCTGGTTGGGCCCAGGGGCGGTGTCCCTCTGGTAGATTGTGCCCTCCAGGTTTTGGGTTGCGGCTGGGGCCCAGGGCAGGGGTGGTGGGGTGGCGTGGTTATTAGGAGACCCTGTTTCCAAGGGAGGTCACTGTTCCAGAGATAGGCGGGGTGAGACACTCCTCTTGAGGTGGGGGCCCAATGGTGGGTGGGCTTGCTGCTCATACCTTTCACCCAGCTGTGTGACAGGCCCTGCCTGGGCTTCTTCCTCTGGGGTGGCGGTGGAGTTCCGGTCTTATAGTCCTGGGGACTTCAATCTGCCCTCCCTGGGGGTATGCGGGTTTGGCCAGGAATTCATGGCTTCTATGGAGGCCATGGGCCTGACCAATTAATTCAGGGCCCGACTCATGAGGGAACACTCTTGACCTAGTTTTTGTCTCTGAGCAGTGGCGTAGTGACAGAGGGCAGGCCACTTTTGCGGCTTTGCCCGTTCCATGGTCTGATCACTATCTCCTATGGCTGGTCTTCCAACAGGCCGCCCCACTGCTGGGATGAGGAGCAGCTTAGGTTCCGCCCAGGCTTATGGACCGGAGGTTCTGGCGAGAGCTGGGGTTTCTTCCTCTTCCCTTGCCCACAGCTCTGTGAGGATCTGGCGGCTGCTTGGCAGCAGGCGGCGTCGGGATCTCGACAGGGTTGTCCCCATCGACCCCTCACGTGGATCCCGGATGGCTCCTTGGTGGCCGGAGGAGCTCCGGGAGATGAAACGCCGTCGGAGGGGCTTAGAGAGCAGGTGGAGGTCCACCGCTCCCAGTCGATCGAGCCCAGCTAAGAGCCTATATTAGGACTTACCTGGTAGCTATGAGGCGTGAGAGGTCTTATCTCTCCGCCCTCATAGCGTCCATGATCGCCCAGCCGCCCTGTTTGGGTAACCTCTCTCCTTTGTGGGAGGGGCGGACCCGTTGCAGGGCAGGGCTGAGGAGTTTGGTCAATATCTGTCGGATAAGATCGCTCGAATTGGGCGGGTTGTCCTCTGATTTGCAGTGGTCTGAGGCGGGATACAGGTAGTCTGGCCAGTATGATCTGGGATGAGTTGATTCTGTTTCCGAGGATGAAGTGGACAGGATTATCGCGTCTGAGCTCCACCACATGTTTGTTGGACCCGTGCCCTTCCTGGCTGGCTTATGCCACCAGGGAGGTCACCTGCGGTTGCTCGGGCAGTTGTCAGCTTCACTAAGGGAGGTGTTTTCCCCTCCGCCTTGAAGAGGCGGTGGTGAGACCCTTCTGAAGAAGCCTGCCCTGGACCCAACCGTGTTAGACAACTTTCGTCAGTCTCCAACCTTCGTTTTTAGCAAAGGTTGTTGAGAGTGTGGTGGCTCAGCAGTTTCCACTTTTCCTGGATGAAGCGGACTACCTGGATCCGTATCAATCAGGCTTCGCCTGGTTTCAGCACGGACGCATTGGTCACTGATGGATGATCTCTGGAGGGCTCGGGACAGGGGTTTTCCTCTGTCCTGGTCCTATTAGACCTCTCAGCTTCGATACCATCGACCATGGTATCCTTCTGCAGTGCCTCGAGGGGTTGGGTATAGGGGGCACTGTACTTTGGTGGTTCACCTCCTACCTCTCAGTCGGTGTTGGGGGGGACAGAGGTCTACCTCGGGTGCTCTCTTGTGGGGTCCCTCAGGGGTCGGTCCTCTCTTCCCTGCTATTTAACATCTATATGAAGCCGCTGGGTGAGATCATCCGTGGTTTTGGGGTGAGTTTCCACCAGTACGCTGATGACACCCAGCTGTACATTTCCACCCCAAACCAGATCGGTGATGCCCTCTCCCTGATGACCCAGTGTTTGGATGCGATGCGGATCTGGATGAACGGAAACATGCTTCGTCTCAACCCGCCAAGACTGAGTGGCTGTGCATACCGGCATCTCGGCCCAGTTTGGAGTGTCCATCTTTGGCCATAGGGGGAGTGGTATTGCCCCCTGTGGATAGGGCGAATCTGGGGGTCCTCCTGGACATTGGCTCCGGTTGGAGGAGCAGGTAGGGGCCGTCGCCAGGGGCCTTTGCCCAGCTCCGCTGGTTAGCCAGCTACGCCCTTTTCTGGACCGAGATGCCCTGCGACGGTTACTCATGCCCTTGTTACCTCCAGACTCAGCACTCTCTACTTAGGACTGCCCTTGCATACCATCCGAGATTGCAGCTGGTGCAGAATGCGGCGCGGTGGTGATGGGAGTTTCCGTTCTCCCATGTTACCCCCCTCCTGCGCTGCCTCCATTGGTTGCCGGTTGCACTCGGTGAGATTCAAGGTTTTAGTTTTAACATACAAAGTCCTTCATGACATGGGTCCTCAATATTTAAGGGCGACTCCTGCCGACATCGAAGTTCCAACCGCCCTGTGCGAGCACATAGGCAAGGACTCCTTGGGGTCCCGTCGGCTGGCCAGTGCCGGCTGGTGGTCCCCGACGCAGCCTATTCTATCGCGGCCCCGACCTCTGGAACCAACTTCCCTGGAGCTCCGTGGCCCCTGACCTCCGCACCTTCTGCCATGATCTGAAGACCTGGTTGTTTAACCAATCCGGGCTGTGATTTTTTTGGGTGGGATGGTTTTATTTGTTGTATTTGTAATTGTATTGGGGCTTATTTAGTTTAATCTGTTTTTAATTATTTATTGTTGTTGTTTTTATTTGTGAGCCACCCCGAGTCTTTGGAGATGGGGCGGCATAGAAGTCCCATTAATAAATAAATAAAATAAATAAGTGCCACATTATCCTTCGGAGGCCAGGCCTGAACACAAAGGAGCATCTCACAGCCAGAATAAGTTTAAAAACATGAGAGCTAATAGCATGATATTGAAAGACTTCTGAAACTTCCTTTTATTTGAAAGGAGATATTCTTTACATTTAAGATAGCATGCAGAAGAATATCGTATGTCTGTGCTTGAAATGGGAAATAGTCCAATGACTGTTCCCTTCTGTTCCATCTTAATAAATCTTACTAAAGAGAACTCTGAGAAAATCATTCAGAGGAATCATTCAGAGGTCCTCCCCCTCCCACAGGAGCCCCATCCCACCATGTGCATTCTCACAACCATGGGAAGGACCACCAGATACCCCGTAACCATTTTCTGGGCTAAGGTTAGGGTGGGGCAAGATCACACCATCCACCATGTTGTGGGCAGTTTCACCATCTCAGCTACAGACTTGACAGCCCACACTTTATTAAAAAGCCTTACATGACCACGGAAAGACCACACAAAAAGAGTAAAGGAAAAGGGGGAAAATGTACCAATTCTATGACTTTCTCCCTATTTACCCAAAGATATAGTCCACAGGCTGTCACTTTCCTGCCTCTCACCCAAAAATTAATATTGTTAGAAAAGATGGGAAACGAAGGGCTTCATTCATCATGAAATTCCACTTCAGACACAAGGAACTTCAAAATCAGCCCCAACTTAGGATCCATATATGGAGCTCTGATGTGAAAGGACAGCCCTGCCCTTAACACTAGGCAGAGTTCACTAGGCCTTGGCTTCTTTGGCATTCGAAGACAGGCAGCCCCACCGTTAAGGGACAGCAACCTAGAGTGTTGCCAAACTCCATCGCTCTGGGTGACCTTCCCCAGCCATATCTGGAGACAAGAGGCCATGCTGAAGGACAGCAGAAGTCAACTCCCTGGTTTCTGAACTCCCTTCATCCAGCATCACTTTCTGGACATGTCCTGACAGCAAAGGCACACAACCACAACAAAAGTGCCCTCGAGTGGAACTGTGATTCTTTTTTTTTTTTTAATTTATTTAATAATTACACACAACCAAGCAAAAACGTAAACAAAACATAATCAGACACAAAACATACATTAAAATCGAACCAAGTACAGCTAGGCTCGTATCATTCATTGTCCATCATTTGTTAAGTCCAGTTCAAAAAGTCTATTGGGTCCTTTTCTTATCTAACCATCCATAGAAGTTGTTCCATGTTTTATAATAGTCCGTTTCTTCCTTGTTTTTAATTTCCATTGTCAATTTGTCCATCTCTGCGCACTCAATAATTTTCTTTGTTAATTCCGCTTCCGTTGGAGTTTCAGTATTTTTCCAGTTTTGTGCAAAGGCCATCCTCGCTGCTGTGATAATATGGATCATTAGGTAAAGAATTTCCTTCGGATAGGTCTTATCGGTAATTCCCAGTAGAAAAAATTCTGGTTTAAAATTAATCTCTACTTCACAAATTTCTCTTAACCATTTATGTATTTCTTTCCAATATTCCTGGGCCTTTCCACAACTCCACCATATGTGATAATATGTACCTCTTTCCTTATTACACTTCCAACAAAGGAGAAAGCTTATTATTCATTTTAGTTAATCTTGTTGGTGTTATATGCCATCTATAGAATAGTTTATACAGATTTTCTTTAAATGGAATTGCGAAAGTTATTTTTTTATTTCTAGTCCAGATAGTTTGCCAATCATCCAAAACTATGTTATAACCAAAATCTCTCATCCAGCGTATCATTGTTTCTTTTACAGTTTCTTCTTCTAATTTAGTTTGTAGTAATACTTGATATGTTTTTTTAATCATTTTTACGTCTGGTCCTAACAAAATTTCATCTAATTCCGTCCTAGTTTTGCTGATGCCCAATTCCTTTTGTCTTTTGCATGTTTAGCTTGGAGTTGTAGATAGGCCCACCATTCTAGTTCTATTCCCTGTTCACTCAACTGCTGTCTAATTTGTAAATCTCCTTTTTCGTCTAACAATTCTTCATAAGTAATAATTTTATCATGACGTAGTAGATGTGGATGCATCAAGGCTTCTAGTGTTGATATCCAGATTGGTGTTTGAATATACATTTGTTTCTTAATTTTGAACCAAGTGTGTAAAAGTGTCTGTCTAACTTTGTGTTTTAGAACGTAGCTGTATCCTTTAAACTATCCTGTCCAAGAAAAAGTGCCATCCTGTCTGAAGGTTATAACCTTCTAGTGTTAATATTCTAGTATTTGTATGATTTATCCAATCTTTTATCCAGGTCATGATTGCAGCACTATGATACAACTCCCAATCTGGTAAGCCAAATCCCCCTCTCTCGGTTGCATCTTGTAGTAGTTTTAGTTTTACCCTTGGTCTTTTTTTTTGCCAAATAAAATTTGATATTAATCTATTCAGTTCATCAAAGAAGGATTTTTTTAATTTTATGGGAGCGTTTTGAAAGAGAAATAAGATTTTTGGTAAAATATTCATTTTAATCGTGGCTATCCTACCCATAAAGGATAACTTTAAGTTATTCCATCTTGTTAGATCTTCCCTTATTTGTTTAATAAGCAGATCATAATTGTCTTTCTTCAGCGTGCTATGTCTAGGGGATATAATAATTCCTAAATATTTTATTTTTTCAACAATTTCAATGCCCATAATTGAGGCCAGTAATTCTTTCTGTTTATTTGTCATATTCTTGGTAATCATTTTTGTTTTCTTTTTATTTATTTTTAATCCTGCTACAAAACCAAATTCATCCAATTTTTCTAAGAGTTTGGGTCCTGAAGATTGAGGTTCTTCTAAAATAAAAAGAAGGTCGTCTGAATGCTTGTAGTTTAAATTCTTCCCTTTTTACTTTTAATCCTTTTACATCACTATCTTTTTAAATTGTCCTAATTAAAGCCTCTAATGTCATAATGAACAACAGTGGTGACAATGGACAGCCTTGATTCTTCACTTGGATGCTTTTTTCCAGTGTCTCCTCTGCACAGAGGAAGTTTAGGATCCCAAGAGAAGAAATTATTTCTCCCTGTAATTATGACCATCCAGACCTTTGAGGTCTTATGCTACTTCTCCAGTGGCTGCCTTCCACAGAGAAAGCAGACTGAAGCCCCATGAATGATGGACCTCCTGCTTCTGCTTCTGCTGGTGTCCATGCCAGTCTCTGGGAAGCGTGGACTGAAATGCCCGCTGAGTTTGGAGCACCAGGATGGAAACAGTCCACTGAGCTTTTACAGGCCAGGAGACCATCTCGTTGGTATACTCGCCACTATGCAAACAATTTTGCAAACATCTTGGCTTTTCAACATGGCTCCTTCTATTCAGCCTGATTCAGGGTAATTCAGGAGCTGCATCCCTTCCATTTGCATTTTTAATATTCTCCTTTTCTTCTTATTTCACTTATTGCCATATTGTAGCACTTGTCAAATTCCTTGAATAATTTTCATTTCCATGGCTTCTCTCTTTTGTCTTATTTTGTGGAAGAGGCTCAGATCCACAGATGGCACTAAAAAAATCCTGAAAGAATTCCAGATTATTTTCTTCTTCTCCCAGTTGATTCCTTTAATTCATCCCTGAAATACTGGATTTTATTTATAGTAGTGATCCTTGGTATTGAATCAATTTAAGGTTTTAAATGGCTTATGACACTTCTTGCTATTCAAATGGTCAACAAGAACTCCGAGCTCCTGCACAATCTCACACTTGGCTACCACCTCCATGACAACTATTTGAGCCCTTTACGCACTTCAGATGCCTTGTTGGACATTCTCTCCACTGGAGAAGCCAATGTCCCCAACTACAGCTGTGGAAGGAAGGAGAACCTTCTGGCTCTTCTTGATGGAGCTAGAAGGGACATCTCCATCCAGATATCAACATTAGCAGACCTCTACAAAGTCCCACAGGTCTGTGTGTGTTTCTCTATTTTGGTGTTTTGATGCAACCATATCTTTTCCATGAAATTCAAAACCTATTTTTACAACATACCATCTATGTTTATGAATAAAGTTATATGTATAAACAATTACAAGCAAGTTTGTCTAATAGATACTGTGGGTAAAATATATGCCATGTTCCCCTTAAGTAAACTTGAGATTGGGCAGAAGAAAAGTGCATTCCTTCAAGAAGAGCAAGAAGGTTTTAGGGAGAGTTAAAAGCTGTATAAATTTGTATAATAAGTAAGAAATCAATTAATAATGTAATATTTTCAGCATATTTGTCCTGAAATATCTAACCACAAAATATGTCAGTTGGCTAAACCACAGTTTGCTGGCTTTCTAGATGTTAGTGCAGCATTTGATACAGTAGAGAGAGAAACATTATGAAGGAAATTGATTGCCCTCAAAATGGAGCTCAGCCTGTTGGCCCTGATCCATGCCCTGTATCCAAGCCCTTGTTTGAGAGGGAGGCTTGGGCTCAATGGAAGCCCTGAGAAGAAGGATCGATACTTACCAAGGAGGAAGGAAGGGGCATATTTGTTATTGTCTCTCGATATCGACATTGGTTCTGCAGTAATGAAGGATTCTGAAATACATACATCTGACATGCTAAATGCATATTAGAACACCATAGTTTATTATTCACAAAGAATCCAGGCTATTGAAAAAGAGAAATATGTAACCATCCTCAGTAAGTTTGGAACAGTGAAATGGATGAGCTGCTACCAACACACCTTCCAAATTTCCAAATATTGAAACCAGAAATGCTTATAGTCCCCAGAATAAAAGGTTACCTGACTTAGAGGGCCATGAATTAAGGTTTGGATGGCACAGCTACTTATGGAATGATAAAAGTAAAGTTAATGCTGATTTTAATAATCACGTTGTTAAGCATTTGTGCCACACTAAGAGTTTGGAATAAATATAAAACAAGGCTGCCCTTTTGGGTGTCACCCCAGGAAGCCTTTTTTCTTTTTTTAGAAAAGAAATGGTGGTGAAGCCAGACTGGTTGATGTATGGTAAAATTTTATCTTTCAAGCCTGGTGACCCAATAGTAAAGGCCAAGGGAAGCACTTGAATCAGAAGGTATGGTTGCTATTGGTTTACTGATCAACAACTGAAAGAAAGATTTAAACTGGATAAAAAGTGCTATGGATTTGACTGTGTTAAAAATGAATTGGAAATCTCATTATATAGTAATGATGAACATATTATCGCTAAGATCTATAAAATGTTATTCAAATTAAATTTGGAAAATGAACATCTAAAATATTGTATGATTCAGTGAGCAGTGAATTTTGGATATAATGTGATGCTTGAACAATGGGAAAATATGTGGGCAAAGGGCTTAAAACTTACATTAAATTATAACATAAAGAAAATGTCTATAAGATGATGTATCATTGGTATTTAACACCATATAAGTTATCCAAGATGTATAAAAGATATGTCAAATGAATGTTGGAAGTGTAAAAAGTAAAGAAGGGCTTTATCATCTATGGTGACATATGATAATGAAAAAAAATGTGGTTATGATTCATATTTGATACAGAAAATTTTGAAAATGGAGATAAAAAATAAACCAGAACTTTTCTTTTGAGTCTAATGGAAAAAGAACTGGAGAAAAAAAAGAACTTTGTGATTATATATGTTGACATCAGCAAGACTGTTGTATGGGCAAACATGGAAGGACACTGATTCTAGCAAGGACGAATGGTTGCAGAAGTTGGCGAAATGGCAAAACTGACCACTATGAATAAAAAGAAAAGAACATAGTACTTTTCTTTCCACATAAGAAACCACCAGACTTCATGCTTGAAGTGGAAAAAGAATGAAAGTTTGATTTTTCATTTTTTACTGAGTAGATTGATAGATCCTTACAGAAATGGCTTGTTCATATTATTATGAACAAAGCAAGAATTGTGATTTGATGTTAATGCCTTATTTTACTGCAACAGAGAGAGTCAAGAAAGTCAATGTTTCTTTTCTTATCCTCCTCACTTCTCTCATAACTTTTTTCCTCCCCACTGCTTTTCTATTTACTTTTGTATTCTGTATTTTACAATATTTTATAACTCAACAAAATGTTATGAAGAAAAAAAAAGCAAAATACCTAAATATCTTAGTGATTATTATTGCTTGACAAGATTTCATCAGCTAAGCACTGGTTAAATATCAAAGATTTAACTAAGTCCTTTTATAATTAACAGACTTTATTTGTGGAGCTCCAAAGACAGAAGATGTAATACATCTGTAGGTTGAATGTCAATTGCAGAAGAAAGAGAGAGATCAAGTCTTGGACTGCACGTTGAACTAACAACCTATTGGGAGACTTACGTTAAAGCAACATATTTCCTGTGCAGTCAGAAATTCAAATGTTTATATAGAATCCAGACCTTTATTGCAGAACAAAAGCAATTTCAGTTGAAATCTACATATGAGTCTGATTGCAGTAAATTATTGGAGTAATACAGAAATGGCATTTTCATTCTTTTTTCTTTCTTGAATTTCATTTTATATACTATGTTGTTAATGTTCTGTCTTTAAAATTCTTTCTTGATATTGCCTAACAGCTAACCAATAATATCTTTTAATTTGCTCATCAAAAACAATGTTGTGTTTATTAAAAGCTAATATTTTGGACTTGATTTGACCCTAAGTATAACACAGCATTCTTCATTGCTTTTTTCAGTTCAGATTATGACCTTCTTCAGAGGCTTTAAGTGATAAAAGTCAATTCCCCCTTTTCAACCAGTTACTCCCCCAAAAAAGATTCCTGTACCCAGCAATAGTCCAACTCCTTCTCCACTTCAGATGGGCCTTGATTGGTCTCTTTGCTTCAGACACAGAAAATGGAGAGAACTTCATGAAAATTTTCACTGCTATGCTTGTCAGGAATGGGATTTGTGTTGTTATATCACAACTGTTATGTATGCAGGTTTAAAGTCATTGGTTTAGTTTGAACTGTTCTTGTAAAATGTAAGAAATGATTGGTTTAAAAAGTGCGGGAAAACCCTGCACTCTGATTGGCTGGCAACTGCGGCTGCTGGCTAAGTAGCAGCCAGCAGCCCAGCCAAAGTGGGTTCGTTCTGAGCTGTAGTCACTAATAAACAAAAGCTTGAAGCACTCCGTCTGTCTCTTCATGCAAACTTAACACTGGCGTGAAGGTGGGATCTCCCTGAAGAAGAAGGCAACGCGGAACAGAAGGAGAGAGATGGCTGCGCTGAACACCCCCAGCCCGTTCGATCCGACGGCAGAAGACTGGGAGTATGCAGATCGTTTCCAAATGTATCTGGAAGAAACGATCTTGCCGACATTTCAACGGAAGAGGCGGTCTTTCTCTCACACTGTGGTCGGCAGTTTTCAAGATGGCGAAGGCATTGGCGGGAGCTGCAGGCGTGAAGGTAATGGAATGGCCTGACTTAGAAAAGTTGTTAAGAGCCCATTACGCCCCACAAGTATCGTGCCTCATTAAGAACACGAGTTTTACATTGGATCAGGGGAAAGCGAAAGCGTAAACGACTTGTGGCAAGTTTAAGAGACATTGGGGTGCATGTGAATTTAACAATTTAGAAGAGGCCATGCGCTCGATTTGTTCTGGGCCTTAAAGACAAGGTGCTTCAGAGCAAGTTATTACTAAAACCTAAGATCAAGCTGAAGGAAGCAATAGAAGAGGCCTCTTCAGCAGAAGCTACCAAGTCCTCAGCAGCAGCCATGAAGAAAATTAACAAGGCCACAAGCCATCCTGATGTGGAAAAGTCCACAACAACTCATTGTGAGCAAATAGATTCTGAGTCAGACTGTAGTGAGGTGGAGGAAGGAATTTATAGACTCAGAATGGAGGGAAAAAGAAAGACCTGGGAAGAAAGAGGCAAGATTTCTACTGCAGAGGTTGTGGGAACCACACCTGACTGAATGCAAGTTCCTAGATACCATCTGCCTCCGTTGTGAAAAAAGAGGACACCTAGCAAGAGTCTGCAAATCATCCAGAACTCCACCCAACAGAAGGAAGTTTCCTGACAAAGAATTCAAGCCCAACAACCTCAGTGAGAAAATGGGGGCACACAAGCAAAGGGAAGAATGAAACTCATCAGACAGTAACTATTGGTCATTCTTCTTCTATCAATAACAGAAAAGTGCATGTCAAGGTACTAATTGAAGGAAGGCCTTGCCAAATGGAAGTGGACTCAGGCTCATATTATCTATGGTGTCATGGGACACTATTCACCTACTCCCAAACATTCAGAAGAAGCATTTCAAGAAGCAAGCACTGACTCTTAAAGACTACCAAGGGAACAAGATTCCAGTAGTTGGAACAAGAGAATTCAATGTGAAGTTCAAAGGCCACACCAGCGCTGCCCCTGACCATCGTGGACAAGGATGGCCCAAGCTTGCTGGGACTTGAGTGGTTCAATCCACTAGGCATCGAGGTGACTGGCATCAATCACGTGAGCAACACTGAATGGGAGGAGGCCTTGAAGTCTGAGTTTCCAGAGGTCTTCAGCGACAGATTGGGCAAGTATATGGGGACCCCTATCACTTTCAATCTAGATCCCAAGGTGCCACCAAGCTTAAAAGCCCAGAAGGGTCCCATTTGCCTTAAAGGAAAAATTGATGCACAATTAGATAAACTAATAGCTCAAGGAGTTTTAGAGCCCACTGACCACTCAGGTGGGAGACACCCATAGTCACACCAGTCAAGACTGATGGGTCAGTGAGAATCTGTGGAGACTATAAGGGGACATTGAACCATGCGCTTCAACAGAAGCATATCCAGTTCCAGTGGTGCATCATTTATTACATTCCCTTGGAGGGTACACAGTTTTGCCAAGATTGGACCTGGCACCGGCATATCAACAATTAACAGTTGATGATGCCACTGCAAACCCAAACCATTGTAACCCATAGAGGTGCTTTCAAATGCAAGGTTGCAGTTTGGATAAGCGTGGCACCAGGCATCTTCCAAGCCTTATGGAAAAATGTTACAAGGGTTGCCAGGGGTGGTGCCTATTTTGATGATGTTTTAATTTCTGCTGAAAATGACACTCAGTACACGAGCTCAGAAGTCTTAACCAGATTCAAAAGCAAGGGGTTAAAGTCAAGAAGAAAAATGCACACTTAGAACAGATAAAGTGGAATTCTTGGGTTACATGATTGATAAACATGGCATCCACCCACGAAATAGGTTCAGGCAATCAAAAGCCCCCAGGCAAAATGCAAAACAGATTTGCAAGCATTCTTGGGACTCATTAACTTTTATCATATGTTTCTACCTCAGAAGGCAACCATTGCAGAACCCCTACATAGGTTGCTGGACAAAAAATCTGTTTGGGTCTGGGAGGAAACAAAGCTGCATTTAACAATATCAGAGACAAATCAGGTCTGATGCTGTGTTGATACAGTTCTCTGAAATCTTCTGTTCACTGACTTGTGATGCCTCCCTGATCTTGGGAATATTGAACCTGCTTCCCAGCGAGAGGAAGCTCCTATTGCATTTTACTCTGGCACCTTGACTAAAGCGGGAAGACAGCCCAACTGGATAAGGAAGCCTTGGCAATTGTAGCAGCTGTCAAAGAGACCCATGAATATCTATGGGAGAACATTTACTGTTGTCTACAAACCTCTTTTAGCATTGTTGGCAGGGGACAAACCAACACCCACGATCTGTCACCAAGAATGTGAGATGGACTGAATTTCTTGCTGCTTATTCATACAAACTGATCCACAGACCTGGGTAAAGACATTGGGCATGCAGATCGTTGAGTAAGCTGCCCACTTCCTTCACACATTGAGGACCCTGTTCTGAGACTCACACCTTTTTTCTAGAAACTGTTGCCAACTTCCAGTACATGCTGCTCAAATTGCCAGAGACTGCCAAGACACTTTATTGGCTCCTGTTATAGGCTGGATTAAGAAGGTTGGCCACTTCAGCCTCCTTCGCCCAACCTTTCAAATCCAGGCAAACTGATTATCTGTATTAAG